>CM063257.1:6975000-7575000 GCA_032158295.1 Pycnopodia helianthoides
AGAACAACAATAGCAGTACCCCACAAACCGGATCCGTAAGGATGTGTGTGTGTGTGTGTGTGTGTGTGTGTGTGTGTGTGTGTGTGTGTGTGTGTGTGTGTGTGTGTTGGGAGGTCCTGATAGGGTCACACCATAATACAACACGGTCTACTCTACTACACCTCGTTTTAACCCATCGTATACGTATTGTATCAACACCTTAATTTACTCTAATATAAATGACACAAACAGATTTATAATTTACACGACAAATTCAATTTTTTACATACTTTCCGAACAGCGTTTCTCGACGGCAACAAAATTAATCAAAATCTGAAACAATTCTATCTAAACTGTGATGAAGATCATAAATATTCACGTGTACAACAGAAAGAATCACACATTGCCAAGAAAATTTCGTAATAGACTTTGCAAGTCTCGCGCGTATTCAAACTTATTAGTCGAAACCTTAATGGGTTTTTATGTGAGCACGATTACGTTTCTTCGAACACTTTAGTTTTACGTATGTGTATGGCTAATGCAATTATATCATATTATTGTAGGGAAACTAAAAGTTCGGTAATGACGTACAAGTGGAATTCAAATGAAATTTAAAATTAACAAAGAAAACTCGAAAACAAGACGTGGACTCCGTTTTCTATTGTTGTAAAAAAAATTGTTTTTGCCAAACTGACGTTCATGTTATTATTAAACCTAATAATGGTCGCACAAATTAGTTCATGATTGGCAAAGGCGGGTTCTAAATAATAAGCATCCTCATCCGAAAATTTACATTTTTGTTTAATGTAAATTTTAAGAAACTATTTGTATTATATTCAAAATGAAGTTGTATTTATAACAAACTGATATGGGGTATTTTTGTTTTCATGAATATATAAGCAAAATTCAAAAGGAAGATTTGATTTGAACAGAACACATAGTCTCCGTTTGAGTTGTTCTTGCAAAGTCTATTAGTTTTATAGTTTTTTACACATTAACTACAATGAAGCTGTATTTCAAATGTACTAATTTCAATGGGAGACTTTTGAACACTAGATGGCAGCAGACATACTAGGTAAAGCGTCATTGTTTGCGTAGTTCTATAAGCATGCGCACATTGCCGAGAACAATGAATGGATTTACCTGGAAAGTCTAATTAAATCTAATTTTAATTAGACTACAATGTGTGTACCATTGATGTAGCTGTATTTCAATTATACGTTTTCAGTAATTATCAGAAAACAACAACAACGACTAAAATCAGTACATACTTTTCAAAATGTATCACTTGTTTACTCTACGCCAACAATATTAGTCAAAATCTAAGAGATGTTTTGCAAACTGTGACAACAAAGAAATACAGTTGGTTAAGTAATCTGAGTGAATCCACCCTGTGTGTCATTAACACGCCCAACCGAGTTGTTCGAGCATCAAGTGATATTGAGTGACTATTGTTTGATGTTAATCATTAATCACAATTTTAAAAAAACTAAACTTGGTTAAGAGTTCTTTATCAAAATCCGTATTGGCTTTTTGAGTTCCATAGTTATTAGACATTCAGATTAATTCAACAAGAACTGTCATGTTTTTTTGTTTTGTTTTTGTTTTGTTTTGTTTTTTGCCTCAGGTATAAATATAGAAAACAGGGGTCCCAGCTGTTTTGTCATTGCAGCCTTGTTTTTGGTTGAGGACATTGATATAAATGCGAAATAACAGTCACGGTCATGGAACAATGCAAAGATGCACGGAATTTACGTAGCTACCTTTAGACTCAGGATTTGTAAATGAACGACATACACTTTACATCTTGTAGCTGTTTTTCTTTGATCTCTACTTGTTTCTCTTTTATGCTGGTATTAAAAGAAAATCTCAAAATCTCTTTAAAACTCATATTATTATCTACTTAGGTTACCATTGATGCACCTGTTGCTCATTTTACGTTCACACGAATAGAATCAATACTAAGGGGTAAAAAGCAACAACAAAACCATTGTGAAGGTCGAAATCCGAAAGAAAACGCAAGAAGGAACAATATCTAGAAGCTATAAACAAAAATATTCGAAAAATAAACCCCAAACAGCATGTGTCCATTTATGCAGACTTCTAAATGATTTTCTTCTTCTCCTCTCCCCTACTTTTTTTCTTGAATTTTTCATAATCCAAATGGAACTTGTTTAATCCAAATCAAAATGCCCACTTTCTAAGGGCAGTGTCTAAATAAATACGCAAGTATTATTTAAAAAGTGTGTGTATCGCGATCAACAGTCAATGCAGCCATACCATGAATGCAAGAAAATAAAAAATACCCCCCCCACACACACACACACACATACCGCCCACCATAGGTTTTATAATAATTAGTTGTTGTTGTTGTTGTTTTGTTGTTGTTGTTGTTGTTTTTTGGGGGGGGGGTTACCTCCCTGTAGCGGCATCAACGGATTTGTCCATTAATTAATTTTTCAAAAGAAGTTCCATGAGACAGCGGGCCGTTCGCTGTTTCCACAACATTGATTTGAGTATTGTCGTAATATATAAATATGATTATTTTAACGGTTGTATGACTTTTGACTGGCATCCCGAACAAGGATATTGACAGAATAAGGATGCCAACAACATTAGGGCTAGATAGCTCAGTTGGCGGAGCACCGGCACGTTAATCCGGAGGTCGTTGGTTCAAATCCCGTTCTAGTCAATGTTTTTTTTGTTCAACCCCAACTCATTATTATTTTATATTTATTTCCAATTTTATTTATTTTCCTTATTTGTTTCTTTTTTAACTAAATATTTATTTTTATTTTATTAATGATTTGTTAATATTTTTGCACTGCAGCTCAACAAGTTCATCAAGAATATAAATAATTGTTGATTATGTTGAATCACTGTTACGTCATGTTCTATCATTGTAGCGGGGAATCTGTACTAAATTGCACACCTTTATCCCAAATGTAGAATTGTAATGTTGATTCTTATTACAGTGGTTTTTAAATATAGGTTTTGAATTCGTCTTATCATTGTCATTGACAACTTCAATTTCGTTTATTTTTATTTATTTTTCTTTGTTGGTTCCTTTACCATTCGTTGGGAATTCAATTTGCATCCCAAAACTTGAATTGTAGCATTCGAACATGAAGTTGTTTACATCTTTTGACGTTTGATATCATTTTTTTTCTAAATTAAACTGAGCCGTGCGTTAATTTGAAAGAAAACTTCGTGAATTGACCGGGAAAATGTATTAAAGATTTAATCTTGTAATTCGTATTCATAATACTCACATGTCTGATTAACAAATGTAGGGTTCGGGTCGTTGATCTTGTCAGGGTTTATGTTGCAGTCTTGAGTCCCTGGTGTCAGGCTGAAAGAGCGGCAGTTGCGCCGCTTGGCGCACGTCAAGCAACACTGCATCGGTGTCATGCCCTTGAAGGTGATAACGGGTTGGGGGCATTTCCCGGTTGGTATGGCCACCGCGTTGCATCGGACTTTCAGGGGGCTAATCGGGGGCTGTGCCGGGGCCTCACACATTGTCCACTTCCCGGTCACCTCGCATGATATCGCTGCAACCCAAGTGCCATCAGATTTTGTCATAAAGACACACGTATTATTGGTAGGGAGATCGCTTCTGTTTTTCCAGTTACGGTATTTTTCCGTCGTGTCGCCCAAACACTCCATCTGCCCCAAGGTGTTGTTGCAACCAATCCACAGTTTAGGAGTGCACGCGGGTAGTGCTCCAGAAACTTCCTCCATATCCACAGGTTCTCTTCAGCAGAATTGGGTGTCACGTAATCCGAGCAGTGTTTCTGGCAGTATTCTCTGCCTGTCACGTATTGGCGTTTCTCGTCGTTTCGTACGTGGTAGCATCTGTCTTCACGTTGAATCCATAAATGGGGCTGTTGCTGTCTAGAGCAGCCCAGTTTAGCCCCCAGCACGGCATGTACGGATTCCCAAATGAATAAAATCACACCAACTTTAACTACATCAGGAAACATGATTTCAAATGAAGAAATGTTTCATTGAACCAATCACAAAATGAGAAATCAGTTCGATGGTTTTAGTTTATATCGGCAATCGTTATCAGGAGAGATGCTGTCACTATGTTGATTTGATTGACGGAGAATATCAAACTCAAATAGTCATTGAATATCTTTGAGTAGATTTATTAAACTTTGTAGTTTGCTGATCTATATGCAGCAGTTGTCAAGTATCAAGAAGATGTCGAAGTCATTCAGAGATTGAGGCAACTAATTCAAACAACCAAATACAAGTACGACCTGGCGGTGATAGTAGCTAACTATCGAATAACGTCCTCCCTTGCAACGGGCAGTGTGAACAAAAATTCAAGTTTTTGCAGATAACATCCATTCATTATCTACTGGTGGGCGTCGCCTACAAATTTCAGCTGTCTGGTTCCTAGAAACGCAGTATCTATTGCATGTATTATGATCTCACACTGTTTCAAGGGGCCAGACTCTTTGTTCCGATATTTTGAGGTGTAATGAAATGATTGGCTATTGTATATTTGTGCGGGACCAATCAGTGGGCAGGTTGATACCAAAGTCTGTAGTGCCCACCTTATAAACCGCTAGCTGAACGAAACATGCGTTCCCATTTAGATCGATACAATCGAAACAGCTATAACTTGATTTTGTGAATCTTCAACTGGTATTTCTTCATCTTTCTTTTAACTTGTGTTTGTCAAATTATGAAGATATAAAACCATAACTGTGTTGCTCTAATTTTTTTTACAGAGGGCTATAGGTTCGTGAACCAGTGCGTGACCAATCTGTTGTGGTCCAAATACTAATCATTTTGTAATTTTTATACGTTTTCTCAGCAAAATCGTGCTGCGTAACTACAGGCGCAGTACTGGGTTGGTGTTCACTCCCCACCCGCGAAAAAATATAATAACGATGACGACGACGACAACGGGATAATTTGTAACCCTAGTTGGCAGTAGACTTACCAGGTAAATTTTGATTGTTTACTTAGTTCTGAGCATGCGCAGATTTCTGAGAACAATGGAATCAGTAGTAAGTCTGAGGCCACCTAGCGCCACCAAAAGTCTCACATTAAGTAAATAAACTGGCATCTTCCCAAAGACAAAACAAGACAATAACTATTTTTTGTGTATCTGAATATTCTTCCAAACAAATGATGACGTAATCTATACAGTTTGAATAAGTTTATTCAAATCTGTATTTGTCACCCTCAGAAACAGAAACATAAACAGAACATCTCGGCCCAGTTTCATTACTCGCTTGAAAGCAGAACATAATCTAATTGTTGAAACCCAAGGTGCTGTTAATGAACAGACTAGGCTTGCCTCTTCAGGAGAGAAAATATATGACATTGATATCCGTCACACACTGGTAGATTACCATGGCAACCAGTAACTTATTAACAATGACAGCCATACACCATTGAAAGAAAGCACGTTAGACTTCCGCTACGGCGAGCAACTGTTAAAGTTAACCACGTTAAGGTAAACCAATCGATCCGTGGCGTCGTAGTACTAGCTCTATCGTCTGAGGGGTTGTGGCATATATTTAGACGCAGCGCATGATCATGGAGAGAAAATTGTTTATATTCCATTCTAGTCTAAAAGTGTCACTTTTTACAAAGTTCATGCCGCTACTTGTCTTCCTCAGAAATATTTCCCTCCGAAACACTTCGAAAGACGACTTGCAAGCGAAGACCAAATCAAAATTGCTCAATTTGATTTGCACAAACCAGCACATTCAAAGCATGTACAAATTCCTGTCCCCAAAACAAACATTTTATGTGTTTTTAACTCGACAGTTAAGTACATAATTTTGTTTTTAGATAAGAGTTAAGTTTATTTCCATCCTCTGAATAATTGAATAATTCAACCAACCAGTGCAGACTCCAAATAAATCCCAGGCAGTAATAACCATGCGAGTATATTAATATAACATTTCACTACACATCTAAAGGGGATGCTTTTTGTTACACTAAACAAAACCAAAAGCATTGTTTGTATTTTTGTCTTGAAGTTGTTTTCTCTTCTGAGAGTCTGCAGACATCAATCTTCCATCGCGTGAGGCTAGCGTGTTGATCAGTACATATGCCCCCAGTGGTCTAACAAGCCAACCCCCCCCCCCCCACAGCTACGCCGCTGGTCACATAGACATATAACTGTTTGTTTGCCCCCCTAGTGCTGTTGTCTGAGCTGGTAGTATTCGTCGGCCAAGTCCTCGCCTGTATCTCACCCCTGTTGACTCATTCGCCAGTGAGATATTCTTATTTAGTAGAAAAATCGTTTATAACTGTGTGTTTTTATTTGTTTTTTTTTATAAAAACTTAATCGTTAAACCCAGTCAATATTTGAAGTGTTGATAGTTTTATTATTAAACATTTAGTTTTTGTTCTTCTTTATATCAGTGTCACCTTGTGTGTGTTTTTATGTTGCACCAGAGAAAACTCAGGCTTTCTGAGTGGTTCTAATTCACGGATAGTTTTGAGATTTTCTATTCGTAACAATGGGTTATAATAAATATGGATGGGATAAAACGAGCGTTTCACAAGCGTGATATCGGGCTGTTTGTTAAAGGTATGCCAACGTAGCCTTAAAATTGTCATGGCAACGTGCAAACATCAACACTAAACATCCGACACATTGTCATTGCGCTTTGGTTAATATTGCAAAAGACGACGGCCCATATTCAATCATTCTTAAGACGCACATCGCATGTCCATATCATAATATAGTCCGTGAACAATGTATTGCTCGTCTTACCGTGGTAGATTTAAGTGTTATAGTGGTTTTTATATATCCCAAAATGTGTTTCACACACACACAATAAAATAGGGTTGTATCATTATTCAAAAAAACTGTCCTCTTCAGCTATTTCTCACAAAACATTACCATTTAAGGAGACTTACCAGAAACCATAGAGCACAGGGATATTGACTAGATTGACCATGCACTGGAGCATGGTCGAACTGGTAAATTCGAGAGCTACGTCACACACTGTCACACTACTTCTGGTTAGTCAAGTACGTCACTCTAGTCGCTCACCCAAACTTGCTCCTTGCTCATTATTGTTAGAATTTATTAGTAAACAAAAAGAAAATTGTATCGACCGGGTGTTTATAATTGTGTCAACTTTAAAACTTTAAATAATGGATTGTATACAAAAACTATTTGTTTATTACTTGACTTGATGTTTAAAAACTTAGCACTTAACATTACCTTAGCCTTGCACAAAATAAAAACAATTGCTTGAGAGCATTTTTACTAATTTACATAAATAAATACCTTGGAGAGTTTATGCACTCTGATTGGTCAAAGACTGGTCACGTGTGGGTGTATTAACATGTGATATAAAGACCGGCTCAGTGAAATAGCGAATAAATGGCCCCTTAACAAGCACATTGTTGTGTCAAAAATCCTATGCACTAGGTGCTTGTTGCGCGGCAAACTACTGGTATCAAATCAACTCATTTCTTTGTGCGTATTTATTTATTTATTTATTTTTTTGAGCAGGACAGATGGTGCCGCGTGCGGAAACATACCACGCGTAGGCGTGAACGCGCAGACAATGTATCAATATATGGTAACTGGTAGGCGCATGAAACCTACATAATGCAAAGTCATGGTCTGGTTCTTGAAAATATGTATAAACAGTTAATTATGTGTAAGAGATTAGGTACCACACAAAAGTTGAACAGCCAAAGAATTGGTCCTTGAACATGAGTAGAACATTTCTAAAAAATAACGGCGAAAGAAAACCACAAATTCTGACGATTTTTACAGGTTTTTTTTCGTTATAAGGCATTTATTAATGGGATTAACAGTGCGATGAGCCGGTCTTCACTGCGTGGTAATGACCTTGGTTGGTGGCTGGCCGATGTTAATGGACCTCGCTTTCGGCTCGGTCCATTAACAGCGGCCAGCCACCAGCCCGGTCATTACCACGCAGTGAAGACCGGCTCATCGCACTGTTATTCCCTAATTATTAATCATTGTATGAGTGCATATTAACATAACTTGCCTTGCACACAAACAGTTTACCCGAGAGCACTTTGCAAATTTACATTATTAAAAATTGTATTGGTGCATTGTATTTAATTTAACATAACTTGCCTTGTTAATTAAAAAAAAATTGTTTACCTCTGAGCACTTTATTATTTCAGTATACAAAATTGTTTTAGAGTATCACTCGGAAATATGTTATTCAAAATAGCAGGCTGCTTCTGAACGTAGCCGGTCACGTGCCATGACCCAGCTTACAGCCGGTTTGTTGTTGCTTCAGATTACATTTTTTGATGTCGCTCACTACCACGGCGAGGTCACGTGATCAAGACGTGTTTCGTTTACAAAACAAAACCAACAACAATAACCACAAACAAACAATCCTCCAAAAGCCTCAATAAAACAAACAAAACAATGCATAACGAAAATATTGCAGCCTTATCATAATATATGAATGGCTCTCCGAATAAATCTCTTGTGGTTAAACAACATAGAAACTGTGTAGATACAACTATTATAAAAAGGACCTAATGTGATTGTAGCTAATACTCACAGAGCTGTTCCGTTCTGTTGCAATTAGATGTTTTTTGTAGCCCAACACATTAACCGATTCTGAATTTTGTGTATATCCCGTAATCCCTTTTGAAATGGAAGCATGTTATCAAGCATGATCATTGCAGTGTAAAAAGTGAAACATGTTTGGATCTTGTTTTAGACCGTATGTTAGGATCAAAGTGGGGTCATTATTCAAAAAAATGTAAGCTACAATACAGCACCAACATTACGAATTTATGACATGTAGTTCAGGGGAATGATTTTAAAATTTGAACTTCCTGTACCTTTTTGCGTTTTATGCTGTTTAAATATTGACGTTTATTTCTACTTTTTACCTAAAAAGACAACTGGTTTTTAACCCTGAATAATTCTGTATGCGCATATGATGTAGTCTGTGAAATGTATTTTTTATCGTGGTAGCCTCAAATATTTTGTTTATCTCAAAAAAAGTGTTTCCGTCCACACTGAAAGAAACAAATCAAATGAATGTCTTATTCTGCTATTTCTCACAAAACACAACCGTTTAGGGAGACGGTGATTTGATTTGAATATTGGCCGTCGCCTTTTGCAATATTTACCAAAAGCGTAATGACAATACAGTGTCGGGTGTATAGTGTTGATGTTTGCACGTTGCCATGACAATTTTATCAGATGAATACGGTGGCACACGTTCCACAAACAACCTGAAATCTCGTTTGCAATATACTAGTTTTATCTCTTCCATTATTATTGCTATCCATATCCATCTATTACCAAAACTTTAATGGGCGCCCAATGGGACAGATAATGACCTTTTAACTTTGTTTTTGCCTGTTTGTTAATATGTTTTTTGGTGTTTTTTTTTTAAGCAATGCTTTAAAAGTGTATTCCATTTGAAAGGGTCTATTGTAATGATTGTGAATGGGGCAGTTCAGCATAGCGGCTGACACAACAAATTGCATTTTTATTTTGACAACACACGTTTTTTCCCCCGACAAGAACCCCTCCTTGCTTTTAAGTATTATGTTGTGATGTTTTTGTGCACTGTAATGTTCATAATGTGCGGTGGCTAGCCTTCAATGATTACAACATTTGATTTTTGTCTCAAGATATCATAATCAGGACCTACTTTATGCTGTGATGTTTTTGTGCACAGTAATGCTCATAATGAGTGGTGGCCTTCGTACATTACACAAAATGAAGTAATACAAAATAAATAAAAATAAAAACAAATATTGCAATGCTTACAACATTTAATTTATGTCTGAAGATATCATAACCAGGACACACTTCATACATGTAACCTGTAAATTTGAGACAACCCCCAACCTCCTTTTTAAAAACAACACATTTTCTTACTTCATCATTTTGAATGAGTGAATTTCCGCTATAAAACCAGCAGTGAAAGTGTCAACAAATTATGTGGTCACATTTCAGAGAGATCAATTAAAAAAACGGTTCATGTTTTGACTCTAATTTCACATATTTTGAGGTCTTCAATGGAATTTTCTTACTTTTGATAGTAAACCAAAATATTTAACTGGAGGATTAATATTTCGCAGGTATAGAATTTATGAATTGTTGGTGATAATTACCGAGCCTTTAGTACTTCGAGGAATGTTGAACTGTTAAACTTGTGGCTGTGACCATGTCTGGCAAACCCTGATGACACCAATCGATGAATGGATGATTCTTAGAATGATTCGCACTACCAATAGTTTCGAAATACCACATAGACCTTTCCATTGTTGATAAACAATTAACCGCGCTGGTTGGCATGGACAGCTGAATGTTAGCAAAATATTAAATCGTGTTGACAGAATGTGGTGACCAAATTCAACATTTCTACAAACTTTCAATTAAAAAGAATTTATCCAATGATTTGCTTCCAACAAATTCAACCGTAATTCTGAATTTATATGTAACATTGTACAAACTGTTGCTATCTGTTTTTGCTTTGCATTTATTTTATGGTTTTTCATAGTTTTCCAACCTTGGTTGGCAAAAACTCGGGCTGTGACGTTGTATAGAAATGTCTATAGGTAGACTTCATGTAAACTACCTATCGACATTACACAGTTCGTGTTCGTATTAGGATGAAACAGTCTGGCTTCTAGTAGCATGTAATATTAAATGCATGTAATAGATATGGCATTTCCAGGAACCAGATAGCCGAGATTTATTGTCCACGCCCACCCGTATAACGGGTACGTTTCTGCCACGTGGCATTTTTGGCTCACGGTCTTTAAACTGCCCGTTGCAAGGGAAGACAGTACTCGATAGTTAGCTACTGTCACCGCCAGGTCGTACCTGCATTCGGTCGTTTGAATTGGTTGTCTCAATCTCTGAATGACTTCGACGTTTTCTTGACGCTCGACAATTGCTGAGTAGAGAGTGGTTAACTACAAAGTTAAAGACATCTACTAAAAGATATTCAATAACTGTTCGAGTTTGATATTCTCCGTCAATCAAATCAACAAAGTGGCTGCAACTCTCTTCATAACGACTGTCGGTATGAACTACATCCATCAAAGCTTATCTGATATTGTGATTGGTTCGGTATAACAATTTTTCATTCGAAATCATGTTTACTGTCGTCGTTAAAGTTGGTGTGATTTTATTCATTTGTGAATCCGTACATGCCGTACTGGGGGCTAAACTGGGCTGCTCTAGACAGCAAGAGCCTCACTTATGGATTCAACGTGAAGACAGATGTTACCAGGTGCGAAGTAAAACGATACGCAGCTACGTGCCAGGCAGAATATCCTGCCAGAAACAATGCTCGGATTACGCCACACCCAATTCTGCTGAAGAGAACGACTGGATACGGAAGAAGTTTCAGGAGCACTACACGGGTACACCTCCTAAACTGTGGATTGGTTGCACCAACACCTTGGGGCGGTTGGAGTGTTTGGGAGACACGGCCGAAAAATACCGTAACTGGAAAGGCGGAAATGATCCTACTACCAGTGATACGTGCGTATTTATGAATCGAGCTGATGGCACTTGGGATGTAGCCGATTCATGTCCTAGCGGGAAGTGGATAATTTGTGAGGCCCCAGCACAGCCCCCGATCAGCCCCCTGAAAGTCCGATGCAACGCGGTGGCCATACCAACCGGGAAATGCCCCCAACCCGTTATCACCTTCAAGGGAATGACACCGATGCAGTGTTGCTTGACGTGCGCCAAGCAGTGCAACTGCCGCTCTTTCAGCCTGACACCAGGGACTCAAAACTGCAAAATAAACCCTGACAAGATAAACGACCCGAACCCTACATTGATTGATCGGACATGTGAGTATTTTGAATACGAAATACAAAATTAACTTTAAAACACCAAATCACTGCTATAAATAAATTATATAATTTTTGCTTTGGGGTGGTCTTTGTATAAATATAGAATTCATTCCCGCTTCAATGCTTTAACAATCAGGACCTTATGAAACTTGCCAGAGACGTTCATTTTACAAAGTTCAATATTTTTTTTCTAAATACTTCACTATTCAGGGGCATTTTTGGTTGTTTACCCACTTTTGATCAGAAAACGTATTTCCCCCCATAATTTACTCAACAAAATTCCATAAACAATTAACAAAATTAACGGAAAAAAAACAATAATAAGAAAAACAGTCAAATCAATGGGATATACAAGAGGTGGCCATAAACAAGCATCGTGTGCTCATATTTAGAACATTGTGGAGACCGAAGACAAACACAAAAAGGGTAAAACAAAAGGCCTCCATGTGGAAATCTTAACGACCGGGTTGCTCCACAAGAAAGGTAGACAGTCTGTGGGATAATGTTAAGTACAGGGACAAAGGAAAGTACAATAGAAGTCTCCACTTGGATGCAATTTTGAGAATGTGTGTCTGAGGGTGACATTCTAGTGACATTCAAACCGAGGACTTACAACAAAAGGGACAATAGATCCAAAGAGTTGAGCAAAGGAGGGTCCACGAATGGAGGTCATTACACACTTGGTGATTGGGGGGGGGGGGACGACGTAAACCATTTTATGTTCACTAATCTACGGTGAAAGTTTCGCGTATAGAGCTAACGATTATACACAAGATTTGTAAACGTTTGTGGAGGTAGATTTTTGTGCATAAGTATTTTATGTGTTTGTCATAAATATTAAAGTTAGATTTAAAACACGTTTTGAAGTCTAGATTAATGCTAACCTCCGTAGTAGTTTACTTTATGACATTTAAATAAAAAATATTTAAGGGAAGTACAGCCCTAAACTCAATTTAATTGTACACTGGAAAAACTTTTGGATCAGAATTGACCTGAGTCCGGGTTCTCCTTGGGGTCTGACCCTTATTCGAGTCAGTAAGATCCGGAATTTGTGTCAAAATGACCTATAAATTGGTCAAAGCTACGCAAAAACTGGGTTAAAATTATTTTTGTGTGTTCACATTTCCGGGTCAACTGGGTCAGGCACCTGCTGTATCAGGGAATCTGGGTCAATGACGACCTGGTAGTTTTTAAAGTGTATGTCTTTTTAATATGGTATCTGGAAGAAAGTGACAAGAAAAAAACAAAAACAAACAAACACCATCACCAACAACAGCAGCTGCAGCAGCAACAGCAGCAACAGCAAGAACAGCCACAGCAACATCAGCAGCAGCAGCAGCAGCAACAGCAACAGCAACAGCAGCAACAGCAGCAGCAGCAGCAACATCAGCAGCAACAGCAACAGCAGCAGCAGCAGCAACAACATAAACAGCAACAACAAAACAAAACACCAATAAACATACAAACAAACCACTAACAAGCAAACAAGCATACAAACAAAACATGTCTCGTTGATTGTAAAGGTGGGGTGATACAGCTGTATACAAGTCCAGGAAAACAATCTCTAAAACTATCGTGTGCGAATTTTGAGGTTAATTACGTCAACAAATAAGGGGCTGGATCTCTGTTATACTCAATGATAAGCCAAATGTATTTACTTTGCACAGTTTGTGAAAATGTTTCTAAATTTTCTAATCAATGTTGTATTCATAATACTAGCTGTATAAAAAATGTGTGAAAAGTAAACTCTGAAACAACCGGGTCAGAAATGACCCGGATCTGGGTACCTTGGGGCCTGATTAAATTTTGAGTCAGTTTGATTCATCAGAATCTGAGTCAACATGACACAGATATTGGTCAAACTGATGCAGAATCCGACTTAAAATCCAATTTGTTTGAAACACTTTCCTGGTCAGCATGGGTCTGACCCTCTGGGACCCTGAGTCTGGGTAAATTCTGACCTGGGAGTTTTTAAAGTGTCACGTAAAATAATAATTTAGATGTTTGTGCCTTTGATATTAGAGTAAATTTTAAGGTTTCAGTAATGTGCGTATGATGGGTGTAGCATAGAAAACAGTGGCGTGTCACGGTATGACCCTATCAGGACCCCCCCCCCCCCACACTCCATGACTTTGCCAGTAAATTCGTGAATTCACACACACCAAAGATTTTAACATTCTGGCAATTGCATATTGGCTCACAACTGACTTGCCAAAGCATGTCGAAATCCGCGATTTTGCCCAAAATAGTACAAATGAATGCCGCCTTGGCTCCACCCACATTTTGTGACAACTGGCCTACCCGGTGAATGACCTCTAGGGCAAAATCGGTTCAGCCACTTTGTTAAGGACTGTTCAGGGTTGGATGAAAATTAATTTCAGCGAAATTGAACCCCCCAAAAGTGTTGTAATTAACAAAAATATAAAAAAGTGCCTACTGCGTGAGCACCTTCGCTGACCCTAGTGTTAAAAAAATATAATTTAGTCATAATTGATTTGTTTTTTAACAATTGATCATTATTCTGAAACTGGGTCACGGGTATATTGGCTTTTCTCTCATCAATTGGAACGTGATTAATTAGCTTCTTACTCTTTTGGTCAAAAAGTATCTAAAAGAAGACTATAAAGTCAAACCAATCGTATTTTGTTACTTCTGATTGGCATCCCTCAGAGCTGTGAATTGAGAGAGTTGCGACAACTTGCGATAAGAAGCTATTTTCGGTCCAAATTTCGCACGGGTGCACACAAGGTGCCAGACTAGACTGCACTTTGGGTTGTGCTTCATTTGGACCGAAAATGGCGCCCAGCAACAACGTGACCAAAGAAAACTGGTCCCTCAATGTCGCAACTCTCTCAATACACAGCTCTGGTACACCTTACCCATAAACGCCCTCTAGAGGCAGTCCCCTACCCGCATCATGTAGATTTTGGTTCAAGGAACATCTTAGTATAATTTCAAGTAAATAGGTCGTGAACATTGGAAAATGGGCACTTTATGCTCCTCAACCACCACCACCCCCCCCCCACCCTGGAAGAAGAAAACAAGATGAAAAACCCTGGTACTCATGGGGTTTAGAAGCTTACCAATGTTTGTTTGAATGATTACATGTCTAAATCATTTTGATTATCAATATTTTCAGCTTTTGAATTATAATATAATTCACAAGCTGAACAAATATTTATATACGATTATATTATATACATCATTTTAATAAATTTTGCTTGTGTATTTCTGAAGGCAAAACAGCACATTTTCATTGAATGAGTAGCTGAACGTCTTTCTTGAAAAATATGTCTACAAAAACGCGTCCGATTAACTTAAACTGGATTTTTTTTTTTTTTTTTTTTTAAGATATGACATGCATACCGATATAGGTCTGACACCAACTATCATGTGCGATGCTCAAAATCAACATGCGCAGTGCAACCAATGCGTACCGTGTATAAGTCATTTTAATTTGGACAGGAAATTCCAGCAAAAATTATTCCTTACACTTAGTTAGGAGTGTAGGTAATTTTGTGGTTTTGTTCAAGCTCTGAGTGTTTCTGAGTTAGACTCCGGTCAACCAGTTCGTCTAATTGACCTGGAGTGTAAGATGCTTGACCCATATGTGGAATTCCCAAACCATGTTGACCCGGATTGGTGCAAAGACTTTGAATGCGAGTCCAACTGACCCCATCGCAGGTTATAGAGACAATGAGTCAAATCTGTTTTGGATAATAACGATGTAAGTTGATCCCAAATGGATCACAATTCCATGGAATTGGGTCAGATCTAACCCACTAGTATCAGAACCTTTTTGAAACTAAACAAATTCTCTTGTCCGTCTAAGTTTTGTTCAAAGCATCATATCAGCTTAATTCCTAGTTATTCCCGGCCCAAACCTATACTTACAAAAAAACATTATAAAACATTGTTATTGTACAGAACAAAATGTGTCTTTTAATATTGATGTTGAAATGAATGGGAAAAACTAATTATTGTACAATAAATGTTGCTTCAATAAAATAGAATGCCGTCCTGTGTACATATTTATCAATAATGTCTTACAAATTGAATGTTTCTCTTTGCCAAACAATTACTTTGGAGGCCACTTTTGATCGATAAACTCAATTTACCAGAAGCTCCAAATTTAGAAGAAGCAATTTGCTGAGATCCATACAAACTGCACTGACGACCTTTTTACTGAGTCGTTGAAAAGGTGTTGCCTTATAGAAAACCTGAACTCGTTTCCAGTCGGTCCATTACGATTAAAATCGAGGACCCGGATAATCGTAACCGGTATACATGGTCCCCTGTAATGGTGTTGGGTTAAACACAGGTCACTATTATGAACGCCATGAACCTGCCAAGCCGCATGACATAAACAGAGGCTCCCGGGAGGCAAATTTTTTTTTTCTTCTGCAGCACACGTCGGCTAAGGAGTCGACAGTTAAGGGATAGGCTGTGTTCTTCCTATCCCTTAACTGTTGACTCTATAGCCGACGTGTGCTGCATACAAAATTGCTCCCGGGATGGTTCCAAACTTCAGGACAAAAGCTTCCTGAGTGGGATCACCGGTAGGTGGCGCTGTTGACTAGCACTGTGCGTAAGGGTGCACCACACTAAACAAATAGAAACTCATGTGCGGAGCCCTAATTGTAAATTGTAAACACACAACTTTTCTTCAGATCAAATATTTTAAGGTCAAATGGCTTAGGATTGCTGAGAACGGTCCAATATTGTACCCTTGGGGTTGACTTTCAAACTGGAGCAATTGGGGTACACTAGCCCCTGTAATCAAAACCGGTCCTTTTTAGCTAAAATGTGTCAGTTTCTTTCTAATACTGAGTCTAGCCAGTAGTCGTTTAGGGGTGTTTTCATTTTGCATGAAAAGACAAGAAAGCTAGCCTACCAAACATTGAAAAGAAAAGTGAATAGTGATTGTCAGAAAATGTATTTAGTTTGTTTTCAAGAAGATGAGAGACTTTAAAAGGTAGCCTGGGTCTAGGTTGCTTATTCTAGTAGGTTATGTGGGCAACATTAACCTCAATGAACCTTAAAATCACCTGCAACTTGCCCCAAAAAGTCATCACACAAGCAATGAGCCCCACAAAAGTGATGATACCTACCCAAGGGGCAAGAATATTTTTCATCGTGGTAGCCTCAAGTATTTTTGTTTATCTCAAAAAAGGTGTTTCCGTCCACACTGAATGAAACAAATCAAATGAATGTGTACTGAGGGCCCCCATGGAAAGCAGTGCTAAGCACTGATTGGAGTCTACCCTCATTAAAGATGACATAAATAAATAAATAAAAATAAATAAAATAAATGTCTTATTCTGCTATTTCTCACAAAACACAACCGTTTAGGGAGACGGTGATTTGATTTGAATATTGGCCGTCGCCTTTTGCAACAAAGCGTAATGACAATACAGTGTTGGGTATATAGTGTTGATGTTTGCACGTTGCCATGACAATTTCATCAGATGAATACGGTGGCAGACCTTCCACAAACAACCTAAAATTTCGTTTGCAATATGCTAGTTTTATCTCGTCCATTCTTATTGTAATCCATATCTATATATCACAAAAACTTTAATGGGCGCACAATGGGACAGATAATGACCTTTAAACTTTGTTTTGCCTGTTTGTTAATGCTCAAAGGATTTCTAACTGAAATGAAATTGAAAATCGGGTTTGTACTTCTTGAGATATGGTCCAACTTCCGGTTGAACCGGAAGTAAAGGTCAACATCGGGTAACAGTAACATAAGTTCAATCTTCAATGCTCAAAGGGTCTATAACTAAAAAGAAATTGAAAATTTGTTGTGTAGTTCTTGAGATATGGTCCCACTTCCAGTTGGCCCAGAAGTAAAGGTCAGTATGGGGTCACGGTAACTCAAGTTCCATTTTCAATGCTCACATGGTCTATAAATGAAAAGAATTTGAAAATCGAGTGTGCAGTTTATGAAATATGGTCCAACTTCCGGTTGACCCGGAAAAAATGTCAACATGAGGTCACGGTGACCAAAGTTCCATCTTTAATGCTCAAAGGATCTGTAACTGAAAAGAAATTGAAAATCGGTTGTGTAGTTCTTGAGATATGGTCCAACTTCCGGTTGACCCGGAACCTTAAGGTCAACATGGGGTCACGGTAACATAAGTTCAATCTTTAATGCTCAATGGATCTATAACTGAAAAGAAATTGAAAATCGGTTGTGTACTTCTTGAGATATTTTCCCACTTCCGGTTGACCCGGAAATAAAGGTCAACATTGGGTCACGGTAACCAAGTTCAATCTTTAATGCTCAAAGGATCTATAACTGAAAAGAAATTGAAAATCGGTTGTGTACTTCTTGAGAAATGGTCCCATTTCCGGTTCACCCGGAAGTAAAGGTCAACATGGGCTCACGGTAACCCATGGTTAATCTCCAACGCCCAAGGGGTCTATAACTGAAAAAGTTTTAAAATCAGCATAAAGATTGAACTTGAGTTACCGTGACCCCATGTTGACCTTTACTTCCGGGTCAACCGGAAGTGGGACCATATCTCAAGAACTACAGAACCGATTTTCAATTCTTTTCAGTCTGAGATCCTTTGATCATAAAAAAATTACTTTTTGTTACTGTGACCCCTTGATACCCTTTAGTTACGAGTCAACCGGAAGTGGGACCATATCTCAAGAACTACACAACCGATTTTCAATTTCTTTTCAGTTATAGATCATTTGAGCAGTCAAAATTGACTTTCTGTTACCCTGATCCTTTTATGACCTTTACTTCTGGGATCTCAAGAAGTACACAACCGATTTTCAATTTCTAACCCCAAACCCTATTGACTTAACACATGAATTTTCTTTCTGTCATATGAAGTAGACAAATTATACACCATATGAAAGCTTATGCCCTGACGTAAGCTGAGGTGTAATTAGATTAAAATTCCTAATTAATTATTCACTTGACAGCCGTCATCATGGCGTCACTGTTTTGCGCGTTTTCTATCTGTGTACAAAACCAAGGGCTCTAAAAAATAATGTTTAAAACACAACTTTTTAGAATAAGTTACATTTTAGCTATTGATATTACACAAATCACGTGCAAAACACAAATGCTTTTACTAAGAGTCACTCCAGGCCATTGAAAATAATCAAATACAATGTAGTTTCCCGAAAATTAACGTTTTAAGATTGGTAAATCTGACCCCATGAAATAAACTCTGTATTGCGCAATCACGGCTATGCGTCGGAGATTGCGCCGCTGTTTATTCCGAAGGTGGACCAATTTGGTTTGTACATAACCCATTGGATTTGTGCTTGAACAACTAATGTTATTCCTAGGTAAGTTAAGTTTTTTTTGAAATGCGTTTTATTGGGAAAGGTTATATACCATCTTGTACCTTATAAAATTTATTAGTATGAAAAACACATTACTGTGACGTCATCAGGTGTCAAGTTACAGTTAGTAATTCAAAACCTTGAATTGTTAGTTTTTGCAGCACCATATATCAAGTAGTACACAGCCGATTTTCAAACTTTTTTCAGGTATAGACCCCTTGGGCATTGGAGATTACACTTGGGTTACCGTGACCCGATGTTGACCTTTAGTTCCGGGTGAACCAGAAGTGGGACCATATCTCAAGAAGTACACATTGCCGATTTTCAATTTATTTTCAGGTATAGACCCTTTGAGCATTGAAGATTACACTTGGGTCACCGTGACCCCATGTTGACCTTTACTTCTTGGTCAACCGGAAGTGGGACCATATCTCAAGAAGTACACAACCGATTTTCAATTTCTTTTCAGTTATAGATCCTTTGAGCATTAAGATTGAATTGTCATGACCATGTTGCTTTAGTTCGGTCAACCGAAGTGGACATTAGAATACCCGATTTTCAATTTTTAGTTATAGCCTTTGAGATTAAGATGACTTGGTTCGGACCATGTGACTTTATTCGGTCAACCGGAAGTGGAAAATATCTCAAGAAGTACACAACCGATTTTCAATTTCTTTTCAGTTATAGATCCATTGAGCATTAAAGATTGAACTTATGTTACCGTGACCCATGTTGACCTTAAGTTCCGGGTCAACCGGAAGTTGGACCATATCTCAAGAAATACACACCCGATTTTCAATTTCTTTTTAGTTATATGGACCCCTTTAGCATTAAAGATTGAACTTGGGTTTCCGTGACCCCATGTTGACCTTAAGTTCCGGGTCAACCGGAAGTTGGACCATATCTCAAGAAATACATACCCGATTTTTAATTTCTTTTCAGTTATATGGACCCTTTGAGCATAAAGATTGAACTTGGGTTACCGTGACCCCATGTTGACCTTTACTTCCAGGTCAACCGGAAGTGGGGCAATATCTCAAGAACTACACACCCGATTTTCATTTTCTGTTCAGTTATATGGACCCCTTTAAGCATTAAAGATTGAACTTGGGTTACCGTGACCCCATGTTGACCTTTACTTCCGGGTCAACCGGAAGTGGGACCATATCTCAAGAACTACACGACCGATTTTCAATTTCTTTTCAGTTATAGATCCTTTGATCATTAAAAATTTACTTTCTGTTACTGTGACCCCTTGATGACCTTTACTTCTTGGTCAACCGGAAGTTGGACCATATCTCAAGAACTACGCACCCGTTTTTCAATTTCTTCTTTGTTATAGATCTTTTGAGCATTAAAAATTGACTTTCTGTTACCGTGACCCCTGGATGACCTTTACTTTCGGGTCAACCGGAATTGGTATCATATCATAGGCCCTTTTTGATTTGGGTTGAGTTTGGGGTGTGTGAGTGGGGAGGAAGTTAATTTAAACTTTAAAGTGAGAGAGTAACCCCACGAATTGCAGACAGTTAGCCAGAAAGTTTGATTGGCAGGGGTAGGTGTGTTGGAAACCACAGAACCTAGCCCACAGGCTCACAGTAAGCCATCTAAAAGCCTGCTGCAAAGAAACATGGCTTCACGTATCATAGGGTTCGGTTCTGGACCCAATTTCATCGAGCTGCTTAAGCAGCAAACAATGCCTCACAATTTTCTGCTTAGCCGAAATAAGCAGGATACCAGTCACAAATTGAACGTGTGACATGGCATTTTGGCTGAATCTCTAAGGAAAAAATCTCCGGGGAGAGAATCTCCGGGGACAGAATCTCCTGCCACACCAGTGTCAGACGATATGTGTGTCCGGCATCGCCCAGACGGTAACTAACATCTGAACTTGGAAGTTGATTCAAAAGAGGGCGCAGTTAGACGATCTGCACAATTCGCCGTACGGCAGGACAGAATCTCCTGCCACACTGTCCAATGGTCTACTAACTGAGCTATTATAAGTTATCACACAAGCGCGAGTGGAATATGAAAAAAAAAAATAGCGCTTCTGCGTCCCATATCCAACGAAGGCCGAGTTGGATATGGGACGCAGACGCGCTATATTTTTCCGTGTTCCACGAGCGCGAGTGTGATAACAAATTTATCTTCCAGCGTCATTAAGTCAATGAGGTTAGGTTTTGTTTCTGTTTTTGGTTTTCCATAATATGTGTGGTCTTACTGTTAATTTGTTATCAAATTTTATTTATTTATTGTCCAGGGGGGGGGGGGTTTCTGCATAGTTGAGGATTACAACTGGTTTATGTCAGGTCCAATTGTGGCTTACTAATGATAACTCGGCTTAGCAAAATGCAAAAACCAAACTCCTTGCTTTTTTCGGGGGGGTGTACCAAAAGAATGTCACAAAGCGTAGAAACAGCATCCAGTTGTTTTTGTACACTCAGGTAATTTTCTGCATCTAGCAAATTCCCTACATTCTTCCCGCCAGGACGTTGTCCACACGTTATACATTTCTCTTTGTTATGCAAATGAGCGTGTCTGCACGTCTTATGCAAGACTAAGTTTTCGACAACAACAGCTACAGTCAGCAAAACATGTGCTATAGTTTCTCACGGGTACAAGCAGACGAGATGTACACGGTCCATCTAGTATTAAAACAACTGCATCCGCTCTTGTTTCTATCTTCTAACAGGAAAACAAGCAAATGAACAAACCCTCAATACTTTACATCAACAATTCAGTGCCTCTGGCTTCATTTTAGCTGTGGGAAATGCCTCAAGTTTGTGTGAATTGCTTCATTTATTTTCCATGGATTTGAGTACTGAAGAATACTTCTATTGCCGACATTGATGTTGAGCTACGAGGGACCAGAGAGAGCTCAAGGAAAGAGGCATAGCTAATTTCTCTTGAAGACAGCCCACAGTACAGAGGACTACACGAGACTTTTCTGAGAAAGGTTGACTGGCGAAGACGATACTAAACATTCAAAGAAGACAACATAGCCGGGACCAGAGCTGCAGTACACTGCCGTACCAAAGCTGCAGCACACGGCACGCGATACCGGAGCTGCAGCATAAAGGCCAGCGGGAGAAGAACTGCAAAACCCGGCCCAGCCAGGATGGCTACTACTGCCGCTGCGTGTTCAACGAAGAGACGACGGAAGGAGTGTCGCTGCAATGAGGTCAAACAACCTGAAAAGGTAAAGAACCTAATAATTGTTTGCCAATTTGTTCAAATGCTTCAACGCCATCAGAAGCGGGGCTTTTATTAAAACTACAGGTACGGGAGGGGGGTGACACACACATCGAAATTATTGCACCCACCGCCAGATTTTTTCTAAGTTCTCAAGCGTTTTTTTTTTATATTTTTTATTAAACTTGCCACAAATGTTCAATTTAACTACGTTTTATGATGACGTGATAGAAAATTGATAAAAAATAACCATTGAGCCTATAGGACAGTTTGGTTTACCTTTTGTCCAGTTTTGGCCAGCAGTCGTAATTTTTAAATAATTTCCGTATTATCCATATTTTTGGTCGAAATGCTGTAAAACTTTGCAATTATGTTAATTTGACTTGATCAACAAACGTGACAATATATATTATTACTGGGGTCACCGATGGGTGCGTTACAATAATTGGCTATGGTTCATCCACTTTTTGGGGAAAATTTATCTTTTCGTTATTACACTTAAAAGTTGATACTCCCGCCAGGATTTGGGGCCCAGGGTGCAATGATGAGACCTGACTGATGATTATATAGTATTTCCTGGCCCGAAAAACTTATTCCAGAATTGTTGTTGCATTTGACGACTTCAGATTTAGTCTTAGACAAAGTTTTGCTTGTCTTGTCTTTCAGATATTTCCACCAACTCTGGCTGACCAATGAAGTTGAAGGTTTCTTTGGAGTGTGTGGTATTGGTTTTCTGACGATGTGGAGTTCGACAAAGGTAGGACAAGATCTTTGGGAAATCAAATGGTAAGAGAAGATCTAACCCAATTCCTTCCCAAGTGACTCTCTGCAGGATGCTCGACTAAGTTCTTGTTGCTGTTGTCCGCTTGTATGGTTTTATGGTGATATCAAAATCTTCGTAGGTTTTCCTTGTATGGCATATTGGTCGTGGCCAGTGATGCTTCTTCGTTAGGTTTGGACAATAATCCCGGAAGCAAATTTATTTTCTGCAGCACACGTCGGGTATGGAGTCAACAGTTAAGGGATAGGGAAGAACAGCCTATCTCTTAACCGTTGACTGTATTGACGAAGTATGCTGCAGATAAAAAAATCGCGTCCCGGGAAGTCTCAAACTGAAGTCTAACATTGACATGTTAGGCCAAATATTAAAAAAAACATGTTTAGCGTCTCCGCCCACTTCCTTTTAAAGGCCACCTCCTTTTTTAAAGGATACATCTTTATGATCTCTGACGAAAAACAATCACGTCTAAAATACATCGTATTTCTTACTTCAGCCCACCGAAAAAAACACACACACAAAAAGCTGGCAACCATCTTAAAAAATAACCCGCCTGGTTGTCTTAAATGTGCCTCCTTCCTTTTTGCAAAAAGGCAGGACGCTAAACAATTTTTTTTATTATTTTGTTTTGCCTTACATTTATAAAATTGTCATACAAATAATGGCTGAAACCATGTCAGATATCAGGCACCACTTACGTTAACTACTAGATGCTATAGTTGATTTTATGTGCAGAACATCATATTTTCCTTTATAATAACAATAAACACAATATAACAAACAAAACAAAAAATGCTTTTCTCCCACCCATTTTTTTTACCGGCAAAAGCTACCTCATTTAGTCAACAACTGGACTGTTTAAAAAAGTACATAATGTATGTTTGTAACTGCAGTCAAACACGGTCAAACACCATTATCTCAATAGACCCCCTTGCACAAGTTGCCATAACTACTGAGGTCAAACAATGAATACATGCAAGCGCGTACGTGCAACGTACAACTCGCCCAATAATAGGTCTTCCTTCGACCTCATTGAGGGCGCTGTTTGGTGACGTCATGTACAAGTGGTCTAAGTGATGTTGTTATTAGTGTCACAAAAACATGGCTGCCAATTTCCAACACATTACCCCCCAGCAAACATTGGAAACGTATAGATAGAAAAATGTTCTTTTAATGGCAGTGTTGGCATTGAAATGGCATTGTTGGATCAAAGAACACTAATTAAATCATTGAGTGTCATGCTCTCAAATTATCTGCACAATAATAATCAACAGCGCCCACCTACCGATTTGATCCGACCTTCGCTCGGCCTATCCAGGACCGCTGAGATGGGCAAATCAGCTTGCACAGATTCTTGTTCAGGAAGTACATCATGCGTGCAGTGCTTGCAGTGTGAGTGTGATGCATGATGGGACTGAGCATGGGACTGAGCATTAACGTTGACGATACGTTTGCCCATCCCAGCGCCTTTGGTTTTAAGGCAAGGCGCTGGGGACGAGCGAATCAGTGGCCTCGTATCCAGAAGTTCTGATCCCTTCCAAATGCCTGTGTGTATTGCTTGTAGCAATGCCAGGCTAGTCATAGTGTTCATTGGTGACCCGTGTTTACCCCAAACATCATTACAGGGGACCATGCAAGCCGATAACGATTATCCTTGTCCTTGATTTTAATTATGGCATGATCCTCTCTTAAAGTTTTAGATTGAAGTTCACTCTAATCGATTGAAACTAGTGACAACCACAGATGATTTTGTCCCTAGTTTTAATCGACTGGAGTGAATTTCAGTCTCAAAATTTAAAGGAACATTATATAATTGGTTTTTGCTAACAAAACAGTTGCTGGCAGTGTAAGCACTTTATGTAATCCACCATATACATGAACTGACAAACCTGTAGAAGTTTGAGATCGATCGGCCATCTGTGTCACGAGAAAATAGTGGAAAACTGATTACACATTTGCATGAAATCATGTAGATTCAACAAATTAATAAAACACTCACTGAGCGATAAACTCCACTCGGAAAATTAGTTTATTCATTTCTCATCAAATATGGCATTTCAGACAGAAATAATTCAAGGGATTATTTCTACTATCATCATCATTAGACCGTGTAAGTTTTATGTAAATCTGTGATCAAAAAGTATATTTTACCAGTTTTTTTTTCTTACCAATTATGTAATGTTCCTTGAGAGTGGACCGACTGGAAACGAGTTTAGGATTTCTAATTGTTAGCTTATTATTTGATTACCTTTACTTGTTACTCAAAGGAACATTACAGAATTGTTTTTTTTTTTTGGTTTTTTTTTTTTTTTTGCTAACAAAACAGTTGCTGGCAGTGTAAGCACTTTATGTAATCCACCATATACATAAACTGACAAACCTGTAGAAGTTTGAAATCGATCGGCCATCTGGGTCACGAGAAAATAGTGAAAAACCGATTACACATTTACATGAAATCATATAGATTCAACAAATGAATATAACGCTCACTGAGCGATGAACTCCAATCGGAAAATTAGTGTATTCATTTCTCATCAAATATGGCATTTTAGACAGAATTATTTCAAGGGATGTTTTCTACTATCATCATCATTAGACCGTGTCAGTTTTATGTAAATCTGTGATCAAAAAGTATACTTTACAAGTTTTTTTCTTACCAATTCTGTAATGTTCCTTTAAAAAAGTTTGGTTTGTGGAAGTTATTTCCAATCGAAAGGTGCGCATCATTTGTACACTCTGAATACTCCCGTGTCAGAATTGACCCGGATTCCGGATCCCAGGGGTCCTGACTCGATACTGGGTCAAGCAGATTTGGATTTTCCATCAACTCGACTCGTATCTGTATCATGTTTGACACAGAGTCTGGGTCATAAAGACCCATAATTGGGTTCAACCTCAAAGGAACCTAAATCCGGGTCAATTTCATCCTGAGATTTTTAGAGTGGAAATGCAAAGTTTTTTATTAAAATTCATATGTACTTTTTAGATGAATTAAGCCTCGTTTTCATTGACTTTTAAAAAACCTCCAGAAAAATGTATATACCGCCGAGGAAAATTAATTAGTACAAACCAAATATTCTGAGGAAACTTGCTTAGTTATAAGAAATAACAAAACATAAACAAAAACGCAAAGAAACAATCACTGAACGCCACTTCTTTGTCTTTTTTTACGCAACATTTATTGACAACAATATTTTGACTTGCTAATTCATTACAACATCAATTAAAAGCAGTTTAAAGGCACTATTTGTTTGTTTTGTACAATGAAGTTCTATACTTGTTAATTTAGTAAGCTGGGCTTGGAATAACTTAAAATTGGGCTGATGGTTTGTTTTTCTTTTTTACAAAAGCTTGTTTGAGAAACAATTGGATTATATGAAAATCAAAATGTTCTTGTAGTGGGTCACAACTGACGTGATTCAATGGAATTGTGATCCATTTGGGATTAACGTACATCATTGTTACCAAGAGCAGAATTTAACCGTTGTGTTAATAAGACGCTTTTGGGGTCATTTTAACTCGCATTCAAAGTCATAACACCAAGTCGGGTCAAAATGGATCATGAATCTGGGTCAGAATGATTCTACATCCGGGTCAAGCATCTTACAATCCTAGTCAATTAGACTAACTGATTGACCGGAATCCAAGTAAGAAACAATCAGAGTTTGAACAACCTTGAAATAACTTCCGATCCCATTTGAGTTAACGGTAGGGCCAACGTGATTTTTTTTTTTTTTTTTTTTTTTTTTTTAGAAATACAAGCTATAAAGAATTATACAATGGAAGTCTCTTGTGAAAGTTTCAGCTAGGTAAAATTTCGTTGCTGGGAAAACAAAAACAACTGTCAAGGTATTTCCACATAAAACGATGCATGCTTTAATCGTTTCTTCGATTCAAATGTTTTATATTGATTTCTAATCAACATGGGTATTTTTCAGACGAAAAATAAGTTTACCTTTTTTTCGGGGTCGTTACCAAAGTATGACCCTACCTTTAAAAAATAAATTCTTAGCAGAAAATTCTTAGAAGGGGTTCCTGTCCGGTTCAACTTGACTTGAAAATGGCAAGCATTGTGTGCTCTGCATAGTTTGATTTTCAGCAATGCACATGATGGGTAATATACAAATAAATAAACTTTAATAAATAAATAAACCCAGTAGAATTTTTTTATTCCGTTGTTTTGCCTCTAGAAATACTAAAGCAAATTATTCACAATAATAAAAGACATGTCATAATTCAAACTGTTAGTTAAAACCTTAACCCTATCAGGAAGACACTCTAAAAACTCCCTGGTCAGAATTGACTCGGATCCAGTTCCCATGGGGCCTGACTCAATTTGTGTCAAAACTTTCAGAAATGGGTCTAACTGAAACATTTGGACCTGTTTCCAGGTCAAACCTGACCCTTACAATAGTCAGCCCCCCATGGGACCAGGAATCGAGTCAATTCTGACCAGGGGGTTTTGTAGAGTGCATAATGTTTATTTTTCGTGTCGACTGGGGCCGGGAAGGGGGTAATGCTTAAAGTTCAAGAATGCCGGCAGATTTTGGGCTCTCATTTTGAGTTTCTATGATGCATTTAGAGTCTCACGTGATATATCACTCTCACTCGTTATACAAAAACAACGATTAAGCATGAATAGTTATGTCTAATAGTTAACCCCCCAAAACAGGAACAGTGTTTTTAAACTTGTGCGAGCAATGTAATTTCTTCTTCTTTGAGAGTAATACAGTTTCTTATGTCTTATGTCTTATGTCTTAACTGTGACCCTAACTTATGAAAAGGTCACAACATTCAGAAACGAGTGGCCCCGCTGTTTACAAGTCATGAGCAGCTGCGTAGCCAAGATTTTTATTTTATTTTTTTTATTTTTTTTTTTTTTTGGGGGGGGGCACGGGGTTTGCATTGCTTTTAAGTTGGGGGTGGGGGAAGGGGAATGGATTTATCAGTGGTTGGGGTCATTGCTTTTATTTTGAAAGGGGAACCCTGCAGGGGGCCACCATCCTCGTATGTTCTTTGCATTCTGTGGCCGCGGTAGCGATCGCGATCACGATCGTCCACTACAAACACGCATTTTCCTCTTTTCCCCTTTCCTTTTCTGTTGTTTTTTGTGAGCACCATCGCGATTATTTTTTCGGGGGGGGGGGCAATGGAAATTTGTGGTTGGGTTTGGGGCACGTGCCCCCTAGGCCCCCTGGCTACACTGCTGGTCATGAGTAAAATTTAAAGTTGTGGAGTGTGCGTGTGTGTGTGTGGGTAGGCATACACACCGTTGTGGGGACTTTTATACAATGGAAAAAGGTCCCCACATCGTTTTTCTTTTTTAAACTGGGTCCCCACAAGGGAATTCTTTAGAAAAGGGAACAATAGAACAACAATAGGAAGTCCTCACAACAGTGTGTGCAAAAGTGTGTTTGTGAGTTTGTAGTGACATTCAAACCGATGACTTACAACTAAAGGGACAATAGGTCCACGTTTGTTATCACAAAGGAAAACAATGGGGTCCACGTTTGTCAGGACAAAGAGTTGAACAAAGGCGGGTCCACGATTGGAGGTCATACACGAATGTGTGCTCTCATTTTCGGTAACTTATGGAGACCAAGGACAAAACAAAAAAGGGAAAACAAAAGGTCTCCACATGGAATTTCTAAAGACCGGGGTGCTCCACAAGGAAATTTGTGTACAAAGTCTATGGGAGGTTCTTAACTACAGGGACAAAGGAAACAACAAAAGATGTCTCCACAGGGATGCAAAAATAGGAATGTGTGTGTAGGTGATTTCATTTTCACTACCTTATGGAGGCCGAGAACAAAACAGAAAAGGGATAACAAAGGGTCTCCATAGGGAAATTCTAAAGACTGGGTTGCTCCACAAAGAATTGTGTGCACAAAGTCTATGGGAGATTCTTAACTACAGGGACAAAGGAAAGAACAAAACATGTCTCCACAGGGATGCAAAAAATAGAATGTGTGTGTGTGTGTGTGTGCGGGGGGGGGGTGTCCTGATAGGGTCAACCCATAAAATACCACGGTCTACTCTACTACATCTTGTCTTAACCCATCGTATACGTATTGTATCAACACCTTAATTTACTCTAATATAAATGACACAAACATATTAATAATTTACGCGACGAAATCCACTCTTTTACATACTTTCCGAACAGCGTTTCTCTACGTCAACAATTTATCAAAAACTAAGACAAATTCTATATAAACTGTGATGACGTGGTGAGAAACATAAAGAACTGTATTTCGATACAGCCCGATAATTATTCACGTTTTCAACAGAAAGAATCACACATTGCCAAGAAAAGTTCGTAATAGACTGTGCAAGTCTCGCGCGTACTCAAACTTCCGGGACCAAGTTATTCGCCGAGTTAACCATAACGGGTTTTACGTGCGCACGACTCTGTTTCTTCAAATACTTCAGTTTTACGTACGTGTATGGCTATAACAGTTATATCATATTGTTGGGCAAGATTATTCGGTAGTGAAGAATAAGTGAAAATAAATTTTTAAAATCGACAAAGAAACCCCCCCCCCAAAAAAAAAGTACGTGACCTTCGTTTTCAATTTTTTGCAATTAATAACAAATTGCCAACTGACGCTCATGTTATTATTTGACCTAATATTAGACCTAATATGGTCGCAAAATTCGGTCATAAAATTGGCAAAGGGGGTTCTAAATAATACGCATCCTCGTCCGAATATTTACGTTTTTATTAATAAATGTAAATTTTAACAAACTAATTGTTTTACATTCAAAGTGAAATTGTATTTATAACAAACCGATTTGGGGTATTTTTGTTTTCAAGAACATATTATGAGTAACATTCAAAGAGAAGATATGATTTTAACAGAAAACATAGTTTTCGTTTGAGTTGTTTTTTCGCGAGACTTGCAAAGTCTATTAGTAATATATATTTTGTTTACCAATTGACTACAATGTGTGTACCATTGATGTATCTGTATTTCAAATATACTAATTTCAATGGGAGACTTTTGAACACTAGATGGCAGCAGACCTACTAGGTAACTTGGAATTGTTTACGTAGTTCTAAGCATGCGCACATTGCCAAGAACAATGGATTTACCTGGAATGTCTGCTGCCACCTAGCGTCCAAAAGGTCCACATTAGACTGATCTCTATTAGACTACAATGGGTGTACCATTGATGTAGCTGTATTTCAATTATGCGCTCCCAGTAATTATCAGAAAACAACGGCTAATAACACGTAATACTTTACGCACATACTTTTCAAAATGTATCACTTGCTTACTCTACGCCAACAACATTATTCAAAATCTAAGAGATGCTATTGCGAACTGTGACAACAAAGAAATTCAGTTGGTTAAGTAATCTGAGTGAATCCACCTTGTGTGTCATTTAATAACACTCCCAACCGAGTTGTTCGAGCATTAAGTGATATTGAGTGACTATTGTTTGACATTAATCTATACTTGTTTCTTTTGTTATGCTGATATCAAAAGAAAGTCCTTAAAACTCACATAGTTATCATAACTCTACTTATAGCTTAACACTGATGTACTTGTTGCTCAATTTGCTCAATACTAAGGGGTAAAAAGCAACAACAAAACAACTGTGAATGTCAAAATTCGAAAGAAAACGCAAGAAGGAAGAATACATTGAAGCTTGCAACGAGGCACGTGACCACAGAGCTGTGGCACATATCAAGAAAAACAAAACCATTTCAAAATGGTATATAGATCCCAACCCCGTGATACTCCTTGATATCCTGCAGTGTACCAATACACACGTTTTAGGAGAGGTGTCATTCAACGGGGGTCGTCAATTTGGTCAGGAAGGGTGGTGAAAAAAAAAATTCCCATAGCTCATGCACAAACTCCATTCTCTGTGTGAGCATGGTGTGGTGAGTCACCGCTTGGTGGTAAGGCATGTTGTGTCTGACCCTCACTCTAGGTTCAATGGGCTTTGGTGAATGAAGGTCTTCTGATCTTGTGCCGACATTAGCAAACATAAATCATTGAGATAAGGCAGAACACACCCTCTTAACCTATCAAATGGGCCTGCCACACCTCTGTGACAGAAATTGGGACCAAACAGGTACGTCCTAGCAAAAATTCGCGGGAAAAAACACGGCATGTGTCTATTTATGCCGACTTTTAAGTGTTTTTCTTTTTCTTCTCTTCCCTGCTTTTGTTCTTAAAAATTCTTATTCCAAATAAAACTTGTTTGACCCAAAATCAAAATGCCCACTTTTTAAGGGAAGTGAATGAATAAATACGCCAGAAGCCTATTATTTAAAAAGTGTGTGTATCGCGATGTATGAAAAAAAAAATTAAAGTAACTATCTAACAGATCTTTTGATGTTTGCAGCATTTAAAACAAATGGTATGCTGAATTTAACTGAGCCGTGCTTCAAATTGAATGACAACTTCGTGACCGAAATTAATTTACCATATAATTAATACTGCAGTTCGTATTCATAGTACTCACATGTCCGATTAATCAATGTAGGGTTCGGTTCGTTGATCTTGTCAGGGTTTATGTTGCAGTCTTGAGTCCCTGGTGTCAGGCTGAAAGAGCGGCAGTTGCACCGCTTGGCGCACGTCAAGCAACACTGCATCGGTGTCATTCCCTTGAAGGTGATAATGGGTTGGGGGCATTTCCCGCTTGGTATGGCCACCGCGTTGCATCGGACTTTCAGGGGGCTGATAGGGGGCTGTGCCGGGGCCTCACACATTGTCCACTTCCCAGGGTCACCACATGTTTTTGCTACATCCCAAGTGCCATCAGCTTGATTCATAAATACGCATGTATTATTGGTATTGAAATTTCGTCTGCTCACCAAGTTACGGTATTTTTCCTTTGTGTCGCCAAAACACTCCACCTGCCCCAAGGTGTTGTTGCAACCAATCCACAGTCTAGTAGGTCTGTCCGTGTAGTGCTCCTGAAACTTCTTCCAAATCCACTCGTTCTCTTCTGCCGAATTGGGTGTGGCGTAATCCGAGCAGTGTTCCTGGCAGTATTCTCTGCCTGTCACGTATTGGCGTTTCTCGTCGTTTCGTACTTGGTAGCATCTGTCTTCACGTTGAATCCATAAATGGGGCTCTTGCTGTCTAGAGCAGCCTAGTTTAGCCCCCAGCACGGCATGTACGGATTCCCAAATGAATAAAATCACACCAACTTTAACTACGTCAGGAAACATTATTTCAAATGAATAAATGTTTTATTGAACCAATCACAATATGAGAAATCAGTTCGATGGTTTTAGTTTATATCGGTGATCGTTATCAGGAGAGATGCTGTCACTTTGTTGATTTGATTGACGGAGAATATCAAACTCAAACAGTTATTGATTATCTTTTAGTAGATTTGTTAAACTTTGTAGTTAGCCACTCTCTATTCAGCAGTTGTCAAGTATCAAGAAGATGTCGACAACCAATGTGAGACAACCAATTCAAACATTCCCAACCAAATGTAGCTACAACTTGGCGTTGACAGTAGCTAACTATTGAATAACGTATTCCTTTGCAACGGGCAGTTTAAAGACCGTGAGCAAAAATGCCAGCTTTTTCAAATAATTAAACACCTATTTATTATTTACTGGTGGGTGTGGCTTACAAATTTCAGCTGTCTGGTTTCAGAAACGCAGTATCTATTGCATGTATTATGATATCATACTGTTTCAAGGGGCCAGACTCTTTGTTCCGATACCTCGAGTTGTGTTTAAATGATTGGCAGTTTTACATTTTGTGTCGGACCAGTCATGCAGTGAGCAGGTTGATACCAAAGTTTGTAGTGCCCACCTTATAAACCGCTAGCTGAACGACGACGAAACATGGATTCCAATTTAGATTGATACAATCGAATCCAGCCATAATGATTTTGGGAATCTCCAAATGATATTGTTCTTCGTTTTAATTTGGTAGTCAGCTCTGTCTAGTTTATTAAAAAAAAATGCTCTGGTAATACTCATCTAGTGATCGCTTGTTAACCGTAGCAAAAACCATTGTTGTTGTTTTTATATGTAGAGTAAATTCTCGTGCATCCTTCAATGTTCAGTAATTGAGTGATTCATTTGGTCAACCAGGGAAACTTTCATCAAATTGTCATACCGTAACGAAGTGAAAATAACGGGAAACTGTTTGCTTTCACGAGGATTTTAACATGTTCACATTGGCTTATACACACGGACCACTGTGAGGTCTTTTACACAATAGAACAATAGACTTTGCAACGTTTTATTTTTGTTTTTGTTTTGTTTTTAACTTGGATCCCCCAAAAGAATAAAATAGGAGGAAAGGATAGAACAAAAGCAGGACCCAACAAACTCATATCAGTAAGGTTGTGTATAAATAGTTTTCCTTCTTTTTTATCGTGAATGTTGTTGTTGATTTTTTGTTTCCTTCTTGTTTTCTTTTCAGGCAATTAACTTTTTTATAGCGGCATTTGGTCTTCGAATGTATGTCGAGTAGATATTTTGGAGGATGCCCACTTTCTAAGGGCAGTGTCTAAATAAATACGCCAGTATTATTTAAAAAGTGTGTGTATTGCAATCAACAGTCAATGCAGTCCTACCATGAATGCAACAAAATAAATGTACGCAGTGGAGCCGTGTTGAAAGCTCCCCCCCCCCCCCCCACACACACACACCACCTACCAACTACCATGTTAAATAATAATGTAAGGCTTTTTATTGTTACCTCCCTGTAGCGCCATTAACGGATTTTTCCATGAATTAATTTTACAACAAAAGCTTATTTTAAAAATCCGTCCCATGAGACAGCGGGCCGTTTGCTGTTTTCACAACATTGATTTGTTTAGAGTCGTAATAATATCAATATTATTATTGTAACGGTTAGTATGGGGGTTGAACAAAGAAAAATTGACTAGAGCGGGATTTGAACCAACGACCTCCGGATTAACGTACCGGCGCTCTACCAACTGAGCTATCTAGCCCTATATTGGCGGTCTCCCTATTTTGTCAATATCTTTGTTCGGGGGTGCCAGTCAGAAGCCATACAACCGTTCAACGTTTTCTTTGTTCAACCCCCATACTATTTGAAATTTACCCAGTCAGTTTCCCTTGTGGTTTATTACTTGACATTTAAATTGAAAAAGTCGCATCCCCTTAAGGTGATCCCGTGGCTGCTGCTTCCCAGGTTGTATCGTAAACTTGGGTGTGATCCCTGGCTACACGGCAGTTAACGGTTGTATGGCTTCTGACTGGCACCCCCGAACAAAGATATTGACAAAATAGAGAGACCGCCAATATAGGGCTAGATAGCTCAGTTGGTAGAGCGCCGGTACGTTAATCCGGAGGTCGTTGGTTCAAATCCCGCTCTAGTCAATTTTTCTTTGTTCAACCCCCATACTATTTGAAATTTACCCAGTCAGTTTCCCTTGTGGTTTATTACTTGACATTTAAATTGAAAAAGTCGCATCCCCTTAAGGTGATCCCGTGGCTGCTGCTTCCCAGGTTGTATCGTAAACTTGGGTGTGATCCCTGGCTACACGGCAGTTAACGGTTGTATGGCTTCTGACTGGCACCCCCGAACAAAGATATTGACAAAATAGGGAGACCGCCAATATAGGGCTAGATAGCTCAGTTGGTAGAGCGCCGGTACGTTAATCCGGAGGTCGTTGGTTCAAATCCCGCTCTAGTCAATTTTTCTTTGTTCAACCCCCATACTATTTGAAATTTACCCAGTCAGTTTCCCTTGTGGTTTATTGTAACGGTTGTATGACTTCTGACTGGCACCCCGAACAAAGATATCGACAAAATAGGGAGACCAACATCGTTAGAGCTAAATGGATCAGTTGGTAGAGCACGTTAATCCGGAGGTCGTTGGTTCAAATCCCGTTCTAGTAAATTGTTCTTTGTTCAACCCCAACTCATTATTATTTTATAATTTTTATTTTTTATTTTATTTATTTTCCTTATTTGTTTGTTTTGTTAACTAAATATTTATTTCTATTTTATTTATGATTTGTTAACATTTTTTGCACTGCGGCTCAACAAGTTGATCAATAATATAAATAATCATTGATTATGTTGAATCACTGTTACGTCATGTTCTATCATTGTAGCGGGGAATCTGTACTAAATTGCACACCTTCACCCCAAATGTAGAATTGTAATTTTGATTCTTATTACAGTGATTTGAAAACAATTATAGGTTTTGAATTTTTCTCATCATTGTCCTTAGCAACTTCAATTTCGCGTTTGTTTGTTATTTCTTTGTGGGTTCCTTTACCATTTTGGGGAATTCAATTTCAATTTGAAGGCTCCGAAGATTTTGTTTCTAATGTTCGTTTTGGTGCATCCCAAAACTTGAATTGTAAGCATTCGAACAAGAAGGTGTTGACATCTTTTGACGTTTGATATTGATTTTATGCTAAATCAAATCGAGCCGTGCGTAAATTTGAATGAGAACTTCGTAAAATTGAACGGACAATTTTATTATAGATTTAATCTTGTATTTCGTATTCATAGTACTCACATATCTGATTAATCATTGCAGGTTTCGGGTCGTTGATCTTGTCAGGGTTTATTTTGCAGTCTTGAGTTCCTGGTGTCAGGCTGAAAGAGCGGCAGTTGCACTGCTTGGCGCACGTCAAGCAACACTGCATCGGTGTCATTCCCTTGAAGGTGATAACGGGTTGGGGGCATATCCCGCTTGGTATGGCCACCGCGTTGCATCGGACTTTCAGGGGGCTGATAGGGGGTTGGGCCGGGGCCTCACACATTGTCCACTTCGCGGGCTCACCGCATGATATCGCTACATCCCAAGTGCCATCAGCTTGCTTCATAAATACGCATGTATTATTGGTAGTAGGATCGTTTACGTCTTTCCAGTTACGGTATTTTTCCGTCGTGTCGCCCAAACACTCCACCTGCCCAAACGTGTTGTTGCAACCAATCCACAGTTTGGTAGATCCACCCTTGTAGTACTCCTGAAACTTCCTCCTTATCCAGTCGTTCTCTTCAGCAGAATTGGGTGTGGCGTAATCCGAGCAGTGTTCTTGGCAGTATTCTCTGCCTGGCACGTACTTGCGTTTCGCTTCGTTTCGCACCTGGTAGCATCTGTCTTCACGTTGAATCCATAAGTGAGGCTCTAGCTGTCTAGAGCAGCCCAGTTTAGCTCCCAGCACGGCATTTACAGATTCCCAAATGAATAAAATCACACCAACTTGAACTACGTCAGGAAACATTATTTCAAAGAATAGTTGTTATACCGAACCAATCACAATATCAGAAATCGGTTCGATGGTTTCAGTTTATATCGGCGATTGTTATCAGGAGAGTTGCAGTCGCTTTGTTGATTTGACGGAGAATATAAAACTCAAACATTCATTGATTATCTTTTAGTAGATTTGTTTAAAGTTGTAGTTTGCTGATCTGTATTCAGCAATTGCCAATAATCAAGAAGATGTCGACAACCAATGTGAGACAACCAATTCAAACACGACTTGGCGTTGACAGTAGCTAACTATTGAATAACGTATTCCCTTGCAACGGGCAGTTTAAAGACTGTGAGCAAAAAATCCAGTTTTTGCAGATAATTAAACACCCATTCATTATCTACTGGTGGGCGTGGCCTTCCAATTTTAGCTGTCTGGTTCCTAGAAACGCAGTATCTATTGCATGTATTATGATCTCACACTGTTTCAAAGGGGCCAGACTCTTTGTTCCGATACCTCGAGTTGTGTTTAAACAATTGGCAGTTGTACATTTTGTGCCGGACCAATCAGTGGACAAAGTTTGTAGTGCCCACCTTATAAACCGCTAGCTGAACGACGACGAAACATGGATTCCAATTTAGATTGATACAATCGAATTAAGCCATAATGATTTTGGGAATCTCCAAATGATATTGTTCTTCGTTTTAATTTGGTAGTCAGCTCTGTCTAGTTTATTGGAAAAAAAAAATGCTCTGGTAATACTCATCTAGTGATCGCTTGTTTACCCCAGCAAAAACCATTGTGGTTTTTTATATAATAATAATAATACGCAGTTCTTATATAGCGCTTTATCACGTCCGATGGGCGTCTCAAAGCGCTCAGTATTTTTCCTGCAAGGTATAATGTGGAGCTACGTTTTTGAAATATGGGACCCTTTTTCCTTTACATAGCACCATGTAATGGTTTACAAGGTGCTGTGGCGCAATATGCAGCCAATCAAACCAGGAACACCGGGGAGAACCCCTTCTCTTAGCGATAAGTGTATCTGGGTTCTTGTACGTGCATTACACAACACACGGGACCAACGGCTTTACGTCCCGTCCGAAGGACGAAGCAATGATGGTTAAGTGTCTTGCTTAAAGTGTCACGACCGGGACTCGAAACCACACTCCGCCGATCAGAAACACCAGAGATTGAGTGCGGTGTTCTTATCCGCTCGGCCACGACACGCCACAACTTATATGTAGGGTAAATTCTTGTGCATCCTTCAATTTCAGTAATTGAGTCATTCATTCGGTCAACCAGGGAAACTTTCATCAATAATGGTCATACCGTAACGAAGTGAAAATAACGGGAAACTGTTTACTTTCAACGGATTTCAACATGTTCACATTGGCTTACACACGGACCAGTGTGAGGTCGTTTACACAAAGGAACACTACACCTCCCAATGTTTTGTTTTTGTTTTTTGTTTTGTTTTTAACTTGGATCCCACAGAGGAATGGAAAAAGGAGCAAATAATAGAACAAAAGCAAGAGTTGTGTATATTATCATGTTATCATGTTATTTCTCAATGTTTTGGGGTGGGTTTTTTGCTTATCGTTAATGTTGTTGTTGATTTTCCCCTTTTTTTCTTTTTTAGGCAATCAACTTTTTGATTGCGGCAATTGGTCTTCGAATGTATGTCGAGTAGATATTTTGGAGGATGATTTTTGTAACAATTTAGTTTTTTTGATGAAACAAATTATGAATTTTTTTGAAATGGATTATTAATAATTTGCTTTTACAATAACACCCAACCTTGTACTCAGTCTCTAAGCACCTAGGTCTAAGTATATTCTTCTACCGCTTTTGGTTCTTTGACCTAGAAATAATACCACATCGTCACGGATCATTAAAGAAAATCTAAACAGCGTGTTAGCTAGCGTAAACAGTTGCTCTCTGTAGCGAAAGCCCAGGCAGAGTCTTTCAATGGTGCCTGACTGTCCTTGTTGATTATTTATACGTTTTCATGGTATTGTATCAATTGTCTGGCGGTAAATTATTGTCATACAAGATGAGTAATATTATTGTTCAATATACGACGGAAAGCCTACTGCGACTGACCTCCAAGCAAGCACATAAGGTTTGAACCAGATTGGATTCTGCGCTTTAAGGTTCATTCTCCTTCATCTGTATTTGGTTTTTCGTTAGAATGTTGGTATTGTGTAGGCCCATAAACAAAACACAAACCATCTTAGTCCCCTGTCCGTTGCTGTCATATTGTTCTAAGAGTAGACGAAATGTCAGTGCCATGTTTTCAGTTTTACGTATAGCACGATTTCCCGAGAGACGATGTGTCTGCAATTCACCCGCTAAGCAAGAACCTTACTCGTATCACCACTCAAATAAAAATGGATCGGATATTAAAACTCAAAGAAAGCGTAATGTCGGGTCTGCTCACGTATTCATCTGAAACAATTGTCATGGCAACGTTCACTCGCCATAAATGTTTTCGTTCACGCTTTTGGTAAATAATGCAAAAGACTATAATGGTATTTTTTTTTATAAAAACCAGGATTAAAACCGGGGTCCTAGAGGTGGCAGGCGAGGGGGAAAAAAACACTAAGCCAACCCGACCCAACTCAACTCACGAGTAGTTGCTGAGTTAGGAATTGTCAAAACATCAGCTAGAACTCAAAAGAGGAAGTCACAGGACACCACCTTATTTTGTTTTAAGCAACATTTATTGCACAAATATATTTACTTCCATTCAAGTCAACATCAATAATTGAAAGCAGTTTAAAGGCACTTTGTTTTGTTATGTGCGATGAAATGAAGAGAAGCCAAGTGCGCCCTCAGTGTTCAAGTGTCTGATCTAACTTTGTAATTGGCATATCTACGATAAGAAGTTAAGTTTAGGTCCGCGATCTTTGGACGCACTCTCTTTTCCAATTTAGCTTTGAGCAAGAGAGAGCACATTTATTCTCGTGTGGAAACTGGTGCAAACAACACACATCCATCACAGTGCAATATGCAGACTGTGTTTTACAAGTACCAGACATGCCATTTCCCTGGTAATATGCATCAAGCACAAGCAGTGGCTATGGTGTTAACGTTGACAGAATACCAGCATTGATATTGGTGTCGTGCATCTCAGCGTTTATTGAACATACAAATCGAACATACACGCACTGTACGTGCATGGCCCTTTTTTAATACACAATAATCACGAACACTATTACTTGCAACACCATACAACAGTGTACTTATTTATTGTGATAGACGTTAATATTCCTCTATGTGCACTTGAATCATCGGAATTGTTTATAATATTAATTAAAAAAATGTATTGTTTGTGAAAATACGTGACTCGCAAGTCACGAGTCCTGGGGACAAGTCCGAGTCACGATAGTCGAGTCCGTGTCCGAGTCCGAGTCTTCTGCAGACGTGACTCGAGTCAAGTCCGAGTCACCGAAATTGTGACTCGAGACGGACTTTGCACCAATTCGGGTCAACGTTGATCGGGAATTCCACTTCCGGGTCAAGCATCTTACACTCCAGGTCAATTAGACGAACTGGTTGACCGGAGTCTAACTCAAAAACACTCAGAGCTTGAACAAAACCACGAAATTACCTTCAATCCCATTTAAGTTAAGAAATAATTTTAACTAAGTTTATGTCCGGTTTAACTTGACCTGAACAACACACGCATTGTATACTATGCACATATTGTAATTTCGGCATCGTACATGACGGTTGGTGTAAGAACTATCGCTGTGCGTGTCATATGTTTTACATGAAGAATTCAAGTTTCATTTAAATACATTTTATTTAGTCATCTTTTTTAGAGAGCGGTTACAGGATGCTCTGAAATATATAGTTTTTACATTTTTCCAATAGATGGGGTCCCCAGTAAATAGAAAAAAATTATAATGAGTCCCTTATCTCACGCTAAAACATTGTAAAAATGTGTTTTCCTCGAAATACTCCAAGCCCAAAATCTGAAAACGCGAGGTCAAACAAACCCCGCGACGAAGGACTCATTGACGTCACTGGCGGCTAAGTAGTTTGGACCTGCCTATATGAATGTACTGAGCTAACGCAAATACAATGCCAAACTTCATCATTTGCAATTAATACGGCCGTAAATTTTACTCTTTAACGGACGATCCAATAGGCATTGATCAGCAAGCCAATTTACAACGGATTTATGTTTTGGGGATTTTCGTTCTTTGAGAGGCGAGGCGATTCCGCAGCTCGGCTTGATTTTTAGTGCATCTACACGTCAAGCATTCAACCCTAACATAACACACACACAGGCAAGAATTCACTCGACTAGTGCCGCGAAGCATGCCATATTGCAACGCAGACCGCATTATCACCCCTACAAAAGGCCCCTACACAACACTTTCTTTCTTGACGTTTCTGCGCATGCTCGGGAATACGGTTCAAATTCCCATGACATTGCAATAATCATCGCTAGTGCACACGTTCAAACCATATACATGTGCAGCACTGGTCCGCACACTCATGGTCTGCGGGGCTTAGTTTATTGGAAATTTTAGCTTCGTTTTTAGCGAAAAACAACCCAACGTGTAGGCTTCATTTTACAATGACACAATTTAGGATACTCTGGATGGACAGAAGAGTATTTAACTGTATGATGTAAGTTTGGTTTCTTCTTGATTTTGTTTTGTTTTCCAAGCAAAGAGACATTTATGTGTGTGTTTATAATGCTAACCGTGAGGTTTTAGCCGCCAGTGACGTCAAGGGGTCATTATGCATATCATTATCATAGATAAGTAGTTTTTGACTCTCGGCTGAAAAAGCCGCGCGGAGAGGTGCATTTTTGCCTTGAATTCTTTATTACTAAATGCAAATTTTAAGTTTGAAATGGTTATTAAACGGTATCTACGATGTCTATTCGGCCATAAAAAGGTAAAAGGTAATAGTAAAAATATTGAGAGCATACTGTACAGTGGCGGCACCAGACCTGTTAATCTGGGGGGGGGGGGCAAGAGGGGGCAAACTTAAATTTAGGGGGGGGGCAAACAAAAGTCTATAATGTACTGTATAAGCCTACAATTCACTTGTACAGATAAATAAATCCACATTTTATTAACATTGCCGGAGATGGAAAGTGTATTGGGCTTTTTTGATGGTGCCAGCTAATTATGATGGCCGAAATTGAGTTTATTATTTACAGCGCAAACAACATTGTAACAAATTGGGTGCAATCGTTTGGGATTAAACTCAATTTCCGCCATCGGGGGAAAAACGGGGGGGGGGGGCATTCGCCCCCCGTGCCCCCCCCCCCCCCCGTAGCGCCGCCGCTGATCCTGTAACTGCTCTTTAAGAAATACGTTACAATTGTGTAGAATTTTGTTTTCCACTCAGAATTACCCGCTCAAAGACATTATTCACAAGCTGAAAATATTGATAATCGTATTAATGGACATGTAATAATTCAAACAACTGTTAGTTAGTTGAAACCTTAACCCTATCAGGACCTCACTCTAATAAGAAACCGGGCCAGAATTGACTCGGATCCAGTTCCCTTGTGGGCCTGACCCAATTGTGGGTCAGTATGACCCGAAATTTGTGTCAACATTGTCAGAATTGGGTCTAGTTGAAGCAGAATCCTGGTCATAATCAAATTGTGACAAGTTTGCTGGTCAAACCTGTCCCATAAATAGTCAGGCCCTATGGAACCCGCAGTGAGAAACAAAGAGAGCTGCAATTCGAACCAGCCCGATAATTTTTCAAGAGATTTTTATAATAAACTCCTTGCATCGGCCGCCACCATTGATGAAACGCGCCCTCGTGAAATGCTACCATTGGCTGAAAGCTGTGCGCATGCTGCAGCGCGTACACGCGCGCATGTTACCATTGTTTTTCATCAAAGATGGTGGTCAATGACGTCATGTGCAATCCACCTATAGACTGTGCAAGCCGCGTGCGTAATCGAACTTCCGGTACCAAGTTGGTCCCAACCACTGTCCTTTCACATGTGCGCAATTCTTTTTCCTCAAATACATTAGTTTAATTTGGTTGTTTGTTTATACAAATTATATCGTATTGTTGGGAAAGTAAAAATTAAGCAATGACGTATGTGAAAGTAAAATTAATTTTAAAAAGAAATCAATAAAGAAAAACCAAATAATAAAAATTGACCTCCGTTTCTTGTTTCTTGTAAACAATGACAAATGTTATGTGATGGTCGCACATATTCGGGGGTAGGGCAAATGGGTTTTTTAAATGATAAGTATCCTCGTTCCAAGGTTCAGTTCTGTTTTTATAAATAAAAAAATGTCGCATTGAAATTGTATTTATAACAAACTGCTTTGGGTTGGCCTTATTTTTGTATAAATCAAAAAGAAAATTTGATTTGTTTGAAAAACATAGTCTTCGTTTGAGGTGTTTTCTCGCAAGACTTGCACATTCTATTTTTAGTTTTATATTGTTTTTACCACTTACTACAATGTGTGTTACCATTGATGTATTTCAATATTACACGTTTACAGTATTTAGTAAACCATAACATTAGAGGAAAAAAAAACAGTTAATACTTTAGGCATATACTTTTAAAAATGTATCTCTCGTTTACACTACGTCAACAACATACATCATAAACTAAGATATTTATTTTTGAACTGTAACAAAGAAATACAGTTGGTTAGGCAAGTCCAACAGAAATCCAGACCTCTGTCGGCATTTCAACCTAAAGAGTTGCACCTCGTTTCGTCGAACTTTCAGCCTTAACTATTCAGTGACTCTTGTTTGATATTAATCACCAATCGCAATTTGAAATAAAAATCCGGATCACCATTTCCTTAATTTTTTTTGCACACCTTCACCCCAAATGATAGTGACTCTTAAAAATGATACGAAATACAAGTTTTAACGGAAATTTTGTCCTCTTTCTTTTTCTTTTTTTTAAGTGAGCAAATTAGTATTCCATTTCCATTTTTGTGGCATTCAATTTCAATTTGAAGGCTCCCAAGATTTTGTTCGTTTTGGTGCATCCCAAAACTTGATACATTCGTACATGAAGGTTAAAACATCTTTTGGACGTTTGAAGCATTCAATAGCAAGTGTGGGACACAAAGGGAGTGTCACTTGTTTTTTTGTTCCTAATTGGTAATGGGCAATGATTGACAGTTTTTGGTCAATCAATTTAAAATAATTTTTAATTGATGCTTCCAAATGTTTGCGTCTTTAAAAAATGTAATTTGAAAAACTTATTGATTTGATGCCACGAAAAAATCAACTTATTTGTGAATTCATGTATTTTTTATTAATGTTATTTTTTTGTTCACTGTCGATCATTGCACTTGATTACAGACGAATAACTATTTAAATCGATGACGGACATTTCTTTATGGTTGTAGATTTGTTTACCATTTAAGGCCCCCGCCCAAAAAAAACAAAAAAAAAAAAAAAACATATCAAGCGTTCTCGCCCGCTTCCTTTTTAGGGGCCTCTTTTTTTCCCCCTTTTTTTTAAGGGTAAATTTTTACGATCTCTGAAGAAAAAAATCAATTCTGAAATACATAACATCGTTGGCTTTGTTTACTTATGCACACCGAAAAGAACACACAGATAAAAACTGGCAGCCATTTTGAAAACAAGCCCGGCCGGTTGTCTTGAAAAATGTGACAAGCGGCAATTAAAAAAATATATAAATAAAAAACCGCCTCCTCCTTTTTTCCAAAAAAGGCAGGACGCTTAACATGTTTTTGTTTTGTATTTTGCCTAACATTATTTACTGCTCTGCTCCTAACATGTTTTCATTTCTCGTTTATTTATTTATTTATTTTCTTTTGTGGTAAGTTTGAAAAATGAATGCTTAAATGTTTCGTTTTGGTTCCTGAATTATGATTTGCGTTGATAAGCAAAGTTAAAGCAAAATTTAAATCAGCTATTCGTTAGATTGAATGAAAACTTCGTGAAATTGACAGGGAAAATTGTATAGATTTATTGTTGTATTTCGTATTCATAGTACTCACATGTCTGATTAATCAATGTAGGGTTCGGGTCGTTGATCTTGTCGGGATTTATGTTGCAGTCTTGAGTCCCTGGTGTCAGGCTGAAAGAGCGGCAGTTGCACTGCTTGGCGCACGTCAAGCAACACTGCATTGGTGTCATTCCCTTGAAGGTGTTAACGGGTTGGGGGCATTTCCCGGTTGGTATGGCCACCGCGTTGCATCGGACTTTCAGGGGGCTAATCGGGGGCTGTGCCGGGGCCTCACACATTGTCCACTTTCCGGTCACCTCGCATGATATCGCTGCCTCCCAAGTGCCATCAGATTTTGTCATAAAGACACACGTATTATTGGTAGGGAGATCGCTTCCGTTTTTCCAGTTACGGTATTTTTCCGTCGTGTCGCCCAAACACTCCATCTGCCCCAAGGTGTTGTTGCAACCAATCCACAGTTTAGGAGGTGTACCCGGGTAGTGCTCCAGAAGTTTTCTCCATATCCAATTGTTCTCTTCGGCAGAATTGGGTGTGACGTAATCCGAGCAGTGTTCCTGGCAGTACTCTCTGCCTGGCACGTACTTGCGTTTCTCGTCGTTTCGCACATGGTAGCATCTGTCTTCACGTTGAATCCATAAATGAGGCTCTTGCTGTCTAGAGCAGCCCAGTTTAGCCCCCAGCATGGCATGTACGGATTCCCAAATGAATAAAATCACACCAACTTTAACCACGACAGGAAACATGGTTTCAAATGAAAAAATTGTTCTACCGAACCAATCACAATATCATAAATCGCTTTTGATGGCTAAGTTTATATCGGCGATTGTTACCAAGAGAGTTGCAGTCACTTTGTTGATTTGATTGACGGAGAATATCAAACTCAATATCTTTGAGTAGATTTATCAAACTTTGTAGTTAGCCACTCTCTATTCAGCAATTGCCAAGTATCAAGAAGATGTCGAAGTCATTCAGAGATTGAGACAACCAATTCAAACAACCAAATGCAGGTACGACCTGGCGGTGACAGTAGCTTACTATCGAGTACTGTCTTCCCTTGCAACGGGCAGTTTAAAGACCGTGAGCCAAAAATGCCAGGTGGCAGAAACGCCGTTCAGTATGTGGGCGTGTGGCAAGAAATGTCTGCTATCTATTGCAATATGCAATATTTATTACATGCATTTAGTATTACAGGTTTCTAGGAGTCAGGCTATTTTATCATAATACTTCGAGGTGTATTAAAATGGTTGGCTACTTGTGCGGGACGCGATTTATTTTTCTTTCTGTGCATCAAACTTGCCACAGGACCCGATCCTGGCCAACTACGCGCATCGTTTTGTATGTTGACGTCGACAACTTCAAATATACAATGCATCTTACACCGTACATAACATACGTACTGTCATAAAATACTGATCATGTACATGTACTGTACATGCATGTGGTGTTTACACCCGTTGGATTTTTTTTTTTTAAATTGGCTCTCAGTAATACAAACTGTGCAATGTCGATAGGTAGTTTCCATGAAGTCTACCTATAGACATTTCTATACAACGTCACAGCCCGAGTTTTTTGCCAACCAAGGTTGAAAAACTATGGAAAGCCATCAATGCAAAGCAAAAACAGATAGCCACAGTTTGTAACAATGTTACATAAATATTTAAAAATACCGTTGAATTTTATGGAAACAAATCATGGAATGTATACTTTTTTGAATTGAAAGTTTGCAGAAATTTTGAATTTGGTCACAGCATCTGTGAACACGATTTGATGTTTTGCTAACATTCGGCTGTCCATGCCAACCAGCGTGGTTTGTTTATCAACAATGGAAAGGTCTATGTGGTAGTTCGAAACTATTGGTAGTGTGAATCATTCTAAAAACTATCAATTCATCGGTTGGTGTCATCAGGGTTTGCCAGGCATGGTCACAGCCACAAGTTTAACCGTTATTTAACTCAACATTCCTCAAAGTAAAGGCTCGGTAATTATCACCAGCAAATTATAAATTCTATACCACCAAAAAATCAATCCTCCAGTTAGTTTGGATTTGTCGTGCACTGTCAAAGGCAAGACAATTCCAGTTAAGACCTTAAAATCTATAAAAACAAAAACTACTTTTTTAATTGATCTCTCTGAACTGTTACGACATAAATTGTTGACATTTTCACTGCTGGTTTATAGTGGAAATTCACTCACTCAAAAATGATGCAGTTAGAAAATGTGTGACTTTCAAAGAGGTGGTGGGGTGGCTCAAATTTACAGAGTACATTGTATGAAGTGTGTCCTGGTTATGATCTCTTCAGACGAATGAAATGTTGTGAGCATTGCAATTTATCTATTATAATTTTTTTGTTCTATCATTACTTCATTTTGTTTAATGTGACCACATAAATTGTTGATGCTGGTTAGTGGAAATTCACTCACTCAAAAATGATGCAGATAGAAAATGTGTGACTTTCAATAAGGTTCGGGGTTGTCTCATGATATCTTCAGACATAAATAAAATGTTGTGAGCATTGCGATTTAGATGTTTATATTTGTTGTGATCAATGTGTTATGTACGAAGGCTACCACTCATTATGAGTATTACTGTGCACAAACGCATCACAGCACAAAGTAGGTCCTGATTATGATATCTGCAGACAATAATGTAATGTTGTAATCACTGATAGCTCCTTTATTTGATCATTACTTTATGGAAGTACATGTTCATGTGTGTAATGCACTATTTGAAGGCTAGCCACCACACTTTATGAGCATTACAGTGCGCACAAACATCACAACATATACTCAAAAGCAAGGAGGGGTTTTTGTCGGGGAAAACACGTGTGGAGTTAAAATACAAATGCAATTTGTTGTGTCAGCCGCTATGTTGAACTGCCCCATTCACCTATCATTACAATAGAGCCTTTCAAATGGAAGAGAGTTTTAAAGCGTTGTTTTCTACTAATAACATTTATTAACAAACAGGCAGAACCAAAAAGGTCATTATCTGTCCCATTGGGCGCCCAGTAAAAATTTGGTGATATATAGATATGGATGGCAATAAGAAAGGACGAGATAAAACTAGCATATTGCAAACGAGATTTCAGGTTGTTTGTGGAAGGTCTACCACCGTATTCATCTGATGAAATTGTCATGGCAACGTGCAAACATCAACACTATACACCCGACACTTTATTGCCATTACGCTTTTGGTAAATATTGCAAAAGGCGACGTCTCCCTAAACGGTTGTGTTTTGTGAGAAATAGCAGAAAGAGACATTCATTTGATTTGTTTCATTTAGTGTGGACGGAAACACCTTTTTTGAGATAAACACAAATATTTGAGGCTACCACGATAAAAAATACATTTCACAGACTACATCATATGGCGATACGATATGCGCCTTAAGAATTACTCATTATTCAGGATTAAAAACCAGTTGTCTTTTCAGGTAAAAATTAGACATAAACCTCCATATTTAAACAGCAACAAACGCAAAAGGTAAAACAAAAGAAAACATGTGAAAATCCTAAAGACCAGGTAGCTCCACAAGATATTGTAGGTAGAAAGTATGTGGAAAAAAATTAAGTACAGAGGTTTACAATTTATTCATTGAGGCTCGGCGCAAGGTTTGCTCATCATCTAGCTCTGTGCTCTCAAATTATCTGCTCAGTAAAAATCAACAGCGCCACCTACCGGTATAATCCCATTTTGTAATCTTGTGTCTAGAAGTATCGGTCCCCTTCGGAAGCCTAGGTGGTTGCACAAAACTAAATAAGCTACCCGGCAATACCTAAAGATTCCAGTTTGCTCCACCTGCATTCTTGCCCCTTGGGTAGGTATCACCACTTTGGTGGGGCTCATTGTTTGTGTGATGACTTTTGGGGGCAAGTTGCAGGTGATTTAAAGGTTCATTGAGGTTCCTGTTGCCCACAGAAACTACTAGAAGAAGCAACCTAGACCCAGGCTACCCCCTCCCCTCCACTCCCCACATTCTGCACCCACCACCCTACTGGCTACCCCATGTCATTTTAAAAAAAATGTATCAACAGGATCAAAAAGATGAAGAAATATAAGTCGCACACTGTTAGAATTATCCAAACAACAAACACTGCTAAAATGCAGTGAGAACAGAAGGCAGAGGGTTAAGAAGTAATTAACATGAGATTTGCCTGTTTGTTTACTGCTGCTCCGTATCCAGAATTTATTTAATTATCAAGTTATTTTCAGTTTAAATAATCAGGGATGCTAACGAGTAATGAATTATCAACACGTATGCCGCCATTTTGTCCTGCCCAAGAGGGGCCGCCATCTTGTGTATAGCTAGGCCCCTAAATGAAGGTGCACCACACTACACTAAAAAAAAGCTCCTCCATAGTAACCAAAAATACACAACAATATTTAAAAATCTCTCATCCTCTTAAAAACAAACCAAAGATATTTTTTGACAATCAAAATTCACTTTTCTTTTCAATGTTTGGTAGGTTGGCCTTCTTGTCATTTCATGCAAAATAAAAACACCCCCGAACGACTACTGGCCATACTAAGAAAAATAACTCGACACGTTGCCATGGATCGGGCGAGTTGGTCTATAAAAAGCGTTTGTAACCGTTTGTTATAAAATGCATATGGTTAGAAATATCTTTTAAAAGTAGAATACAATGATCCACATAAATATGCCTCGAAATTGCGCAGGTTCCTTTTACATCGTAAACTAACAGAGTCGGCCACAAAATGGCCGTTAAAGGAAAACCACGCAATTTCGAGACATCTTTGTTGGATCATTAAATAACAAACGTTTTATAACAACGGTTACAAACGCTTTTTACAGACCAACTCGACCCCAAGTGTACAATATTGGACCATTTTTCAGCAATCCACGAAAGCCATATGACCTTTAAATATTTGATCTGAAGAAAAGTTGTGTGTTTACAATTTACTATCTGGGGCCCCGCACATGAGTTTCTCTCTGTTTAGTGTTATGCACCCTTACACGCACAGTGCTCATCAACAGCGCCACCTACCGGTGATCCAACTCATGAAGCTTTTGTCCTGAAGTTTGGAACCCTCCTCGGAGCGATTTCTTTTTAATACCACACACTGGCTCTTGTTTACACGCATAAGGTATAGCACCTCCCCGCATCCTTTCACTGTTGACCCCGTAGTAAGTGTGTGGCACCAAAAATTGCCTCCCGGGAGCCTCTGTGTATGCCATGCGGCTTGGCAGCTTCATGGCGTTCATTAGTGACCCGTGTTTAACCCAACACCATTACAGGGGACAATGTATACCGGTTACGATTATCTGGATCCTCGATTTTAATCGTAATGAACCGACTGGAAACGAGTCCAGGTTTTCTATAAGCCAACACCTTTTCAACGGCTCAGTAAAAAGGTCGTCAGTGCAGTTTGTATGGATCTCAGCAAATTGCTTCTTCTAAATTTGGAGCTTCTGGTAAATTGAGTTTATCGATTAAAAGTGGCCTCCAAAGTAATTGTTTGGCAAAGAGAAACATTTAATTTGTAAGACATTATTGATAAATATTTACACAGGACGGCATTCTATTTCATTTAAGCAACATTTATTGTACAATAATTAGTTGTTCCCATTCATTTCAACATCAATATTAAAATCAGTTTAAAGGCACATTTTGTTCTGTACAATAACAATGTTTTATAATGTTTTTTTGTAAGTATAGGTCTGGGCCGGGAATGACTAGGAATTAAGCTGATATGATGCTTTGAACAAAACTAAGACGGAAAAGAGAATAATTTGTTTAGTTTCAAAAAGGTTCTGATACCAGTGGGTTAGATCTGACCCAATTCCATGGATTTGTGATCCATTTGGGATCAACTTACATCGTTATTATCCAAAACAGATTTGACTCATTGTCTCTAGAACCTGCGATGGGGTCAGTTGGACTCGCATTCAAAGTCTTTACACCAATCTGGGTCAACATGGATCGGATAAGGGTCAGACCCCAAGGAGAACCCAGATTCAGGTCAATTCTGATCCAAAAGTTTTTCCAGTGTACAATTAAATTGAGTTTAGGGCTGTACTTCCCTTAAATATTTTTTTTTTAATGTCATAAAAGTAAACTACTACTGAGGTTAGCATTAATCTAGACTTTAAAACGTGTTTTAAATCTAACTTTAGTCTAATATAAGTATTTATGACAAACACATAAAATACTTATGCACAAAAATCCTCCTTCACAAACGTTTACAAATCTTGTGTATAATCGTTAGCTCTATACGCGAAACTTTCACCGTAAATTAGTGAACATAAAATGGTTTACGTCGTTTCCCCCCCCCCCAATCACCAAGTGTGTAATGACCTCCATTCGTGGACCCTCCTTTGCTCAACTCTTTGGATCTATTGTCCCTTTTGTTGTAAGTCCTCGGTTTGAATGTCACTAGAATGTCACCCTCAGACAAACATTCTCAAAATTGCATCCAAGTGGAGACTTCTATTGTACTTTCCTTTGTCCCTGTACTTAACATTATCCCACAGACTGTCTACCTTTCTTGTGGAGCAAACCGGTCGTTAAGATTTCCACATGGAGGCCTTTTGTTTTACCCTCTTGTTTTACCCTTTGTGTTTGTCTTCGGTCTCCACAATGTTCTAAATATGAGCACACGATGCTTGTTTATGGCCACCTCTTGTATATCCCATTGATTTGACTGTTTTTCTTATTATTGTTTTTTCCCGTTAATTTTGTTATTTTGTTTATGGAATTTTGTTGAGTGAATTATGGGGGGAAATACGTTTTCTGATCAAAAGTGGGTAAACAACCAAAAATGCCCCTGAATAGTGAAGTATTTAGAAAAAAAATATTACGTCTTTATGTTGAACTTTGTAAAATGAACGTCTCTGGCAAGTTTCATAAGGTCCTGATTGTTAAAGCATTGAAGCGGGAATGAATTCTATATGTTTACAAAGACCACCCCAAAGCAACAATTATATAATTTATTTATAGCAATGAATTGGTGTTTTAAAGTTAATTTTGTATTTCGTATTCAAAGTACTCACATGTCTGATTAATCAATGTAGGGTTCAGGTCGCTGATCTTGTCAGGGTTTATTTTGCAGTTTTGAGTCCCTGGTGTCAGGCTGAAAGAGCGGCAGTTGCACTGCTTGGCGCACGTCAAGCAACACTGCATCGGTGTCATTCCCTTGAAGGTTATTACGGGTTTAGGGCATTTCCCGGTTGGTATGGCCACCGCGTTGCATCGGACTTTCAGGGGGCTGATAGGGGGCTGTGCCGGGGCCTCACACATTGTCCACTTCCCGGTAGGACATGAATCCGCTACATCCCAAGTGCCATCAGCTCGATTCATAAATACGCACGTATCACTGGTAGTAGGATCATTTCCGCCTTTCCAGTTACGGTATTTTTCGGCCGTGTCTCCCAAACACTCCAACCGCCCCAAGGTGTTGGTGCAACCAATCCACAGTTTAGGAGGTTTACCCGGTAGTGCTCCTGAAACTTCTTCCGTATCCAGTCGTTCTCTTCAGCAGAATTGGGTGTGGCGTAATCCGAGCAGTGTTTCTGGCAGTATTCTCTGCCTGGCACATACCTGCGTATCGTTTTACTTCGCACCTGGTAACATCTGTCTTCACGTTGAATCCATAAGTGAGGCTCTTGCTGTCTAGAGCAGCCCAGTTTAGTCCCCAGTACGGCATGTACGGATTCACAAATGAATAAAATCACACCAACTTTAACGACAACAGTAAACATGATTTCGAATGAAAAATTGTTATACCGAACCAATCACAATATCAGATAAGCTTTGATGGATGTAGTTCATACCGACAGTCGTTATGAAGAGAGTTGCAGCCACTTTGTTGATTTGATTGACGGAGAATATCAAACTCGAACAGTTATTGAATATCTTTTAGTAGATGTCTTATACTTTGTAGTTAGCCACTCTCTATTCAGTAATTGGTAATTGTCGAGCGTCAAGAAAACGTCGAAGTCATTCAGAGATTGAGACAACCAATTCAAACGACCGAATGCAAGTACGACCTGGCGGTGACAGTAGCTAACTATCGAGTACTGTCTTCCCTTGCAACGGGCAGTTTAAAGACCGTGAGCCAAAAATGTCATGTGGCAGAAACGTACCCGTTATACGGGTGGGCGTGGACAATAAATCTCGGCTATCTGGTTCCTGGAAATGCCATATCTATTACATGCATTTAATATTGCATGCTTTTAGGAGCCAGACTGTTTCATCCTAATACGAACACGAACTGTGTAATGTCGATAGGTAGTTTCCATGAAGTCTACCTATAGACATTTCTATACAACGTCACAGCCCGAGTTTTTGCCAACCAAGGTTGGAAAACTATGAAAAACCATAAAATAAATGCAAAGCAAAAACAGATAGCAACAGTTTGTACAATGTTACATATAAATTCAGAATTACGGTTGAATTTGTTGGAAGCAAGTCATTGGATAAAATTTTTTTAATTGAAAGTTTGCAGAAATGTTGAATTTGGTTACCACATTCTGTCAACACGATTTAATATTTTGCTAACATTCAGCTGTCCATGCCAACCAGCGCGGTTTGTTTATCAACAATGGAAATGTCTATGTGGTAGTTCGAAACTATTGGTAGAGCGAATCATTCTAAGAATCATCCATTCATCGATTGGTGTCATCAGGGTTTGCCAGACATGGTCACAGCCACAAGTTTAACAGTTATTTAATTCAACATTCCTCGAAGTACTAAAGGCTTGGTAATTACCACCAACAATTCATAAATTATATACCTGCGAAATATTAATCCTCCATTTAAATATTTTGGTTTACTATCAAAAGCAAGAAAATTCCATTGAAGACCTCAAAATATGTGAAATTAGCGTCAAAACATAAACCGTTTTTTAATTGATCTCTCTGAAATGTGACCACATAATTTATTGACACTTTCACTGCTGGTTTTATAGTGGAAATTCACTCATTCAAAATGATGAAGTACGGAAATGTGTGGCTTTCAAAAAGGAGGGTGGGGGTTGTCTCAAATTTTCAGGTTACATGGGATTGTATGAAGTGTGTCCTGGTTATGATATCTTCAGACATAAATTAAATGTTGTAATCATTGCCATTTTTATTTTTATTTTTATTTATTTTGTATTACTTCATTTTATGTTATGTACGAAGGCCACCACTAATTATGGTCATTACAGTGCACAAAAACATCACAGCACAAAGTAGGTCCTGATTATGATATCTTCAGACAAAAATCAAATGTTGTAATCATTGAAGGCTAGCCACCGCACATTATGAACATTACAGTGCACAAAAACATCACAACATAATACTTAAAAGCAAGGAGGGGTTCTTGTCGGGGAAAAATCGTGTGTTGTCAAAATAAAAATGCAATTTGTTGTGTCAGCCGTTATGCTGAACTGCCACATTCACATATCATTACAATAGACCCTTTCATATGGAATACACTTTTAAAGCATTGCTTAAATAAAAAAAAATTAAAAAAAAACATATTAACAAACAGGCAAAAACTAAGTTAAGGTCATTATCTGTCCCATTGGGCGCCCATTAAAGTTTTGGTAATAGACGGATATGGATGGCAATAATAATGGAAGAGATAAAACTAGTATATTGCAAACGAGATTTCAGGTTGTTTGTGGAACGTCTGCCACCGTATTCATCTGATAAAATTGTCATGGCAACGTGCAAACATCAACACTATACACCCGACACTGTATTGTCATTACGCTTTTGGTAAATATTGCAAAAGGCGACGGCCAATATTCAAATCAAATCACCGTCTCCCTAAACGGTTGTGTTTTGTGAGAAATAGCAGAATGAGACATTCATTTGATTTGTTTCATTCAGTGTGGACGGAAACACCTTTTTTGAGATAAACAAAAATATTTGAGGCTACCACGATAAAAAAATACATTTCACAGACAACATCATATGCGCATACAGAATTATTCAGGGTTAAAAACCAGTTGTCTTTTTAGGTAAAAAGTAGAAATAAACGTCAATATTTAAAACGCAAAAAGGTAAAACAAAAGAAAACTTGTGGAAATCCTAAAGTCCGGATAGCTCCACAAGATATTGTACGTAAAAAGTTAAGTACAGAGGTTAACAATTTATTCATTGGGGCTCGGCGCAAGATTTGCTCATCATCTAGCTCTGTGCTCTCAAATTATCTGCACAGTAAAAATCAACAGCGCCACCTACCGGTATGATCCCACTTGGTAACCCTGTGTCTAGAAGTCCCCTTCAGAAGCCTAGGTGGATGCCCCACACTAAATAAGCTACCCGGCGATACCTAAATATTCTTCTGAGAACAATGTAAGTTTGCTCCACCTGCACTCTTGCTCCTTGGGTAGGTATCATCACTTTGGTGGGGCTCATTGTTTGTGTGATGACTTTTTGGGGCAAGTTGCAGGTGCATTCAAGGTTCATTGAGGTTCTTGTTGCCCACAGAACCTACTAGAAGAAGCAACCTAGACCCAGGCTATCCCCTCCCCTCCACTCTGCACGGGGTTGGTTGACGAGGAGCATAAAGTGCTTTTTTCCAATGTTCACGACTTATTTACTTGAAATTATATTAAAATGTTCCTTGAACTAAAATCTGCATGATGGGGGTAGGGGACTTCCTCTAGAGGGCGTTTATGGGTAAGGTGCATTGATCTACATTATACCATGGATGAAGAAAATATCGTCGGCTCAGTACTATAAGGTCCTTAACAAACGTGATGGACAAAAGGTCGTTAACAATTTTTGTTTTAAAGCCTATAAAACAAAATAATAAAATACAACTATCAGAAATTTTGTTTCCTTATGAAAATCTGAAATTGATTTCATAAGGAAACATTAATTTCTGATAGTTGTATTTTATTATTTTGTTTTATAGGCTTTAAAAACAAAAATTGTTAACGACCTTTTGTCCATCACGTTTGTTAAGGACCTTATAGTTCTCACGTGACGATATTGTCTTCCTCCATGATTATACTGACTGGATAGGACAACTCAGCGCGTTTGTGCACGTTTGATGATCGCTGTTATGGCTAAGCGCGTAGTCGCTGAACGGGGTATTTGCGTGAAAGTACGCAAGCGCGGCGGTCCAAGCATGCATGGCCTCAAGCATGCAGTAATAGTACAAGTACTTGTTGTGATGATGAGCATGTTGAAGGTTTATAATAATTTTTTTGAGAGAGAGATTGATATTTCATCAATCAATTGATATAGGCCTAGAGCATGAACGCATATTTGTTTTTAAAGTATCAAGCACATTAGAAAACTTCGAGGTCCTATCCAGTCAGTATAATGTAGATCAATGGTAAGGTGCATTGATCTACATTATAATGACTGGATAGGACGAGTGCGCGTAAATGTGCGAACGCGCCCGTTTGCAAGTGGGGCGTTTGAATTTAAACGGCGAGGCGTCGCACGAGTCTGCACGCAACGCAAATAAGTGATTTTCGGGGTCGTGGACAAATATTGCTCCGTTTTTCGCCGTATTTACAGGTTTCGCTATGTAAAACCAGGGATGACACCGTAGTCAAACACAAGTTTTTTGCTGCAAATTATGGTAAAGGTTTGTGTCGCGGTAGGTTGATCTTCTTCAGGAGCTATGTACGGACGAGAAAATCGGATTTCCTTTCACAGGTAAGTGGTGTAGTCTGCATAAAAAACGAACACTGACACATCATTAATAGGGGGTACTTGGTCATGCTGTTTTCAAAATAGTATTTTAGGCCTGTAAATAGAGGCCTATGTATTTTTCTTTTACAAACTTCAATATTTCTTTTAGGTGTTCGGGCCAACAAGGGCGAACACATTTTGTTTTGGTTTTGCACAGTAAGTCAAACTAGTATCGTTTTCAACTTTTAATTCAGGTTTCTTCAGTTTTAGTTTTCTCGTGTGGCAGTTATCTGGTTTACTGTTTATGGAGCTAAACTGGCTCCTTCTTGAAAAAAGTAATCATTTTGTATTGAATAAACCACTATCTATGTGCGAGAGTCTTGTTTATTTATTAAACGGTCACATTAGTTAAAATATAACTTATTCCAAGGCCTTACAAATTAATAGGTTTCTAAGATTGAACTTCGAAGCTTTCTAATGTGCATGATACTTAAAAAAAAAAAAAAAAATACGTTCATGCTCTATATTCATTGATTGATGAAATATCAGTCTAGATTATGAAGAAGCTTTCTCCAAAAAGAAAGACCGTCGCGCTTGCGTACTTTCATGCAAATACCCCGTTCAGCGACTACGCGCTTAGCAACAACAGCGACCATCGAACGTGCACAAACGCGCTGAGTTGTCCTATCCAGTCAGTATAATGTAGATCAATGGTAAGGTGTACCAGAGCTGTGTAGGAATTGCGACATGGGGGGACCAGTTTTCTTTGGTCACATAACTTTATAACTACAACATTGATTGCAAATGTATTGCACGAACACCTAACAGAACACAAAGACGAGCCAATCTGTTACTAATCTTATCTATACCAACGATATGATTGGTTAACTAAAGTATCAACGAACCCGTCATCGCTGCTGATTTGTGTAGCCTCCTTTTTTTCTAAGGATCTTTTTTAACAATCTCTGACAAAAAAAACAAATCTTTAAGGAAAATTTATCTCGTCAAACTGATGCATAACAACAGTATACTCCAGAACTTTTTTGATGCTGACTATTTTGATAAAATGGTGTATGTCAGAGAAATAAACCACTTAACCTTATCCTTATAGTTTTCAAAATAAATGTAAGTGTGACACACAGCATTTTTGTAAATTAAAGTCACAATTTCGGTAATTTTGAGGCTGACATACAGAGTGTATCTTTGAAACGATGCATTGCCTGATGTTGGGAGTTTCAAAATCGAAAATAGCCCTCGCTTTATACGGGGAAACGGCTTTATCTCAAAATCGTGAAAAACTTACTTATATCGTTTCACCAAAACAGGGCCGAGCAATTGTAGTACTTATCGTAAGTTTATAGACTGTCTAAGTCTGCAAAGAAACTGTGAAAATAGAAAATGTGAACAGTTTTCTTTTCTTGGAGAATGTCTTGGTTCGGTTGCCTTTCAATTGCCTCAGGTTGCATGGCCCTTAGTTATTATGCTTTCCACAATGAGTTGTGTTTTGATTAAGGTATTTCTTGAAATTAATATTACAGTATGTTCAACCATATGATGCAAACCTTGGGGTATTGTCTCTTAATTAATTAGTATTCAGCTTTTGAATCTTGCTTAGTGTTAAAAACGGTTTGTATTGAAAAATACCTTTTATTCAATTGTTATTATGATTCAATAACATGTGAGAACACAAATTGAATGTACTTGTACCATGTGTTCTTTCTAATGTCTTTAATTTTAGAAGTGAAATTGATTATGGTAAAACTGGTTGGGTTTGGGGGTTAGGGACTGTGTAAGTGTAATTTTTTATATCAAGTAGACTAATGTAATACTTAAATAAACAAAATAAAATCAAAATAAAACCTTTTTTAATTCTTGTCAAAAACAGCCAACTCCTCATCAAAATCAACTTTTAAGAATTAAGTAATGGCCACTGGAAATTTTCTCCCAACAGAGGGCTCCCCTAAGATGTAGACGCTTGACCCTACGATTCATAAGGGCCTATTACGATGTGCTTGCGTGACATTGAACAAAAAATTAAAACAAATCCCGGATGGTAACAAGTCAATTGGCATACTATTTGTCTAGGTGTAGATAGGGGGAGGGTGTATTTTGTTTATTAAAAAACAAACAAAAAATGGCGGAGTACCACTGTTTAATTAAAAATGGACAATTGATTAATGTCGGATGGCTTCCAAGGTTTAATATGTGTACGATTGCTCCTACACACATGTGGATCATCATGTACGTTTGTGGATTCCTACGGGCCTATTAAGATTCCTACGGGCCTATTAAGATTCCTACGGGCCTATTAAGATTCCTACGGGCCTATTAAGATTCCTATGGGCCTATTAAGATTCCTACGGGCCTATTAAGATTCCTACGGGCCTATTAAGATTCCTACGGGCCTATTAAGATTCCTACGGGCCTATTAAGATTCCTACGGGCCTATTAAGATTCCTACGGGCCTATTAAGATTCCTACGGGCCTATTAAGATTCCTACGGGCCTAATTAAGATTCCTACGGGCCTATTAAGATTCCTAGGGGCCTATTAAGATTCCTACGGGCCTATTAAGATTCCTACGGGCCTAATTAAGATGTGTACGCTTGTCAGTACACAAAACGTATGCTTGTTGATTCCCTGGGGGCCTAATAAGATGTGTACGCTCGTCAATTTGGCATATCTTTCAAGTATCAATATTTCCCAAAATATTTATTATACCCTGGTTCAAGTGAAATTAGAATGTATCAGTAGAGTCCACTGCATCGTTTTATAGCATAAAGCTACAACTTCAACATTGGCCAAAATTTCATAGAACTTAGCCCTAATGAGGAGTTCCGGTCATTTATTGATTTTTTGTTAGTGACTAAAGAAATAGACCCGAACTTTGGCAATTTGTGAAGTTGCGTATTTATGCACTTAATGCTACACACTTTCGCTGCGCCGCTGGGCCGGGTGTTGCAGCTCGCCTCCCGCTCGGCTGCGTGCAGTAGCAATTCATGAAAACATTATTCTTCACTGGTCAGCAAGAGTCGATGAAAAAGGTCTGAAAGACAAGACAAACAAATGAATAGTTCAATACACCAAATACCACTCCTCACCCCAAAGTAATTTATTCACAATCCTTACCACCCCCCCCCCCCCCAACCATCCTTGCCCCATGTATTTCAAAGGGGAAAAAAAACACAAAACATAAGTATGGTTACAAGAAAGTTTGACTCAAGTTAACTTCGGTGGTGTTGATTTCCCACTGTAATTATTAAACTAGCCAAGTGAAAACAAATTGAACAATAGTACGGGGACTGCCCCAGGTCAGTTGTTGATTCAAAGTGATCCACTAACAATGAGCCGTTTGAATAAGGTCATGCTCATTGAACCATTCTGTTGGTGTTGATGCATTGTCAGATAAAAGTACAACAGCAATACGAAATGCAAGCGTTTATTTTGAGCCAAATATTTTCAAAGTACCCTTCAGAAAATACAGTCATCAAGTTTAAATGAGGGTCCGTAAAAAAAAAATACAAACGGGTGGTAATAGTTGTACAAGGTTGTGCAAATCTAACTCTATCAACACTAGTAAAAACATGATCACATTGCAAACGTCAAAGTAATGTTACCAAAATTGCATGAAAATATGTTTGAGAATTGTTGTTTTTTTTGTTTTTTGTTTGTTTGTTTGTTTGTTTGTTGTTGTTATTGTTATTGTTATTTTTTATAATTTGTTTAGAAAGACGCATTAAAGCAAAGATAAAGATAAATATGGAATTGCATAAGAAAGTACTTAATTTCACTACATAACAAATTACTGTTGAACCCATGAACCTATGCAAGTTGGGCAGTCAGGTTGGCGTAGTGGTATCTTGCCTTGCCTTCCACCTCTGTGGACCCCAGTTCAAATCACACCGAGGCACTACGTGGATTACGTGGATTGGGTTTTTCAGTTCCTTACCGTGGATTGCGTGGGTTTTCCCTGGAATATTTCTCTGGGGTTTTCCTCCCACACCTAAAACTGAAACTTACTTCTTTGTCTTCTCTCTACGGGGTTCTTGGCTAGTATAGTGATTAAGATTAAGTTCGCTTTCTGAATGTCCTTGGCTTCACAACCAGAATAAATGAAATTAAATGAAACTTGAAGTTAGTCTCGCCAAAAGAGAGTGCTTGTTGGATGATGTTTTTTTTTTCGTTTCTAATTAACTTAGGGTATCAAAAGTTCAGACAAAAATATAAAGGGGAAGAAAAACAACGACTTCCCGACTTTGCTGTTTGTACGGTCTTTAAAATCTTGTTCGCTGACGAATTGATGTTGAAGTTTATTAGTTTGGCGTTCAATTTTAACCACCTCTGAGGTCGACATTGTTTATATAAGGAGTCAGTTTAGTTCCACTATACCATGGGGGGGTGGAGGGTGATATCCGAAACTTTACTTGTGTTTTCAATGTTGTGTAAAGGGCATGAAAGCTGCCATATACCAGCATGGTAGCAATATAAAGACAAACAAAGGGACGCCAAGTTTGATTAAAATGATTGTTTTATTATATATTTTTGCTCCGACTTGAGTTAATTCGGTCGTGGGAAAGTGCTTAACCTTCTCGTGATGTTGCAACAACGTGACCTTGCTCTGGTTGTAGCCCTACTCGCTTTTGAAATGACAATACAGAGACAGACACATGAGAAAGGACACAGAGAAAGACAATACAAAGTGAAGCTCATTGTCGTGCAGCGGTACACACTCATTTCATTGCAACTAGCTGATGATGTTCGGGACATTTTGAATTTCTCGTTGAAATGTGACTGCATCTGCAAGACCACATACATACGTTTTGGCGTGTCCATGGACTGCAACATTTGAATCCCCATATGTGAAATTGTGTCATTTGAAATGGCACTGGTGTACGAAAAATGGTTACTACCTGGGTTGGTTTTACTGACTTTCTTTGGAAAGTATTCGTGTATAGGTAAGTTTTTAAGTATGTTATAAACGATACTTCGCATTTATTGCAAACTCTATATATTTTGTTAACCTAACCCTTTAGTGCCCAGGAGTGCTTCCTGCCTACTTATGTGAACATCACAGGTAATAGTTTTTTTATATATAGTTTCAACTCAATTAGGTTTATTTAACGACTGAATAGTTAAAAGGACTACAGTTAAGTTAATTAAGTGCAATAACAACATTTATAACTTGCTCACGCAGGTGTGGACATTAAATAATGTGTACAACATTGGTAAGATTGAAAGTATAAACGTTCACAGATTTGCACCGAATTAACATGGTATAAAGATGGTCATGGAAAACTTCCCTTGAAATACTCTTACTTGAAATGCTATAGTTTTGAGGAAATTAGTAAAACAATTAGGTTTTTATCGCGCGTGTCCAAAACCCGGTGTTTGAAAACAGTGAAAACATATAATGTTTTTTTTTTCACTGTTTTCTCATGACTCCGAAGACCGATTGAGCTTAACATTTCACAGGTTTGTTATTTCATGTATGTGTTGGGTCACATAAAGTGCAGATACTAGTCTTTGTAAATTACCAATGTTGTTCATAAGCTTAAAGCTTAATGTTTCTTTATTCAACATGAGGTAAAACTATATATTGAGCTGTTTACATGCTCTTATATGGTTTAAATTCAAATTGAGTTGGATCATTTTTTTTCATAAGTGAGTTGTGAATCGTTTGAACATGATTTTAATTTTGACAATTTCTTACCACGTGTTGAATTTAATTATAATATAAAACCTTAACAGCCAATCTCTTCATAATGTGGAAGTTTTGTAAGCACGATACTCAAGTTTGCAAAGCTATTTCGTATAGCGCCTACATTATCAAAATCTGTCAGTAATGACTAAAAATTGAAGCCACCATGCATGATATAGTAATATCCATGAGTTAGTATTATCCTTTCAATTTAAGAACATGGATACAGGCTCTAAGAACAAAATAGAAGTGTCCACATATGCGCCTGTTCATTGAAGTGGGAGTGACATGAATACTCAGGTCAATTGCAAAACGTTCCATCGCTTAAGGTCCAAACTACTATTAAAAGAGGATAATAGCAAATTTACCAAAACAAATTATACCAAAATAAAATGTTTAATATTTATTATATTAATTTTAAATTATGTTTAGCTGAGTTTTTTTAATCCCTCTCGTTGTAACAGAATTACCTCAAGCAACTATCAACGCAAGGACGGAATCATCGTTTAAAATCACGTGGTCAGAGGCCCCTAATCCAGCCTACAGTATCAATCAATACGACATAAAACTTCAACACCCGCCAGGAACAACGATCACTCAGGTGTCAGTTGGAGCAATGGCAGGAGCTTCGCGCACATTTCAAAATTTAAACGGCGCCGAAGAGTACGGTGTTCGGCTAGATGCAGTTCTGCACGGGGATATCTCCGTCGATTTAAACATATTTACTACGGTTTGGACTTGTAAGTATTGAAATTGCTTTGTTTTTTAATGATAAATTAACAACAACAGACAACAACAAGAACAACAACAACAACAACAACAACAACAACAACAACAACAACAACAACAACAACAACAACAACAACAACAACAACAACAACAACAACAACAACAACAACAACAACAACAACAACAACAACAACAACAACAACGACGACGACGACGACGACGACAACGACAACGACAACAACAATAACAATAACAACATCAACAACAACAACAACAACAGAAGCAGCAACAACAGCAGCAGCAGCAACAACAGCAACAACAACAACAGCAGTAGCAACAACAACAACAACAACAACAACAACAACAGCAGCAGCAGCAACAACAGCAACAACAACAACAACAACAACAACAACAACAACAACAACAGCTACAACAACAACAAAACAACAACAACAACAACAACAGAAGCAGCAACAACAGCAACGGCAGCAGCAGCAACAACAACAACAACAACAACAACAACAACATAATCAACAACAACATAAACAACAGCAACAACAAAAGCAGCAGCAACAGCAACAGCAACAGCAACAGCAACAGCACCAGCAAATGTTTGCCGAATCATCGTGCACCCTTTTCATGAAATGCTGCCTCGAAAGATATAAATACAAACAACAACAACAGCATGAGCAATCACGTTTGTTTACCTTCAAATCACTGCTCGAATTAAATTTGTGCAATTGCACGCACCGATGTTTTATTGGAATAGGTGTTTTTTATAAACGTAATTGATACTATTCCCAACACTCAAAACGCATCGCACAACCTAGAAATAGGGCTATATCGTATTGTAACCAGCTTTTCTTGTCCATAATATTAATATGGATACTCATTATTGTCATAAAAAGCCCAGACTATAGGACTGTATTCTTGGCTTGAAGAAGAAGAAAAAGGTTGTACCATGATAAATATACAAAAAAAAAACCGTCGTGCATATGTCTTTTTTGTAAATCCGTACCACGACGTCGTTTCGGCTCCTATTTTGGTTTATTTGTGAAAATATGCGTTTTCCGTATCAATTGGCTTCAACGAGGTTAACGATGAGTCAGCCGGAGCCGAAGCCGAAGACCTGGTTTTAATATGGCCTTAGGCTGTCCCAATCTTAGCGGCTACGGCTACGGTTTGATCATCAGGTGAACATTCATTGGAGCAAAAGAGAGCCATAGCAACACCATGACAACAGCCATAGCTACAGCCGTAGCTGCAGCCACCAGTTCGGACACGTCCGTAGGCTGCCATTGCCGAGGTCGAAACACACTTGTTCAACTCTGAGCAAATGATTGGTCTTCGATTGACCTCAGTGAGGGCGCTGTTTGAACATGTGACGTCGTTTGCAGGGTTTACTGGTTGTAACCAGCTTTTCATCAATGCCGCCAAATCTATTTAACGAGAACGTCTCCATATTCGTTTTAGTGCCACGAGCACCAATGGACGCTGTTCTGCAACTAACGGGGGCTACTTCAGCAACTCTAACCTGGACCAAGGCCCAAGGCCCTGTCGATTACTATGAGCTGACTGTAACTACAGTTGGCAGGGCAGGGACAGTGTTTGAGATCCCATCAAGTAGTTCAAAGTTCATGCTGGAAAATCTCATTTCTGGGACACAATTTGGCTTTGTACTTGTGTCTGTTGTAAGAACACCAAATGACCCCAATTACCAGGTGGTCAAAAGTTCATCTGCTGACATCACTTTCGTACCAATAGGTAGGTTCAACTCAGAGTCATTTTTTTTTAAATCACACTTTTACAAGGTAATCAACAAAATGCGATCATCATCTCATTTCCAGAATGATATATAAACTACACTTACCCATGCCTTTATAACTTATTATTTGATTACACATCTAAAAGAACATTAGCACCAGTAATAGGAAAAATAGAAGCGATGAATGTTCAGTTTTAGATGTGAGAGGGAAATCCCAAATGGGGAAAACCCACTCCACTTGCGCGGCTCCGGTCTGAGATGGGATTCGTACCAAGAGGAGAAAGACAGGCTGGGGAAATATACCAATGCGCCAACCTGATACTATGGCATGGCTCTGAGCAAAGTGAGGGTGTGTATGGGTGAGAACATTCAAGCAGAAAGCATGGTTGTACATGAAAACTAGGGTGACAATTTTCAAACCCAGCTATTGTTATTGTGTTGTTTTTGGTTAAACCATTATTTGTTTTAAGAGCGGCCTCCTCAGCCAACGGATTTACAATCCAAGCGTACAGCCAATCGGTCATCGAATGCAAATGGAACGCCACCATCGGTGACTTCGATAACTATCTTCTGGTCTTCTCCGTCAATAATGGTTTAGAAACTACAGTGATCGACAGTCAAGTTGTAGCTAAAGCCGTCACAATGTACAGTTACTCGATTGCAGACACAGCAGTGAATTCAATAGTTCTCTACACACAGAACGGGGAAACGAGAAGCATTGGGGCTCGGCCTTTGCAACTTCCATCAGTTGCCGTTAACATCAGTAAGATATTGTTGAAAGAATTATTTTGTAATAAAACATCTTTGTTGTTTTAATAGTTTATTGGTTTGTTCTTCAAGCCAATCATTTTACTTTGTATGGGTTGCAAATATTATAGGTTTTCCTGACATTTTCGGAATAAAGGCAGCCTGTTTCGGTTTCATGTATTCATAATAAAGCAATTTTGCTCCTTCGAGTTAAAACCGTCTGTAGATTTATGGGTCATTTTAACGCAGATTCCAGTTAAAATGTTCACTCACACGACGCGCTACACGCAGACAACGTTTGAACAGTGACATTAGATTTACGAACCAATGATATCAAACTTAAAGGTACACACCGGCTTCGTTGGGCTACAAAATATACTAAAACATAATTCTAAAGGTCTTCCTGAAATGGAGAAGATTGGTTCATAAAAGAAACCATCAAATTTTGCCGTTTTTGAGCATTTTTCAAAAAACGAAGGTCACGTGACTTTTCGGAACCAAAATGTGGTTCCGAAAAGTCACGTGATCTTCAGAATTAGTTTTACTTACAGCCGTATAAAAGTAAATTACTAAACCAAATTAAAGTATTTTTTTAAACAATTATTCATGAGTATTTGGCGAAAAAGACTATGTATTCAGTTTATGGATGCAAGTTGTAAATAATGATGAAAAATCGAACGTAAGATTCGCATTCAGAGAGTCCGTGCACGGAAGCGTGTTTTACGGCGCATCAGCGTGGGGAGCTAGCGGGTAAACCTTGGGGGCATGTCCCGCACAGCCGGTGCAGTGTCTCGCCGGGCCAGAGAGACAAACCACTGAGACATGAACTCGGAGGGGTAGGGAGCCAGACCATTGATTACGTTTTGTTTTACGAGGGTTTTAGTCTGTAGCCCTAGCTATTATCCCCCAACTATTGTCACGTTACGTGATGCCTGCGCTACACACGCGGCGGGACGACGACGAATAGCTGCACGGTGTTTATGTCGGGGTTTTTTAATTACACGTGAATTTGTGCTTGATGGCTATGAAGACTGGATCCTTATGCCTCGCCATTGTTATAATTAATAAATAAACAGATCACTAGTCTACTTAAAACAACGTCACGTATACTTGACAGTTGCAACGGCTGGAAAAGCGTATACGCTGACCTTTGACCGCGTTTTGGTTTTTTCACATTTTTCGTTAATTACGTGACATTTTGATGATTTTTTTACAACAACCATCGAAAAGTTATTTTCTGTGATTCAACATCACTAAATTAGGTAAAACAGTAAGCCGGTGTGTCCCTTTAACTTAAAATAAAACGCAGTTTTCTGTGAACATTAAGGTTTGACTTCTGGGGACGTTTTGGCCTTTGGTAATATTGGCAGATGAAAAGTGTGCGAAAGGGAAAAAAGGGAGGAAACGTTAATAGTTCAATTATGAACTGAACTCAAGGTTAAATTTGACAAAAGTTACCGAGTTTAATGCATGAAGGCCACAGACCCTGAAGTATTATTTTCCGTTTTGTAAATTCATTTTTAGAGTTACCCCTTGCTTCGATCGAAAGAAAGACAACAAGCTCCTTTGAAATAAGGTGGTACGACCCACCAAATCCAGCTGACAATATCAAACAGTACGAAGTCAGCCTAGAGCATCCGCCAGGTACGCCCAGCCAAGAGATTCTGGTGGACGCCAAGGCGGGAGCGACTCACACGTTTGATGGACTAAATGCCGCTGAGAAGTACGGTGTGCGAGTAGATGCGGTTCTTCAAGGTGATATCCCGGTGGAACTTAACATTGTGGCAACACTATGGACATGTAAGTAGAATGATTCCGGATGGCTGCCTATAGCTTACCAGTTGTTGATTGATATTAAATTTGAAAGTCACTAGGGTCTGCCCTTTAGGATTGGTTTTGTAGTACTCGAACTTCGCTCACAAATCTTGAATTGGTTGTACAATTTATGGAAGGTCGGACATTCTGAGGAGTTGATGACACTTTAAATGTTGTTTCAACCCGGTCTCAAGCTCAAGGGAAATAAAAATGGCTGTACAAATTATAAAGATAAACAAAATTAGGCCCCTTACATAAGTTCTTTTCGAAACTATGGCTGTGTCTCAGCTTTTTGTACCTATAGACGTGCTGGCACAATAATATATGCTTGAGGTGTTATAAAAACAAATAGACTCTTTTTACCCATTTTAATAATTGGGAAAATGGAATCACCTTGGTAGTGGTAGTTTTAACTACAACACTCGAAGCAGTCAATATTTGTATGACATCAACTGACCCCATTCACCTGGCGTCATTACCCTACCTAGGTCCTGATTGCGCTATTTTGTGAGTCAGGTCCCACGTGGTTTGGGGGTAGTGTGCATCTCTCGCAGTTGGACGCGCACCAAAACTTCAATAGTTCCCGGGGTCAACATGACGTTGATAGAATGTAGTACAACGATTCATTGTTTATTGCGTTTACATTCTCTCTTCAGTACCACACGCACCATCCGAAGCTGTCCTGCAATTAACGAGTAACTCAACAGCCTTATTAACCTGGAAGTCAGCAGAGGGACCTGTTGACTTGTACGAGTTGACCATCAGCCAAGACAAGGTACCAGACCGCATCTACCAATTTGACAAAACGGAAAGCAGATACTCCCTAAACATGATACGTTCTGGCATACAGTATGGTTTCCAGCTGGTGTCTGTTTTGTTTACAAAGGATAACAACAGCTCTGTCGCCAAGAGCCACTCTGCAGAGATAACCTTTGTGATGTATGGTAGGTAGATGTGATAAAGTTTGATAACATTCATTGGTGGAACACGCGTCACGTGTCATACAATTTTTTTCAAAGTATTCTGTTTCGACACTCCAAAATTGAATATATATATATTGAGTCCTATCTTATACTCTTATATTAAATTTGGAGGTTTAGAAACAACATACATGTTTGCTGCCACCTAGCGCCCAAAACCTTGTCCTCTGTCAAGCCTCCAACTACAGTTTCATAAACTTTCAATTGGTTCAACTCGATGGTTGTGTGTTTTTTGCGTTTTTTACCAGTATTTCAAACATAAATTTAAGTATTTTGGTTGTTTAACACAAAAACTAAAAAGGGAATGCAAGAGGTGGTTTCATAATACCGTAGAAAACGATTAATGTAAATTGTATTGTTCCAATTATTGATTTTCATGTAACGTAGACGAGTGTGGTTTTGACAACCCATGTGTACACGGTGTGTGCCGATTGGAAGACAACTCAAAAACCTGCCACTGTGAGGGGACAGCTTATACGGGTGAATTGTGCCAAAGTCGTAAGTGTCGATCCTTTGATTCCAAAATATGGGTTGAGAAACATCGGACAATGCCGTATCATCAACTCTACTTTTGTCAGAAAACATATTATTAGACACTCAAATCATTAGAATCAGATAATATTAATTGTGTTGGTGAATTTGACCGCCAGTCAAAAGTGCGTTAACCTTTCGACATTTTTTACCATAGCGCCCTCATTTAAAGGCCCTGTACACTATTGGTAAGATCGAAAAACACAAATGTTCACAGATTCACACATAACTTACATGATTTAAAGTAAGTAATGGTAGAAAGGGTTCCTTAAAATAATTCTGCCTAAAATGCTATCGTTTCTGAGAAATGAACAAAACAATAGTTTTTATCGCGCGCGATAATAAACTCGATGTTTGAAAAACAGAAAAAACATAATTTCTCTTTTCACTATTTTCTCGTGACCTCGATGACCAATTGAGCTCAAATTTTCACAGGTTTGTTATTTCATGTATATGATTAATCACACAAAACAGGAACTTTGTTTGCGACTGTTTTGTCAGCTCTACCAATCCTGTATAATACCTTTAAGGTCGGAGGTATAACAAAGTATACATTTTTTGAATCCTCATGACTAGACGGGTAATTTGAAATGCATATCGACACGATTTGAATCTATTTGAATTTTGACCCCTGTTAGACCTTTGTTGACCCCTCCCGGAAATGTCTGACATTTTCAAGGGGGCAGCCCATGTCAAAAGTGTTTGGTATTCATTAGGGAACAACAACTACAAAAACACTTTCCAAGCTTTGTTCCCAGAATTCGGTCACAGGACCTACAAGCTGGTCTCCTACTAACCTAACTTTGCTCCTCGAGTTTCCCTAATATGTTAAAATGAAGAGTGTAGGGTGTCGTGGCCGAGTGTCGTGGTAGAGCATCGGATTCAAGTTCTGGTGGTCAAGTCATCGGGATGTGGGTTCGAATCCCGGTCGTGACACTTGTGTCCTTGAGCAAGATGCTTTACTATAATTGCTCCTCTCCACCTAGGGGTATAATGGGTACCTGCGAGGGTAGAGGTTGATATTGTGTATGAAAAAAGCCTTCGGTGCGTCGCGGCAGCACGGGGCTGTATACTCCCAAGGGAGCTGAGAAAGATTACAGGAATGCTATTGCCCCAATGACCAGGGCACTAATGTAAAGCGCATTGATAAGTTATTGTGAAATGCGCTAAATAAGAACTAGTTATTATTATTATTAAGAGAAGGATAAAAATCCATACCTATTTCTGTTCTGTTCGTTGAAATACGCGCTGCAACCTGAAGGCAGGGGATATTTTTGGTAATTACTCCAAAAGTTAATGACCATACAAACTTACTTTGTTCAAAGCAATGGGGAGTTGTTGGTGTTATAATACATTGTTACAAACGACCCCTTTGTAATAATGTAGTTAAGTGAAAGAGGTAATTTCTCACCAAAAATATTCGAATCTCTGAGAAAGGCTTCAGGCATAAAGCATTTCTCAGGCATCTGAAAGCACACAATTATGCAACAAAGGTGTTTTCTCTTTCATTATTTTCTTGCAACTTTGATGACGAGTTGAGCCCAAATTTTCACAGGTTTGTTATTTTAGTTGCTGGGATAAACCAAATGAGGATACTGGTCTTTGACAATTATAAAAAAGTATACCCTGCCTTCAACGAGGATCGTGGTATGGTGCAATATATGACTCTGTCATTGATGAGTTTTAATGAATTGTTAAATCTTTCAGGTGGAGCCCTGACCACTTCTGATGTATTGACTGTTCTAGTCGGTATGATAGCCCTACTTCTGATTGTGATGTAATCAATGACGTGTGATCCACGCTACCAGTTGTATAGTACAACTTAGTTTGTAAATCATGATGTCATAAAAATCGCGTTGTTATAGCATTTAAAAAAAATGACGAGGCCACGGTGATGAAGAAAGAAAAACATGTATAAATCCTTGCAACGAGGCACTTGTTTGGTCCCAACGGACTCACAAATTCCTGTCACAGAGGTGTGGCAGGCCCATTTGATAGATTAAGAGGGTCTGTTCTGCCTTATCTCAATGATTTATGTCTACTAAACATGTCTGCTGTCGGCACAAGATCACAAGACCTTCATTCACATAAGCCCATTGAACCTAGAGCGAGGGTCAGACACAACACGCCTTACCACCAAGTGGTGACTCACCACACCATGCTCACACAGAGACAGGAGTTTGTGCATGAGCTATGGGAATTATTTTTGTTCACCCCCCCCCCCCCCTTCCTGACCAACTTGACGACCCCTGTTGATTGACACCCCTCCTAAATAGCGTGTATTGGTACACTGCAGGATATCAAGGAGTATCACGGGGTTGGGATCTACCATTTTGAAATGATTATGTTTTTCTTGATATGTGCCAGTGCTCTGTGGTCACGTGCCTCGTTGCAAGGAAGCTACAATCCTTACAATTATTTGAATGTTTTGCCTATAGAGTAAAATATAAAAAAACAAACGAATAACAATCATTGCATTTGACAGCAGCGTGGGATGACAAGTCCTATGAGTATGGAAGAAGCTTACATTTTTGACATCTGCGATTCCATTTTTTCTTAGCTTATACAAAAAGACGTGTTTCCGATTTGCAGTATCTGGTTCAATGGAAACCATATCAAAATAATCTTTCTACGACAGTTTAAGCTCGTATACATGAAATCGCGGATGGCCACTTTAAGCTACCGTAGGCTGGTGACCGAGACCGAGGCCTTAAACGGTACGAACAAACCAGAATCAAAAATTTAAATACCACACGCTTGAACTTTTAGTCTGATGTTATTTATGTCATTCCACAATTACAAGTAAATTATGCACCTTAATTATAGCAAGCTACGATTGAATGACTTTTAGAGAGTTTGGAACGCTAGGTGGCAGCAGACATACCAGGTAAATTTTCATCGTGTACGTAGTTCGGAACATAAGAGCATTTACAAGAATAATTGGGTCGTATGAATAAAAAGTAGTAAATACTGACAAGTACTAGCAAAAAGTAGAAGCATTCGGTACTAGCATCTTCTAAATTCCGTATGAATAAACTTATTCTTTTACTGCAAAGTATTCACTTAATGCTTTGGAGTAAATACTTCTTATATCTAGCTGTCTGCCATGGCTGAATGTCTCTTAACAAAAGGTTCCCTTTGTATTACAACTCCCATTCACGTCTACGTACGCGCATACACACACACAACCCAAGCAGCATTTGAATTAACAGAAACATCGAAATCTACAAGTCAGCCATGAGATTTTGATTCTGATAACAATTTGATGAAGGTGACTCATCTGGATCCACAGAATCAAAGCAAAACGTTGCTGTTAGGCTGATGAAACGTCATAGTGTCTTTTAATTGACCAAAGCACAATTACCAAAGTTAAAGTGGAACAGGAGAGTGCTATTTATAGAGAAGATGAGAGCTAAATACGAGCATCATATTTGGCTATTTAATGTAAACTTAAAAGTTCAAATAATACATGTATATGCACAACATTCTGTTGAAATGCATTTACTTTTTTCAAAAAAATTACTTCCTCTGATTTCATGAAAAAAAATCCTTAATGATCAAGGCATACATTTCTGAGAAGAAAAAATTGTTTGTTATATTAATCCAAACGGTTTTATTTTATCCTCATCATAATTATTTTTTTTAAATGGTGTAAAAGCCATGTGAGTTTTTGTGTATTGTTTCTGTCGTGAAACACTGTACATGAGTCTATTCAGTATTTCAGTGGTGTGTCTCCTTGGGACATAAACATTTATCCTGTGAGGAACATTCACAAACACTGTAATTTCTTCAGACGTGTCTTTACTTCTGTGTCCAAGGTAGCTCTGAGGCTACCTTGAAAAAATGATCCGTACTAACTTGCATTTTGTAGTATTTTCTCCGTTTTATTCATACGGAAGTAAGTAAGTGCTAAAAAGAAAAGAATTTACTTTTCATGTAAAAGTAGATTCTTTTATTATTTAGTAAATACTTTCCAGTGAAAGCTTTTACTTTCTTTTATTCATATGGGTGGTAGTAAATACTTGAAATTTTCAAGTAAAAGAAAATACTAGTTTTTATTCATACGACCCAATGGGATTACCTGGTAGACGTCTGGTTTCACTTAGTGCGCCTCAAATTACGCCATTGATACCTTATGTAGACAAGTTACCATAATTTGAGTTTTAAACTACTACCAACAATTACACAATCCATACGGAGCTATGGAAGCGCCATCCAACTTGTTGAGATCCTGGGTCAAGTATCGCAAGATGATGACATCATAAACGTAAGATTACGACATCCCGGTATTTATATCGGCATGACGACATTCTGAAAGTAGGATGTCAGTTTCCAGGGATAATTGTCTCCGGATGTCGAAATCCTGAAAGAATAATGTGGTCTTCCAAACTGGAATGGGGGGTCGCCATCTTAAGTTTATGATGTTATTGTCCTGCAGTAAAACAATCTCATAATCTCAATAAGTCAGATGGCACTTCCAGAGCTCCGTAGATAGAAATAGTTAAAATGTATTCAGATTCACACGGTACATGTGAATATATTGTGTTAATCTGGAAAAAATACTTCACTGTCAATCTCTCAACAGTTACTTCTCATGACCTTGATACAAGTGCACGTTGTCCTTATTTTCATCGACAATTTTGCATGAAAAACTGCATTGGTGTGTTTGGGGATTTTTTTTTCTCTATTTGCCAAATAATAAGATAATTGCATACAAACGTACAAAATACTCCTAAAAACAGTTCGAGTTTTCTCAAAAATGGGACCACCTTTATTTCACAGGTAGTTTAAAAAGCCTTTAATAAACTGCTGATTTTTGGTGAGGAAAATAAAACTATTACAGCAATACTTCAAGTACAATTGATAACTTGTCTGTTGCTTTCTGTTTGTTAATTGCACTGATTGGCACAAGGTACGGCAGATCAATTAAAAAAAAAAAAAAAATAAACATTTTGTTTTCTGCAATTCATCCTCGGAACAACCCTTATTCCTCCAGCCCTACTGTAATGGTGAACCCACAAAATCACTAACTATCCATCAATAGTTTTAACAAATCATTTTTGTTTTATGTACCAGCGTTAACAAACAGGACACATTTCAATTGTCTGACAAACTTCATTCAACCTGTTCAGCTGTGTGAATACTTCACCTTAATGCCTTGTAATGAAATGTACATAATGTATTTGTTTATGTTTTGTAATTAATATTTGCAGACCCTAAAAAATAAAATAACTTCAAGACTGCCGGCAACAGCTAGCCTTCCCTACAGATGTAGATGTAGTTTAGGTTTATCTCATTAAATATAGGGTCATTGATTGGTAACTACTCCAAAATGAAAGACCATATTTTAAACTAAGTAGGTGAGAAGCACTGCAGCTGTTGATAGAATAAATTAATTCAAAGTAATATGGTTTGAATAATTTTTCTGAAGGTTGGTGTCTGTTTCTGAACGCTGTGGCTCGAGATGCGGTTGGTACCCGCTGTCGTATATGGATTCGACGTTGTTGTAAAAATACCATGACATGTTTTGGCTGCCTTCTCAGAAAGTAGAATTAGCTAAAACTTGCACATGCGACTTTCATTGCATCTTTGCTAATCATTTTTACCTATACATCAACTTTACGTTTAATTCTTTTGATTCTTCCAGACTGTATTTCAATTAACCATCTATTTATATTTTACTTGAGATCTCGTAATTATGGTGGCCCTGAAGGGACATCGAACATATATGCTTACGTTAACATTTACGTAAATATTCACGGTTTGAGCCCTAAATCGCAAACATTTACGTATATATTTGCGATTTGGGCACAAGTCCTAAATATTCACGCAAATATTTTTGTGAATATTTGCGTGTTGGGGCACAACTCGTAAAAACATACGTGACTATTTACGTAAATATTCGCGACCCGCACACTAATCGCACATATTTACGTGAATATTTACATGATTATCAACGTAAATATATGTGTTCGATGTCCCCTCAGGGCCACCATACGTAATACTTATTATGAGCGTTTGAAACTAGCTGCAAGGGAAGGGATTTTTGGGACATCTCTGTTTGTAGAACTGTCGTAGTTAGCTGGGCACTTTTGTGAAAATGGTTTCAATCATAACAGACTGACACATTGAAACTTTGGTGTAAATGACTTACAGGTGAGTTAGATTATAGAGTCCCAAAAATGTTCCATCTTCGAAGTTACATAAGCTGTTATTTGTCAGATCTCTAGTTGGATAAAATAAAAAATAAACATCATCTGAATATATGGAAAAATATTACGCCAGAAATCGCAATGAATTGAGGTTATGATATTACCAACAAACACATACATACACTCACATTCATAATTAAAGACGGATAAAAAAAGAAAATCGAAGTATACAAAAAAATATATATATAACATATATTAAACCTATATCCTCCTAGGGATTTGAAACAACATTTTAACTATTCAATCAGTTGCATTTCCTGCTGAAATGTTATAAACATCCGCTGAGCGGGCGGTCTTCATGTTAATTTTTTTTAAACAAGTGAAGTTCTGTCTTCAGACAGGCCCAGTTGACATGGTCTCTGACCCTTTAGACAGTATGGCTCATGGACTCCGAATCTCCAGTAATAAAACACTTTTTATGTAGTGTACAACAATTTTGCGGTTGTGCAGTGTAAAAACATAATTTTAAAGCATAACAACAACAAATCGGTAGTTTTTCTTCTTCAAAACAAACTCTACAACGTTCGGAAGGTTATTAGCTTTAAAAAAAAAAAAAAAAAAAAAAAGAAGGAAAGAAAAGAAAACAAATTAGAAAGGCAGTATTAAACAGTAGAATGGCATTTGCAAGGTTTTAAATGACAAAGACATAATACTTAAATATACATGAGTATGAGTTGACATGAAAACGTACTCAAAGTTTACTTGAGAGACCAACTAGGCCTTGTTAGGAATTGGCTGGAAACATAATCTGTGTCTTTGGTAAAATGTTAATATTACAAAGTTGAGCGTGAACATAAACTAAATGAGATAAGCGAGCAACTTACAGAGATTTCAAGAATGAGAAACGTTTGAAGATTCCTGGACTCAGTTCGATGTTGTTTCCATTCGTAAGTTTGCTGTAGGAAAATAAATCAAGAAAAGTGAGACAAAAAAAAATCTCAAAACAACAACATCAACAACACAATATTAGCAGAAACCACTAAGACGTTGTTACGACAGAAATATCCAGAACGACAGGAAGTGGTACGGGTTTATTTGTGTACTTACAGATGTGTGGTTCCTACGACAGTGTCACGTACAGTCTCTTGATTCCACCCCGAGGTGCACTGAACGATGAAACGGAACTAAACATCACCTAATGATTTCATATTCACAGTTCCTTGTTAACAACAATATTCAAAAGGAATAAAACAAAAAGTAACTTCAATAAACTAAAAGTTCCCTTTTCATTTAGAGATACACACAAAACAAACCTCATGAACGCAAAGTAAAGCGCAGTAAACAAAAAATCAAAAGTAACAATCTGCAAATAGTAAATTAATTAATTAATTGATTATTTAATTGATGAAATTAAAGAAAAATGTTTTAATCTTTTTTCGTTCCCTTTATTTTGTTCATATAATTTGTGTTACTTTAATTAGTTGTAGACATTCCTTATAAAAAGTGAGTTTGTTGTATTTTCATATCAGTTTATGTCAGGTTGATTTTTGTTGAAGTTATCGAAATAAATAGAGTCGTTAAATTTCACCCCAGCGAGTGAGACAGTGAGAGACAGAGAGAGGGGAGGGGGGACAGAGAGATAGGAGGGATGGGTTAAGGGAATGAGAGGGGAGGGGGAGAGGGAGAGGGGAGGGAAGATAAATAATAAAATAGATAAATGAATAAGTCTATAAATGAACATTAACTGACTAATTAATTTAAAAATATATACTAACGATTCCGGACAGTGAAAAGATCCTGGGCAGGTAACATTGTCTAGGAATGAACACGATTATAAAAATCGGTAATTATTGTCGTGATGTTGGATTTTTGATCAAAATGACATGTCTTGTTTATAACAAGTAATACCCCACATGGGAACCTAACTTGGCAAGATTTAAGCAATTTAAGGTTAAACAAAGACAAATTGACTAGAGCGGGATTTGAATCTGTGACCTCCAGATTAACGTGCCGGCGCTCTATCAACTGAACTATCTACCTCATTGTTGGTAATCTCCATATATTGTCAATATCTTTGTTCGAGGGTGCCAGTCAGAAGCCACTTTACCCGTTTATGTTGTATAACCAGGAATCACACACAAGCTTACGATAAAAGTCTAGAAAGCGGCACTGAGGAGAGGATCGCCATAAGGGATCAAACTTTTATTTCAGTTATGTTGTTTATCTAAGAACAAGTTCACCTATTGGGCCATCAAATATCTTCATTTTCGGGCTAAGCCCCGAGACATGTCCCGCGAAATGTATTCGTATTTCAAGCCGTCAATACGATCGTCGGTGTAATGGGCAATAATGCACGATGAAGAGCAGTAGGCTGGCACCGTAGCCTGTGGCCTGGTAAACCTATCACATGAACACCAGGTAATATACCATTCTCTACTCGACGACATGTGGGTATAGTAAACACGTCCACACCGCACTGTCAAAATGGATCGCCAAGAAAACACAGAAGACGCTACACTAATCAAGATGCAATAACAGTAACGGGTACCAGACCTTCTTACACCACACAAAGCATCGGTGTTACTAGGTTGGCCCCGCTAAAATCATACATTGTACGAGAACCCTGTCTCCGCGTCGTCTACTGCAGCATGCAGGGGGAGGACTATGGGTGGTATGGCCGCCGGGCTTTGCTGCTGCTGGTACGTCCCTGGACGCCCGGACGAACCGAGACGTGGGGACTTGCTAGTTAATTATTTAACGTATGTTTTTTCTTTCTTTTTTCAATCATTTATTAACTGGATATTTATTGGAATACAGAAAAAAAGATGGTAATCGTAACATTTTTAATAAAATAATTGCTCAGTCGTAGTTCAACAGCTGCGACTGGAAATAAGACTAATAGAATTTGTCTGCCATTTATGGGAGTCAAAATCTTGACTCCCATAATTGGCGGAGCGTTTTGTTTCGCGAAAGTTATCAAAAGCGAAGCATTTCAAGGCACGTTTGTGTGGATCATTATGTTCTACTTTTTAAACATCTTTCCGACCGTGCTCATTATACATCAAACGCTTGTTATAGCCCAAAAGCGCCCAACAGCGCCCAACCCGAAGGCAACGTGTTCCTTTAACATCCAGACATAGTGCAAGTTTAACACGACGGTCCTCACCACAATCATCTTCATCCGCAGATGAGTCTTCTGGACCGAGCCGACAGTCACGATAGCCATTACACCTTGCCTCTGGAGTAAGACACGTCCCGTCTCTACAATCGAAGTCATCCTCGAAGGGGCAGGAAGTTGTATCTAGTATAGAGACCGAAATATGCAATGTTGTCACCATTTTCACGAAATGACAAATCCGTCAGAATAACAAAATCGGAAATATGTCGACTATCGGTTTTTGTACAAATTATTGATACATTCTTTTATCACGTCAACATGTACAAGTAGTCTCAGGACCTAACGCGCAATGTGTTCACAAGTTAGCATGACTTGCGAATCACTACATTTGCAATGTTTATGTTTATCTTTTGATGGGTAGTACGGCATGGTGGAAAAACACTGCGATAATTTGTTACGAGGTGACAAAATACTGCTCATTGTTCGTGCATTTTCCTCGCTGTCAGCTTGTTGCACACGCTGCGCGGGAACTTGCATTTGCACAAACTCAAGCCCTTATGGGCTGAAGATATACTGTTATCGTTAACTATTATTATTTATTTTTCAAGCCAAATCCCCACATGCGATTCGGTTGAATTGAGCGTGGCTTTACATTTTAACAATTTACAACAGTCTAGTTCATCTCCTCCATCACTGCAATCCATAAGGATATTACAAACCGTGTAACTTTCCAGGCAGCGAAAAACAGATGCGCAAGCCTACATAAGGACTGCATTCTGCGATGATTGATTGGAAACGCAACCTCTTTCCCAAATATAAGCAGCTACGCTTCTTAACATCCAGACATAGTGCACATTTTTACAACAGTCCTCACCACAATCATCTTCATCCGCAGATGAGTCTTCTGGACCGAGCCGACAGTCACGATAGCCATTACACCTTGCCTCTGGATTAAGACACGTCCCGTCTCTACAATCGAAGTCATTCTCAAAGGGGCAGGAAGTTGTATCTTTTATAGAGACCAAAATGTGCAAAGTCGTCACCATCTCTGAAGGACTAACAAAATCATAAATATGTCAATCGCTTTTTGTACAAATTCTTGATACATTCTTTTATTACGTCAACATGTTCAATCAGTCTCAGGACCTAACGCGCAATGTATTCATTACTTCACAAGTTAGCATGACTTGCGAATCACTAGATTTGCAATGTTTGTGTTTATCTGTTGATAGACAGTACGGCATGGTGGAAAAACTCTGCTATGATTTTTTACAAGGTGACAAATCCAAACGTGCTTTGCTTGGCACACAAAGTGCGCTTTGTAGGCAAGTCTCTTTTTTCGTTTTGCACGAAGTAAAGAATTTGTTAAAGGAGTCAATAACTCAATAAAAAGTAAAAGTTAAAAAAAATCAACATACTTATAACTAAGTTCTCTCCGAAACGGCAGTTTGAAAAAAGAAGAAGTCTCAAAACACATAATAAATTGGCTGTTGGGCACATTCGTAACTCGGTAAAAACGGTGACGATGTGGTTCACTATTTGAGAGATGCTCAAGCCACAACAATGTGTTTTTTAGATAGTATGATTTCTTTCTTCTTCGCACGTCTTCTTATTCTGAACGTCGATGAAAACTGTTTTATCACTTCCTTATACATTTTTCTGCGGGTTTGTTGGAAGCAGGCCAGACACTTTCGAAGGCATGTCAAGTTTTTTTAAGACTGAATGTATAACACACAACTGCATTTAACAGCACTTCCCGAAGAATGAAATGTTGACTTATTATTTTATTTTAATTGAACTTCGAATATCTGTATATTAAAACCGGTGGTATTACCATTGGTGTCTTGAAGTTGTAGAAGAAACCCCTTTGCTGTAACTATTCTGTCACTTGTAAAACGGACAGAAACTGTCTCCAATGAGGTAAATGCAATGGACTTCAGTCGTGTGATTCCAGTGAGTTGAGATGACGCGGTGCGTCCATTACGAAGCGTGCCATAATAGTAGACAAAGTCAAAAACCTCTTCTACGTGAGAGTCTTGTACTGACACCACCACAGACACCCAGTCTGGAGCCCTGATCTCCCAATGGCAATCCATTGATACAGGATAGTCTTTCGGATGGCCTGGTGACGTCAGATTGACTGGAGTTGTTCCAAGTGAAATGATTGGTGAACCACAAGAATTATATTCTGAAAAAGAAGACTTTTTAATTAATGTGTGGGTCTAAATGTACACTGCGTTTTGGCAGTGCCTTTTATATTCAATTGAATGAAGAAACCCGAAATATAGGAAGTAAAGATTAAATCTTTTGTCATGTATAAGTTGTACACATTACATTATTTTTTTTTCAGATTGAACCAATATATTTGCATGTGGTTGTAAATTCAAAATTATATCAAAAGTGGCTATGTACAATATTCATTCCGCTAACATCCTTAAAACAAGATCGTATTGAACCCTTACAGGACTGGAGAACATTGGAAAATACGGAGGGCAAACTATGTGCGCACTCCCCCGCCCCCCCCCCCCCCCCCGTTTCCCTTAAGTCCATATAAAAAATAATCCAGTCCTTTTACTAAGAAGTACATGATGATGTTAAAGAATTTCAATCTTTACATTTAGAGGCCTTTTGAAGTTTTTTGACAAAAATCGTATATTCCCCAAAATGTCTGCAAGTTTGTCCAAATGCTATATAAACTTTGGAAACTTGTTTATTTTGACATCATTATTATGTTTGTTTATCTCATTTTTGGGAAACAACGTAATTTTCTGTTTTTCCACCGGGCACAATGATGAGGCCGGGTAAACGATTCTGTAGTATTTCTTGGCCTGAACATTTGGAAATTAGCAAGGGAACAAAATTGATAAAAAGATGGAAAAGTTTCAACAAACCAAAAAACAGTTGAAACCGAAAATCTAAGATGGCCGCCGTTTAAGGCTTCCATGTTGAATTCCCATAATGCATTTAAAATTATCATGTGACACATCACTACCACGTTTTGTGGAGATACAAACTAAAACGTGAATCTTTATTATAATAGACAACTTTTCACTAAAACGTGATTACAAAATTTGACTCAAGGTCAAACAAACGTTTGCCATGGTAACAACTGACACTTTATAATAAATTGTTCAACAATAATATGACTCGAGGTAAATAATAAGTGGATCGTCGAAGTGTAAGCAACTCGGAGTCAGAAAAGATCTTGCATATCGTATAACTGGTTTATTGTTCGAACTGTAAACAATAACAAAGCGGAAACAACGTTAAGCATGCCATCTAAAATATATGTAAACAAAACGGTAACAACATAGATTTGTTGAGCGGACAGTACATCAGCAGGGTGGCCTTTTGCTGCTTCAAGGGTATCAACAGCTTTGGACTGTATGAAATCGGTAGCCTCACACTTAATCTGCAAATAGGAATCTTGGCAGGCTTCTAACCAGGTTTCCTCAGCTTCAAACTGCTCTTCATCTTCAATAAATTCAGTGTACTCTTCATGCTTAACTAGCAGATTATCATAAGCTTGGTCAAGTTTTAGTAGTAAATCTCCTACCTCTGCGGCGGTGCGATCTCCCTCTATCAACTTCTGCAGTGCCTTATTGCATCGTTTCAATGCAGCTTTTGCATTCCGCCTCTTCACCTTGGCTTCTTTCACAGTATTGACAGTTTCGGCCATACTGACGGTTTGTTGTTACACCTCGGACCCCGTGGTTAGCAGCAGCAGAATTCGAATGTTGTGGATCGTCGAAGTGTAAGCAACTCGGAGTCAGAAAAGATCTTGCATATCGTATAACTGGTTTATTATTCGAACTGTAAACAATAACAAAGCGGAAACAACGTTAAGCATGCCATCTAAAAATATGTAAACAAAACGGTAACAACATAGATTTGTTGAGCGGAATCTCCATCAAAAGTCATATCCAACACATCTAACCAAACTCTTTAACATTAAGGAAGGCTTCAAGAATACAAAGACATTCTTAAACCTAAATTCGTGCAATACAATCGTTCAGAAAGGTCACCAAAGGACTACATCTAAATTCCAGTCACTAGATCCGTTCAGACACAGTAAAAATGCACATAACTACCTTAATTAACAAAAACAATACACTTACTTCTTTGGCAAGTCTCTTCCACAAAGGACTCATCACTGGATCTATTTGCATTCAACAAACATACTTAAAAACATGTTATCTTCACCCAAACTGGCTAAAACAAAGCATAACTTCATCAAAACATGGCTGAACAGATTTATGATTGACATGTGAGGAAGACTAACTAAGTGCGAATGGTTGAGGGCGCTCTTCAGATTTTGGTAATGTCAGGCAACTCTGTTCACCAGAACATCCTCCGCCCCGCCTAGTGCTCGTCTCCGTATCCCTCTGCAGGATAGAGGACCGCTACTTTGGTGATAGGTCTGACATACTGTCCAGCAGGCGTACGTACTTTGATGTTCCGAACTCGCCCATCTGGTCCTGGGTAGACTTCCAAGATTCTGCCGATGTGCCACTTACCGCGGATGGCGTTCTGGTCAGCCACAGTCACGATGTCGTTCACTCGAACATTGCGCCTCTCTGTCTGCCACTTCTTGCGCAGGACCAAAAGTGGTAGCACGTCTCGGATCCAACGTCGTCAGAATGAATCCACGATCTTCTGCACAAACTCTACTCGATGCCTTGGATTCTTCGTACTTCGAAACGGACCTTGGGGTACCTCAGAGCAAGACCTTCCAAGCAGGATGTCGTTTGGGCAGAGGTAAGACCCATCATCTGGGTCGTTCGGGATTCTTCCAATTGGTTGCTGATTGATGAGATTGGCCACTTCCAGCAGAACTGTGTAGAGCTCAAAGGGTGTTAGCACTTGGGTTCCAACTGCATGTTTCAAAGCAGATTTGCAGCTTTTCACGAGAGCCTCTGCGCAGCCATTCTGGTGTGGGGCTGCCGGTGTGATGAACTTCCACTCCATCTGTTTTTCTGCACAGAACTACTGAAGGTCTTTGGCATTCCACCCCTTTATCATCTCGCGAAGCTCTCGCTCAGCTCCTACAAGCTGTGTGCCATTGTCACTTATCATTAGTGCTGGATAGCCTCGGATGGAAAAGAATCTTCGCAACGCTTGCATGTACTCCATGGTGGAATAGTCAACAGCTAGCTCCAAGTGGACTGCCCTCGTGTTTAGGCATGTGAAGATTACTCCATAGTGTTTGGAGGTCTTGTTGCGCCCGATCTTCACGTGGTATGGCCCGAAGTAGTCACATGACGTGAAATGAAATGGTGGTGTGTACGGTGCCAACCTCTGCTTCGGCAAGTCGGCCATGATTTGTGATTCCACCTTGTGGTCTGTTTCTCTGCAGACTACACACCTGAACTTGACCGTCTTGGCAAGGATGTGGGCTTTCAGGATCCAGTACAATCGTCTTGTCCTCGCTACTGTGGTTGCGACACCAGTATGCCCATACTGGTGCATGTGACGCATGATCAGACGTGATACGTGGTGGTTGTTCGGCAGGAGGGCTGGATGCTTTGATTCATATGACATTGATGATTCCTTTACTCAACCTCCTACCCTCATTACTCCATCTGATTCTACAAATGGACTCAGTGTTTTGAATTCTCCCCTGGCGAGACGGTCATGGAGGCTGTTCTGTGCATTCTTGATCCAATACTTTTCTGCCTCTTGGAGCTCCTGTGGTGACAGCGGACCACCTTTGGCTGTCATTCCATTTTGTTGTTTAGCACGCAAGTTCCAGACAAATCTCAGAGTGTAGGCTGTCACTCTGACCAGCTTTCTCCAGGAGGACATCTTGCTGCAATCAATGACCTCTGGTCTCATCTGTGTCAAAAAGACATTTTGTGTCTTTCGTTGTTCTCTTTCTACCTCAGTTCGGTCTACGATGGAAGCATCTTGGGGCCAGTCCTCCTCGGGTTGATACAGGAAGTCTGGGCCATGTTGCCATCGCTCGGATAGTCGCTTGACGGATATGCCACGAGACACATCATCGGCTACATTGAACTCCCCTGGGATGTGTCTCCACTGTGATGGATCTGTTATACTCTGGATTTCCCCAACTCGATTGGACACGAATGGCTTGAAACCTCGTGCTGTGCTACGTATCCACGCCAATGCAATCGTGCTGTCAGAAAGAAAGATTATCTTATCTATCTGAAGTCTAGTTTCCTCGGTGATGGTCGTGTACAGACGGGCAGCAACTACTGCTGCTTGTAGCTCCAGGCGGGGTATGGTCAGTTTTTTCAAGGGTGCAACTCTTGACTTTGCAGCGATGAATCGGACATCTTATCTACCATCACTCCGCATCCATCTAGCGTAAGCACAAGCACCAAAGGCGTCTTCTGATGCGTCTGAGAAAATACAGAGTGTCGGATTTCCGACAGCACCAAAGAGGGTGAGTGATCTCTGGAAATGCACATCATTTAGCTCCTCCATCTCTTCAAACAGTTGGATCCACACGGTTTGCTCGGCCAATGAGAGTTCTTGATCCCAGTCGAGTCCCCTTTGCCAAAGTTTCTGCATACCAATTTTTGCTCGTATTAGGAATGGTGCAGCAAATCCAATCGGGTCAAAAACTCCGGCAACTTGACTCAGGACACTTCGTTTCGTGAGTTTTATCTTGGGTCCTCCAGCTTCTGTAGACAAATATTTGTCTAAGTCCAGGGTAGTTTTGTAGGATAGGTTGTCGTCTTTAGGGTTCCAAACTGTCCCTAAAACTTTCTCTTGTGTCGGGTCCTGATTGGGTTTCAGCTCATGGCGATCATGGTTAGCAGGGTCTCCTGTTAGTGGCTTGTTGGACAGCCAGCCTTTCACCTTAAATCCTCCCTTGCTAAGTATGATGTCGAGGGCACTTGTCAACTTTAGTGCATCTTCTATTGTGGGGACAGAATCACAGATGTCATCCATGTAAGTGTTCTCCTGCAACACCCGCGCTGCCTCTGGAAACTTACTTTTTCCTTCTTCAGCTGTTTTCCTCAATGCTGTTTGTGCCATAGCCGGTGCAGGTTTGTCTCCGAATGTGAGGACAGTTTTGATGTAGATGTCTGGCTGTTGATCTGTCTTCATGTCTCTCCATAGGAACCGGTGAACATGCTGATCTCTCTCGGGTATTAGAATTCTGTGATACATTTTTGAAATGTCACCGATGACAGCTTTTTCATTCTCTCGAAATCTCAGGATCACCCCAAACAGGTTGTTCAGTAGGTCGGGCCCTTTCATCCAGTAGTCATTTAAACGATGCCCTTGTATTAATAAGTTGCCGATGTATTGAACACTATGCGTAGTGGGGTGTTTTTACTGTCCGGCTTTAGGACTGCATGGTGAGCGATATAGTGGACTGGACCAGTGTAGGACTGCAACTCCTCTTCAGTTAGCTTTCTGGCAAACTGCATCGCTGTCATCTCTTGTATCTGTTTATCGTAGGCACTGGCATGATCAGCATTCTTCATAAGTCGGCGCTCTGTCGATTCTAGTTTTCGTTCTGCTTGTATTTTATTATTTGGAAGTAGATTCGGATCTCTTTTCCACGGGTATGTCATGATCCACTGGTTGCCAATCTTGGTACAGTTTTGCTCAATGACTCTCGCCTCTTCCACCTCAGCAAGGCTCATCTTTTGTGATTTACAGCTGCATGTGTTTGGTCTAACTCCCATGGCTTCAGTTGTCCAGAAGTCTGCTAAGTCGACTGGTGTCGACAACTTCACATGCAATACTCGGTTCGTTTGCATTGGTTCCTCAGGGATTGCTCCGAAAATCACCCAACCCAGTGGTGATTGACGAGCAACTAGATTTCCAGCCTCTAATGTACGTCCGCAGTGCATCTTGGCATAGTCTATTCCGATGAGAAGGTCAACAGAGCCGCTTCCCCGATGGAGACTGTCCGGGTGGATTTTGAAGTTTTGTGCCATGCTTGCGAGATTCACAGCGGCCAACTCGTCACAGATGCAGGGAATGCCAACGGCCGATACTGTATGGAACTGGGACTTGTTCAGTGGGCAGATACGAACTTGGTATATCTTTGTTCGTAATTCTTCCTCCTCGCCTCCAACTTTAGTAATTGTGGTTACAACCTCCTTTCCTTTCAGCTTCAGATTTTCTGCGAGCGACATCCGAATTACACTTATCTGAGCACCAGAGTCAAACAGTAGGTTTCCTAGCTGATGGTTGTCATGGTTACCGATATCAACCAAAACAACGGGCAGCACTGATTCTCTGCAGCTTACTGATGCGACGCCAACAAATTTGGTATGGCTGGGGTGTAAAAGTGGGTGATGAAAGAGCTTGCATTGGGTGTCATTCATCATCTCTGGGCATTGACGTCTTCGAGAACAGGTAGCAATATTATGGTTCCTGCCGGCCTTCTTCAAGCAACTGAAACATGCATGGTTGGTTTTCATCAACTGCATTCGGTCAGCAGAGCTCATGGACTTGATTTTTGGGCATTGATCCAACCAATGCTCGGATGTTTCACACAGCCAACACTTAAAACTGGGGGAAAACTTTCGGTCAGCAGGCTTCTTGACGTAGTTAACTGCTACTGTGTGACGTGCAGAAGTCTGGTTTCTCACTGGGGCTATTGCTCTCATGCGTGTCTTCATTTCAGACGTCATCCACTCCATCAGATTTTGTAGAGTAGCCTCTTTCTTTTCTCCTTGAAGGACTCGAAACCAGACTTTTCGGTCATCTGCGGCCAGTTTCCTCTCTATCAGTGCAAGCATATAGTTGTTATCCATATCGTGGGGGCGGCCAACTTCTTTCAAAACATTGTGACTCCTCTTTACCAGGTGCACCAATTCACAGAATCGGCTATCTTCATCATCCCGGAGAGCTTTAAATTTTGTGATATCTTGAGTGATGATGTCGGCCACAAATCTTGGGTCCCCATAGATGGAATTTAGATATTCCCATGCTGCATCATAATCTGAACCCAACCCCTGTATGAGGTCAAGGGGTTTGCCTTGCAGACAGGTGCGTAAAATAGCTATCGCATCTCTCTTACTGTATCGTTGATCTATCATGTGGCAGAAATCAGACTTAAAGGTGAAGTACTCACGTACATCTCCGGAAAACTTTGGCATTTTCGGCTTTTCCAATCGGAGTGCGGATGAAGAAAGACTGGTCGGAATATGTTTCGCCAGCGAGGTGTCGGGTTTTACAGACTTCACAGTGACTGCTGTATCGAGGACAGATATGACGGGATTCTCAGATGGGACTGGATTTACAGATGGGACAGCATTCTCAGATGGGACAGGGTTCGCAGATGGGACCGCCTGTGCAGATGGGACAGGATTCTCAGATGGGACAGGGTTCTCAGATGGGACAGGGTTCGCAGATGGGACCACCTGTGCAGATGGGACAAGATTCACAATTGGGACAGCATTCTCAGATGGGACAGCATTCGCAGAGATCTGGTTAGCATCTTCAGTATTGGCAGTAATCTCGTCATCGTGGGTAGCATTTTCTGGGTTAGCAATTGATGTAGACAGTACATCAGCAGGGTGGCCTTTTACTGCTTCAAGGGTATCAACAGCTTTGGACTGTATGAAATCGGTAGCCTCACACTTAATCTGCAAATAGGAATCTTGGCAGGCTTCTAACCAGGTTTCCTCAGCTTCAAACTGCTCTTCATCTTCAATAAATTCAGTGTACTCTTCATGCTTAACTAGCAGATTATCATAAGCTTGGTCAAGTTTTAGTAGTAAATCTCCTACCTCTGCGGCGGTGCGATCTCCCTCTATCAACTTCTGCAGTGCCTTATTGCATCGTTTCAATGCAGCTTTTGCATTCCACCTCTTCACCTTGGCTTCTTTCACAGTATTGACAGTTTCGGCCATACTGACGGTTTGTTGTTACACCTCGGACCCCGTGGTTAGCAGCAGCAGAATTCGAATGTTGTGGATCGTCGAAGTGTAAGCAACTCGGAGTCAGAAAAGATCTTGCATATCGTATAACTGGTTTATTATTCGAACTGTAAACAATAACAAAGCGGAAACAACGTTAAGCATGCCATCTAAAAATATGTAAACAAAACGGTAACAACATAGATTTGTTGAGCGGAATCTCCATCAAAAGTCATATCCAACACATCTAACCAAACTCTTTAACATTAAGGAAGGCTTCAAGAATACAAAGACATTCTTAAACCTAAATTCGGTGCAATACAATCGTTCAGAAAGGTCACCAAAGGACTACATCTAAATTCCAGTCACTAGATCCGTTCAGACACAGTAAAAATGCACATAACTACCTTAATTAACAAAAACAATACACTTACTTCTTTGGCAAGTCTCTTCCACAAAGGACTCATCACTGGATCTATTTGCATTCAACAAACATACTTAAAAACATGTTATCTTCACCCAAACTGGCTAAAACAAAGCATAACTTCATCAAAACATGGCTGAACAGATTTATGATTGACATGTGAGGAAGACTAACTAAGTGCGAATGGTTGAGGGCGCTCTTCAGATTTTGGTAATGTCAGGCAACTCTGTTCACCAGAACATCCTCCGCCCCGCCTAGTGCTCGTCTCCGTATCCCTCTGCAGGATAGAGGACCGCTACTTTGGTGATAGGTCTGACATACTGTCCAGCAGGCGTACGTACTTTGATGTTCCGAACTCGCCCATCTGGTCCTGGGTAGACTTCCAAGATTCTGCCGATGTGCCACTTACCGCGGATGGCGTTCTGGTCAGCCACAGTCACGATGTCGTTCACTCGAACATTGCGCCTCTCTGTCTGCCACTTCTTGCGCAGGACCAAAATTGGTAGCACGTCTCGGATCCAACGTCGTCAGAATGAATCCACGATCTTCTGCACAAACTCTACTCGATGCCTTGGATTCTTCGTACTTCGAAACGGACCTTGGGGTACCTCAGAGCAAGACCTTCCAAGCAGGATGTCGTTTGGGCAGAGGTAAGACCCATCATCTGGGTCGTTCGGGATTCTTCCAATTGGTTGCTGATTGATGAGATTGGCCACTTCCAGCAGAACTGTGTAGAGCTCAAAGGGTGTTAGCACTTGGGTTCCAACTGCATGTTTCAAAGCAGATTTGCAGCTTTTCACGAGAGCCTCTGCGCAGCCATTCTGGTGTGGGGCTGCCGGTGTGATGAACTTCCACTCCATCTGTTTTTCTGCACAGAACTACTGAAGGTCTTTGGCATTCCACCCCTTTATCATCTCGCGAAGCTCTCGCTCAGCTCCTACAAGCTGTGTGCCATTGTCACTTATCATTAGTGCTGGATAGCCTCGGATGGAAAAGAATCTTCGCAACGCTTGCATGTACTCCATGGTGGAATAGTCAACAGCTAGCTCCAAGTGGACTGCCCTCGTGTTTAGGCATGTGAAGATTACTCCATAGTGTTTGGAGGTCTTGTTGCGCCCGATCTTCACGTGGTATGGCCCGAAGTAGTCACATGACGTGAAATGAAATGGTGGTGTGTACGGTGCCAACCTCTGCTTCGGCAAGTCGGCCATGATTTGTGATTCCACCTTGTGGTCTGTTTCTCTGCAGACTACACACCTGAACTTGACCGTCTTGGCAAGGATGTGGGCTTTCAGGATCCAGTACAATCGTCTTGTCCTCGCTACTGTGGTTGCGACACCAGTATGCCCATACTGGTGCATGTGACGCATGATCAGACGTGATACGTGGTGGTTGTTCGGCAGGAGGGCTGGATGCTTTGATTCATATGACATTGATGATTCCTTTACTCAACCTCCTACCCTCATTACTCCATCTGATTCTACAAATGGACTCAGTGTTTTGAATTCTCCCCTGGCGAGACGGTCATGGAGGCTGTTCTGTGCATTCTTGATCCAATACTTTTCTGCCTCTTGGAGCTCCTGTGGTGACAGCGGACCACCTTTGGCTGTCATTCCATTTTGTTGTTTAGCACGCAAGTTCCAGACAAATCTCAGAGTGTAGGCTGTCACTCTGACCAGCTTTCTCCAGGAGGACATCTTGCTGCAATCAATGACCTCTGGTCTCATCTGTGTCAAAAAGACATTTTGTGTCTTTCGTTGTTCTCTTTCTACCTCAGTTCGGTCTACGATGGAAGCATCTTGGGGCCAGTCCTCCTCGGGTTGATACAGGAAGTCTGGGCCATGTTGCCATCGCTCGGATAGTCGCTTGACGGATATGCCACGAGACACATCATCGGCTACATTGAACTCCCCTGGGATGTGTCTCCACTGTGATGGATCTGTTATACTCTGGATTTCCCCAACTCGATTGGACACGAATGGCTTGAAACCTCGTGCTGTGCTACGTATCCACGCCAATGCAATCGTGCTGTCAGAAAGAAAGATTATCTTATCTATCTGAAGTCTAGTTTCCTCGGTGATGGTCGTGTACAGACGGGCAGCAACTACTGCTGCTTGTAGCTCCAGGCGGGGTATGGTCAGTTTTTTCAAGGGTGCAACTCTTGACTTTGCAGCGATGAATCGGACATCTTATCTACCATCACTCCGCATCCATCTAGCGTAAGCACAAGCACCAAAGGCGTCTTCTGATGCGTCTGAGAAAATACAGAGTGTCGGATTTCCGACAGCACCAAAGAGGGTGAGTGATCTCTGGAAATGCACATCATTTAGCTCCTCCATCTCTTCAAACAGTTGGATCCACACGGTTTGCTCGGCCAATGAGAGTTCTTGATCCCAGTCGAGTCCCCTTTGCCAAAGTTTCTGCATACCAATTTTTGCTCGTATTAGGAATGGTGCAGCAAATCCAATCGGGTCAAAAACTCCGGCAACTTGACTCAGGACACTTCGTTTCGTGAGTTTTATCTTGGGTCCTCCAGCTTCTGTAGACAAATATTTGTCTAAGTCCAGGGTAGTTTTGTAGGATAGGTTGTCGTCTTTAGGGTTCCAAACTGTCCCTAAAACTTTCTCTTGTGTCGGGTCCTGATTGGGTTTCAGCTCATGGCGATCATGGTTAGCAGGGTCTCCTGTTAGTGGCTTGTTGGACAGCCAGCCTTTCACCTTAAATCCTCCCTTGCTAAGTATGATGTCGAGGGCACTTGTCAACTTTAGTGCATCTTCTATTGTGGGGACAGAATCACAGATGTCATCCATGTAAGTGTTCTCCTGCAACACCCGCGCTGCCTCTGGAAACTTACTTTTTCCTTCTTCAGCTGTTTTCCTCAATGCTGTTTGTGCCATAGCCGGTGCAGGTTTGTCTCCGAATGTGAGGACAGTTTTGATGTAGATGTCTGGCTGTTGATCTGTCTTCATGTCTCTCCATAGGAACCGGTGAACATGCTGATCTCTCTCGGGTATTAGAATTCTGTGATACATTTTTGAAATGTCACCGATGACAGCTTTTTCATTCTCTCGAAATCTCAGGATCACCCCAAACAGGTTGTTCAGTAGGTCGGGCCCTTTCATCCAGTAGTCATTTAAACGATGCCCTTGTATTAATAAGTTGCCGATGTATTGAACACTATGCGTAGTGGGGTGCTTTTACTGTCCGGCTTTAGGACTGCATGGTGAGCGATATAGTGGACTGGACCAGTGTAGGACTGCAACTCCTCTTCAGTTAGCTTTCTGGCAAACTGCATCGCTGTCATCTCTTGTATCTGTTTATCGTAGGCACTGGCATGATCAGCATTCTTCATAAGTCGGCGCTCTGTCGATTCTAGTTTTCGTTCTGCTTGTATTTTATTATTTGGAAGTAGATTTGGATCTCGTTTCCACGGGTATGTCATGATCCACTGGTTGCCAATCTTGGTACAGTTTTGCTCAATGACTCTCGCCTCTTCCACCTCAGCAAGGCTCATCTTTTGTGATTTACAGCTGCATGTGTTTGGTCTAACTCCCATGGCTTCAGTTGTCCAGAAGTCTGCTAAGTCGACTGGTGTCGACAACTTCACATGCAATACTCGGTTCGTTTGCATTGGTTCCTCAGGGATTGCTCCGAAAATCACCCAACCCAGTGGTGATCGACGAGCAACTAGATTTCCAGCCTCTAATGTACGTCCGCAGTGCATCTTGGCATAGTCTATTCCGATGAGAAGGTCAACAGAGCCGCTTCCCCGATGGAGACTGTCCGGGTGGATTTTGAAGTTTTGTGCCATGCTTGCGAGATTCACAGCGGCCAACTCGTCACAGATGCAGGGAATGCCAACGGCCGATACTGTATGGAACTGGGACTTGTTCAGTGGGCAGATACGAACTTGGTATATCTTTGTTCGTAATTCTTCCTCCTCGCCTCCAACTTTAGTAATTGTGGTTACAACCTCCTTTCCTTTCAGCTTCAGATTTTCTGCGAGCGACATCCGAATTACACTTATCTGAGCACCAGAGTCAAACAGTAGGTTTCCTAGCTGATGGTTGTCATGGTTACCGATATCAACCAAAACAACGGGCAGCACTGCTTCTCTGCAGCTTACTGATGCGACGCCAACAAATTTGGTATGGCTGGGGTGTAAAAGTGGGTGATGAAAGAGCTTGCATTGGGTGTCATTCATCATCTCTGGGCATTGACGTCTTCGAGAACAGGTAGCAATATTATGGTTCCTGCCGGCCTTCTTCAAGCAACTGAAACATGCATGGTTGGTTTTCATCAACTGCATTCGGTCAGCAGAGCTCATGGACTTGATTTTTGGGCATTGATCCAACCAATGCTCGGATGTTTCACACAGCCAACACTTAAAACTGGGGGAAAACTTTCGGTCAGCAGGCTTCTTGACGTAGTTAACTGCTACTGTGTGACGTGCAGAAGTCTGGTTTCTCACTGGGGCTATTGCTCTCATGCGTGTCTTCATTTCAGACGTCATCCACTCCATCAGATTTTGTAGAGTAGCCTCTTTCTTTTCTCCTTGAAGGACTCGAAACCAGACTTTTCGGTCATCTGCGGCCAGTTTCCTCTCTATCAGTGCAAGCATATAGTTGTTATCCATATCGTGGGGGCGGCCAACTTCTTTCAAAACATTGTGACTCCTCTTTACCAGGTGCACCAATTCACAGAATCGGCTATCTTCATCATCCCGGAGAGCTTTAAATTTTGTGATATCTTGAGTGATGATGTCGGCCACAAATCTTGGGTCCCCATAGATGGAATTTAGATATTCCCATGCTGCATCATAATCTGAACCCAACCCCTGTATGAGGTCAAGGGGTTTGCCTTGCAGACAGGTGCGTAAAATAGCTATCGCATCTCTCTTACTGTATCGTTGATCTATCATGTGGCAGAAATCAGACTTAAAGGTGAAGTACTCACGTACATCTCCGGAAAACTTTGGCATTTTCGGCTTTTCCAATCGGAGTGCGGATGAAGAAAGACTGGTCGGAATATGTTTCGCCAGCGAGGTGTCGGGTTTTACAGACTTCACAGTGACTGCTGTATCGAGGACAGATATGACGGGATTCTCAGATGGGACTGGATTTACAGATGGGACAGCATTCTCAGATGGGACAGGGTTCGCAGATGGGACCGCCTGTGCAGATGGGACAGGATTCTCAGATGGGACAGGGTTCTCAGATGGGACAGGGTTCGCAGATGGGACCACCTGTGCAGATGGGACAAGATTCACAATTGGGACAGCATTCTCAGATGGGACAGCATTCGCAGAGATCTGGTTAGCATCTTCAGTATTGGCAGTAATCTCGTCATCGTGGGTAGCATTTTCTGGGTTAGCAATTGATGTAGACAGTACATCAGCAGGGTGGCCTTTTACTGCTTCAAGGGTATCAACAGCTTTGGACTGTATGAAATCGGTAGCCTCACACTTAATCTGCAAATAGGAATCTTGGCAGGCTTCTAACCAGGTTTCCTCAGCTTCAAACTGCTCTTCATCTTCAATAAATTCAGTGTACTCTTCATGCTTAACTAGCAGATTATCATAAGCTTGGTCAAGTTTTAGTAGTAAATCTCCTACCTCTGCGGCGGTGCGATCTCCCTCTATCAACTTCTGCAGTGCCTTATTGCATCGTGTCAATGCAGCTTTTGCATTCCGCCTCTTCACCTTGGCTTCTTTCACAGTATTGACAGTTTCGGCCATACTGACGGTTTGTTGTTACACCTCGGACCCCGTGGTTAGCAGCAGCAGAATTCGAATGTTGTGGATCGTCGAAGTGTAAGCAACTCGGAGTCAGAAAAGATCTTGCATATCGTATAACTGGTTTATTATTCGAACTGTAAACAATAACAAAGCGGAAACAACGTTAAGCATGCCATCTAAAAATATGTAAACAAAACGGTAACAACATAGATTTGTTGAGCGGAATCTCCATCAAAAGTCATATCCAACACATCTAACCAAACTCTTTAACATTAAGGAAGGCTTCAAGAATACAGAGAAATTCTTAAACCTAAATGCGGTGCAATACAATCGTTCAGAAAGGTCACCAAAGGACTACATCTAAATTCCAGTCACTAGATCCGTTCAGACACAGAAAAAATGCACATAACTACCTTAATTAACAAAAACAATACACTTACTTCTTTGGCAAGTCTCTTCCACAAAGGACTCATCACTGGATCTATTTGCATTCAACAAACATACTTAAAAACATGTTATCTTCACCCAAACTGGCTAAAACAAAGCATAACTTCATCAAAACATGGCTGAACAGATTTATGATTGACATGTGAGGAAGACTAACTAAGTGCGAATGGTTGAGGGCGCTCTTCAGATTTTGGTAATGTCAGGCAACTCTGTTCACCAGAACAGTCATAATGCTATATCACAGCATTCCTTTATCATGTTTGTTGTCAATGTATCGTTATACCCCTAATAGCATGTGTACTGTAAAATTTCACTCTGATCAGTTACATTGTGTATAAAGGCATACAGAACATCTCTAATTCCTTTATACCTCCAGAAAACTGAAGAAAACACTTTTTATATATGCACAATTTTTGTTTGCTCTGCAATGCTTGTTTAGATTTCTTCAGAATTGCATGTCCATGTCTAAGGTGAAATTAAACAAAATATTTATAAAGAAATGCATGTTCATGAAAAGTGCAGCCACAGAGTAAATCAAGAAAAAATGTAATCCAGTTCAGAATAGCTGAAGACTTTGTACAATCTGGGTTTGGATGCATCTGTCGGATTGTATTCATTACACAGGATGAGAGTGGAGCCCGGTTGAATCTTCCCAAATATCCCCAACACCATCTTTTTTACTTGACGATAAGCCACGTACATATTGATATTTCCTAAAGATTAATGAGAAATAAATATATGGAACAAATCAGCACCAAGTGAGAAGACTAAGTATACTTATACCGTTTGTAGCCATTTATTTTGCGGTCAATCCATAAAAGGTAAATTGTATCTACTTGTTCATTACCCAAACAATATAATTCACAAGTGGATGGATAGTTGTAGGTTCCCTCAAATCTGTGTAATGGATATCTTTCTGATCAGATTCTATGTTCAATTTAATCTTATGCTGTGCAGGTTTACAATCATATGAGTGTTTAAACTACATGATGTAGATGGAATGACCAAAAAAAAACAATGTTTTTTGTTCAAACTGGTAATAAAAGTTGAGAGTTTTAGCATACAATCACTTTTGTCTTGGAAACATTACTTACTGGTCAAATATTCCCCATGCTGTAAACCCCATCTCCCATATTGAGCCTGATACTGCAAAGATGCTGTCTGCAAAACTGCTGGATGCACAGCATGCTTCAATCCTAGGTCTATCCCAAGTTGTTGGATGACGGACTGCCACAAGTACACCTGGATCAGGAGGGAGGGGGTGGGGGGAGGAAAAATATAATTTAATGTTATCTTCCTATGTGCTTAGGGCAATAGTATGGGGTGGGTGGTATTATTATTATTTTGTATTGGGGGGGAGGGGTGTCCTTTATTCTCCAAAGGTTTGTTTTGTGTGTTTTTTGAGTGTGTGGGGGCGGTGCATGACCCTGATAATTCAAATATCTCTGAATAATTCATCCATACATAAAAGCCACCTAACTATTTCTCCCCCAGATTGTACACACCTTATATATCCAAAGTTAATGTTGACCTTACGATGGGGAAAGCGTGCATACAGAACTCGATGTTTGTATGTACTATAACTTAATTAAGGTCAACGGTTATTCGGGATAAACAAGTTATTTCGCACAATGCGAGGTGGAAATACCAACTTTAAGCCAGAAACTTTCTATCAATCACTTTACAGAACAGTACCATAAATTAAGCTGCCAAGAGATATTTGATATTTTCATTTCAGTTTCAAAGTTTTCAACAGGTCAACATTAAAACTATTTGTTGCTCCATCTTGTTTATTTCACAATTTAAATTTCTTATTTATTAGGCAAAGGAATTACACAATCTTGCATGAAAATAAATGCACAACTAAAGGCTCGTATCTGTTCTGTTTACTACTTGGCCAAACACTATACACCTATCGATGTACATTGATGTACATGTACATCATGTAAATGTGTGTACTTACTGTACACCCATAAAAACATAATCTGTGTGTAATGCTGCACACACATTTCTACCTCCATGGTTTAAGTTTCAATGGAATCAAGTCAAAATTTCAACTACATTTAAATCCTGACCAGGCTGTACATGTATTATGATCCCCTTATCGTTGATAAGAAACTCACCAGTCTGTGTTTAAAAGACGATCGTTGTCCTGTTCGGCTTCGTCTTTGCCAGCTGCGTCTTTGCCAGCTGCCTTGGCCTGCCTACCGGGGGGCGCGCGAGCGGCTCCAGCCGGTAGGGGATTCAAGCCATAAATCATTTGTATACAATGTGAACTGTATGCCTGTTTTCATTTAGCGCTTGTAAACGAATTTCAGCAAATAATACGTTTTCTTTTAAAACTCTCGTTCAAGTAGCTCTGTAAGATACACTTCAATACACTCCAATAGAAATGGGGAAATATTGATATAGCAAGCTATCGTGAATATTAAATTCATGCTTACTCATGTCGATTCCGCAAAACAAACGAGTCAATACCCTGTTTGCTTTTCGTAACTATCCTATGTATTTCGTTAATTTTTCACGCTTCGATTGAGTTGTCTCGGCTGGTTTGCTTCAAGCCAAATGGGAAAATGGCGTAAAAAGGTGGCATTTACTTCGCAGCGATGCCGGTAAGACACACAAAGTGAACCAGTGCAATAATTAAACTGTCAAAGCCTCAAAAGTATCACACATTGAGAGGTTAATACTTGTAATTGAATATATTTTATTTGGAGCTGACCAGAATTCCCAGCTTTTAAGTTAGATTTCACAGTAAATAGATAGGGGGCAGGATCAGGAATTAAACTTTCATTGGAAAGGTAAAAGAGAACAAAAGATATGAGTTTTGAAAGACTTTTTCAAAACAAGGCCATCCTTATTTAGGCCTACACTAGCAATTTACCCGTTACGTTTATGACAGTTTTGGTTTCTGCGACGTAAAGATACAGATCCTTCCAAATAACTGAAGCTAAACCCAGCCAAACACCATAATAACGAATAATAGTCGGGCACCGGTTTCTTGTCAACACAAGCCCTCGTAGATTGCATGACCGGAGCAGGGAATCGTGCCAAATTATGGTTGCCTTGCGTTTTGTTACGTAGTAGCTGAATTAGTCAGTTGGCACGCTTGCTGCACATTCTGACCAATCACATTCGGGCTCCCATTAGACCAACGAGTAATGGCGGATTTTTCAACCGAGAATGTTAACGCAGACGGCGACGGATACTTAGGGTGCCCCTGACTGTTTCGAGTGGCTTCAGAAAAAAACGACTATAGCGTATGAGTAGATTAATAATGTACCTAAACACCCATGATTCAGGTTTTTCTGCACAATTTCGTTAAATGCTAAAAAAGTGACTTTTTCGGAAACCGTTATTTTTGTACAACGATGATAATTTTTCTAGTCCGATATTTCTCATTTCTGAACAATTAAAAATTCTTCCATGATTTTTGTTATTACAATGAAGCATCCCTCGTTCATAATATTACGTTTTTATATTTTTACATGGCTGGATTTTCACGATATTATTTTTTGAAAATGTGCCCTCCAAGCTCATTAAATATGCAAAACTGCGACTGCCGTGCATACGCTGCAAATGAAAGGAAGCACTTTTCCGAACGCTGCGCACTGACTGCAATGCTCTAAAGTGCTCCACAGCGCTTCACTGCGTGGTAATGACCTCTTGGTTGGTTGCTGGCCGCTGCACGCAGTAAAGACCGGCTCATTGCACTGTTATTCCCTATTAATAAATACCTTGGAGAGTTTATGCACTCTGATTGGTCGAAGACTGGTCACGTGGGGGTGTATTAACATGTGATATAAAGACCGGCTCAGTGAAATAGCGAATAAATGGCCTTGGTTGGTGGCTGGCCGCTGTTAATGGACCTCGCCTTCGGCTCTGTCCATTAACAGCGGCCAGCCACCAGCCCGGTCATTACCACGCAGTAAAGACCGGCTTATCGCACTGTTAATCCCTAAATAGATAGGTTGCAGTATGACGTAAATCGGCCATCTTTACGGGCAGTTTAGAACAAACAGTCGTGCGTTTCGTGTGAGAACGGCGTGCAACACGCGCGCATTTCACGAAATCCACTTCACAATTGGTTAGTGAACAACGCGGCTGCGTTAATAAGTTGAGCGTTTGACGCATCTGCAAGCCAAAATGCAATTTGCCCGTAAAGATGGCGTCTTCTGGGAACTATCTGTAGACTGTGCAGTTCTCGCGCGTATTCAAACGTAGGGACCCGTTAAAGTGCGTGTGGTTTTTTTCCCTTCACGCTAGCAATTTACTTTGGACCAGAGTGGTCCAAAAAATGTTAGAATACGCGGGAGACTTGCACGGTCTAGTACGCGTAAGCCTGCGCGCCAACATGCTTATGGCTCTGGGGCCGTATTCACGAAGGTACTTAAGTCACCAAAATAATAAGCACCCCACTTAAATACCAAACTTAGACGAATCTCTCTGACTAAGTGGTATTCAAAAAGCGTTTGCGCTAAGTGCCCCGCTTACTTTCGCGACTTAAATTTAAGTGTGGTCCGACCTGACTTAAGTGGGGGTGTCACGGCCGCTTTTTTGCGTGTCGCGCACCGCCATAATTTTGAGGCTAGAATTCTTCGTAGAGAGCGAGTATTTCGAGAAAGGAATAATCCTTTAGCAGATTTTACCGACAGTGAACTTTACTCACGGTATAGATTCGACATAAACGGTATTTTATTTATTTCTGAGCTGTTAAGAGAGGAAATAGAGTCACCAACGGAACGATCCTGCGCTATTCCTGCAGAAATCAAGGTAGTAATTGCACTGCAGTTTTATGCTTGTGGAACATTTCAAAGAACCATTGGAGACACAATCAAAGTTTCTCAGTCATCCGTATCCAGAATTGTCAGCATTGTTTCATCAAGTCTAGCAAGAAAACTTGCTGAATTTGTAAGATGGCCAGCAGCTGCAGATGAACAAAATATTAAAAGGGGATTTTTCACTATCGCTGGATTTCCGGGTTTAGTTGGACTTATCGACGGAACTCATGTCCGAATCTTGGCACCCTCAGAACACGAAGAGCAGTATGTAAATAGGAAAAATTACCACTCCATAAATGTACAAGTTGTTGTGGACAATAGGTGTATTTTTACACAAATAAATGCCCAGTGGCCGGGAAGTACCCACGACTCAAGAGTGCTTCGAGAGAGCCGATTAGCGGACGTGTTTTTCCTAACGCCCCTAGGGCGGCCATTTTGTTTTTCAAAATGGCTGCTATTTTGGCCATGATTAGCACATGTTTTGTGCAAATAAGTATGTTAAATATGACTAAATTGACCAAGATCTTTGTTTTCCAAACTTATATTAAATCTTATTTCATTTTTGTATACTTTTAGTGTTTCAGCGGCCATTTTGATTCAAAATGGCCGCCATTTGTGGCACTAATACCTGTATACGCATTAAATATTTTGTCGTCTAAATTGTGTTTTTTTTAAAGCACAGTTAGCCTTTTACCTATTGATTATCTCTGTAATGACTTATTTCACAATTATTACAATTTCTGGAAAATTACCGATATGAGAATCCATCTAATCTTGATTTTAAAAATGGCCGCCAATTCAGGTAATGCATGTACAGTGTGTATTAAATTTTAAAAAAATCGTCTCAAGTGTTTGTTTTTGGGGTTTTTTTTGGGGGGGGGAATGGGCTTACTCTGCTTAATAACAGATAACCAATCCCTATGACTATTCAACAAATGACAGTAGGTGTTAACATTTCCGAAAAAAATACTAAATTATAAGATTGCATACTTAGAGCTTTTTCTGCCTTAAAGTTTTTCTTCAACCCAGATAACCAGTGGCACCTTTTGGTTAAGACATATCTAAAGAAAGACCGGATACCCCAAGACTCTTCCAATAGACATTTCAAACCTTCCCGCAATCCACAGAACACAATTTTGCTGCATAGAAATTGTGATAAACACATTAACCTAAAACTTGTTGGTAACGCAGTGCATCCTTTGGGCGTAACTGTCATTATATTATTAAAACGATAGTTTGTGATTATTTATGGGTCCAAGTTGTGTGAGATTTAAACAAAGTATGCAAAGATAGCATATGCTGCCATGCCATAAATATGTTTTGAGCCATTCCATTAAAGGTATTTTAAAAAGTGGCTCAACATATTATCAGCGGATAAAAGTTCTTTTTAGCGAGTTCCGACTTCCCCTTCCAACCCCCGTACACTTTTTTCTCAAAACCCTCCTCTCTTTCCTTCATGTGATTACATAAAAACATTAAAAATTAGCTCTGTTTTAACCATTGCCTTGAGTAATTGGATAACGGAGACACTTGTCTTCCACCAAAAAACAACATCCAAACAGTCAGGGGATGATTTACTACCAGAGACCACACCGACATGTGTCTTCCCTTCACTCCCTCTAGCTGGTAGTGCCAATCTATCTTTGCTAGCACCGGATCTAGTTTCAAATTTCCCGCTCCACAGTACATTTCGCTCAAGTTTATTTTGGCAGTCTCCTCTTCACACCCTCCATTCTTTCCCGACCCCACCCCTACCAACATTTGTTCCCCTGCTGGTTTGCCCTTCCACCTAACCACAACCCCCCTTCCCTATTAAGAACTATACACATATCGCCTCATACGTTAGTTTCTCCATTATCAATGGAAGAATTTTATAAACACTATAACTAAAGCCTTTTAAACACTTTGAGTGAGCTCCGGTACTACTATTTGTTTGTGCTAGTCCTCTAAAAACACTCTATATGATGCTTATAATTATACAAAACCATCAAAATGTATTTTTGTGGGCAAACTAGTCTCATCTTAATGGTCTGTTTACACAAGGCTACATGTATGATTCACTTTTCCCCTACACACAGGGTGGTTATGTAGTCTCAAGAGTCAATTTTGTTCTGCAGATTATCAAAGAATTCAATCTCTGCAATGAACATTCTTGTCATTTGTGCATTTTTTAGGCCCATTAACATATTTTTGGCCAATATTTGAGCTTGCAACTATTATGGTACTCGCAAGTAGGTCATCCTCCACTATTATATCTGCGAGTTGCAATTTCCACAACTCGTTGTCACTTTTTTCAACAATCTCTTTAATTGATCTTCCACTGTTGACACTTTGGCAGGCATGTTTTGTTTGATCTTTTTGTGTAGTGTCAGCTCCCTGATAAAAGAAACACTCCTTACGATTAAAATGCTCAGCTGTAGATATTGTTAATTTTCCTGATTTCAAACAAGGGGGTGTAGAAGGTCGACCTTTTTGATTTTGTAGTGGGTCAATATTTTGGAACCTCTTTTCATCTCTTTCAATTTTAGTTTTTGAAGTTGTATCACTGTAGCAAATTCTATGCCATCGTGCACCTTTCTCAAGGAGTTCATCCCCTGTTGCTCCACGCAGTCTTTGGGAAATATTTAAGAAACCAGGATTGCCTAATTCACACCTCTTAGTTATGCACACTAAACAGAAATGTCTCAACTGAAGACAAACGTTTTGGTGTTGTAAGTTTGTCGTTTTTCAGAACATTTTGACACTTCACACACAGACTGAAATCTGTTGGTTTTATTTTAGCAGGAGGCTGATCTGTGCTCATGATGTTGAGCCCAAGTCTTCTCTTGTTTCACAGTTAGTTTTAAGCACAATAACAATATTATAAACTATTCAAATAATGATCAGTGCCTGCAAAAATGTCACTCACATCGATTTGGGGCTGTTAATGATATGAAAACTGCAGTTGAGTTAGGCTTGATTTTATTGATGTAAATAATCAAGAAGGACTGTCAAGATTAGTGATAAACAGTTTGTTCATTGTTTGATGTCACTGTGCTTTCCATTTATTTATAGACACATCAATAACGTAGTGCCAAAGAACTGACAAAAAAAACACGAAACAAAAATACTGGCCTATATAAAATCAGTCGTGTACTTGAGTCACACATAGGACAACACAGGATAAATACTATAGGGCACCAGACTAATCTCTATCACGTTGTAAATGTGGTGTGTTGTCGAGATCAGACAACGGCCGGAGGAAGACAGAAAAAGTGGTATTTCTGAATGTGTTTGTGGCTACTTTCTTTTTTTAATTATATATCAGGTGAAATGTATGCCTTTCTTACTACTCACAAGATTATTTTGACAAATAACAGCAGACTGAAGGGATTTTCGATGGTGAAATCTGCTGAATCCGTGAAGTTCACGACGTCGTCTGCGTGTGTGTACGCAATCAATGTTTGGGTGACTTTCGGATACCTTTGCATGTGTTGACATTGTGGTAGTCCATTTGCGAAACTTGCCAATACAAGATCCTATTACACGGCGGTAATTGGACGATTCCGAATAAAGCAAGGATCGTCATTTGGGCGCAAAATTGAAAAATCACAAATTGTGTCGTTTCGTCGTCTGTATTTGTGCTCGGAAAAAGCCACAAAAAACATTTTTCCGGGGATGGGAAAAATTGGCATCAAGTGGATTTTTATTCTTAAGTGTTTCAAGATTAATCCCTGAAATTTTCAAAGATTGTATACAAAATTGCATATGGGAAAACTTTTTCGACCATAAGCCCACTGACTACCATGAACAACCCTCCACATCCACAGCCAGAACAACCAGTGCCCCCGACGATGGCAACCTAGTCAGGAATCACGTAGTTCACACACATTTCCAGTGAGTTTGACTTGAGTTGTATTCCACCATTCTGAATTTGACGTTTCCACTCTCAAAAAAGAGAGAGCACCCGGCCCGGGTCTGCATTACACCGTGACCTAAACATAACTGACGTGTCACTGTTGTTTTTTGCACACAAAAATCAATGACTGATAACCAAGTCGGCCAAGTTCATGAAACAATTTGCGTTATTTTGATACAATTACATTTTGATACATTTTATTTTTGATACATATTGTCTAATAATAATAGGGCGCTAGAAACTTGTTGCGCTTGCGGGGGGGGGGGGTGTAATGTAAACAATATAAATAAGGGAAGCCTTCTACCATCATTATTTTCAAACCGCTGAATCTGTGGACATTTTGTTTTGTGTCCTACAGAAGGTACCCATCTAGACCCTTTAATTGGAAAACGTTATATTTTGGAAAACGTTATGTTATAACACCACCTTAAAAAATAACTTTGACAACAAAAATGACAGTTATTTCACAATTCAATCGATTTAAAGAACAAATTCATTTTATTATCACAAAAAGCATTTAAATCATGACTTGTATTCTACTATACGTAGTTACGGAGCTCCACGACTGCAAAAAAGAATTAGTTTCAATAAACGAACAAGTCTTTGTCACACAGGGTAATTCAGAGGCAATAAACATTGTTAACTTTTGTTCATATACACAAAGTTATGGTTGCCCGAAAATCACAGGCAAAACCTATACAAATGTACAAAAAAGTGTCAGCAAATAAATAATAGATAAGACAACAAATAATTATAATTTATTGGTTTTGTAACCCCTGTTGTAAAATTGCCATGTTGAGGAGAATCATCTCTTTCTCTATCAGAAGTTTCTCAATTTCTATTTCTGCTCTTCTTGTTTCAACTTCGCATTTCCGTTGTTCCATCTTGAGCAACTTTCCATACTCCTCATTTTCTTCTGATCTTGGTCTTTTTTAGGCACCATCGATGATCTACAAGCTGACGATGATGGTTCAAAGGTGACTGGCAACTCAGTATAAGTGCTGAAGGTTTAAAGATAATTTTAATAATACGTAATTAGCTTTCTTGTTTGCTTTTAACTAGTAATAACTATCCGCCATACCAGTTATCATTAATTTCAAACCCATTGTTTAAAAGCAACACGTCACTGACTTTTTGTTTACAAATTTGCTTGGCGAGTAGATGATGTAAAAGCTGTGCCAGCTCAAGGTACTTCAAAAACTACCAGTTATTTACACCGCCTTTTTTATGAGTTTTGATAAGCAATACAAGTAACTTTACCTGTCATCCGGTGTTTCAGCAATGGAACCATGAACAGCTGATGTGGCGACTGCGGGCTCAAATAATCATCAGGAGGGAGGCTGTCAATGCCACCAACGATCCCTACGATAGTTGGAGAGTTCTCTCCTATCAGGGTCATCAATCGTTGATCCATAGGGCTCAGATCAGGTGGGGCAGGTCCTCCTCCTTGAATGAAATGGTTTTAAAATTGTTAAGAGTTTCCTTAAATGGCAAGTTCTAAAAAGTCAATATCAAACATTTTATGTGTGCATTTCTAAGTTAAGTGTACATAATAACCAAGTGAACTTAAGGAGGTGTTCTTTATGGAGGTATTATTCGTTGAACATGTTTTTTTGTTATGATAAATAAGTTACAAGTTCCCAAATGTTTTTGACCCATTAATTGATTGATTGGTGAACGGATTTGATTGGTTGATTGGTGTATTAATTTATTGTTTTATTTATTTGTTTGTTTTTTTTTTGTTTTTTTTCTTGCTTTGAAGCTATAAAGCTTCATTTATTCAACAACAACAAAAACACAAAAGAGTATACATCAATTCCACATTACCATGTATAAGGTCCACAAATATGTCTATTATATAGAAATCTATGAGAAACACAACAATTAAAAATAAAACGGATAAGAGCATAGTTATACACAAATTAACGTGACATAATCACGTGATGATACAAAAAGAATTTAACAAATGAAATTCATTGCAGAAGTTGAAAACAAGTTCTACGACTCCACTAATTATATAAAGGACTATAAGTATAAACTGCACTTCTGCTAATACACAAGGGGACAAAGCTTGAAACCAAATGCAGGAAACTCTTTAAAACCCAAAATTTAATCACCATTATCGTTAAAGAAACACAGCGCTTTGTTTGCTGTATAACACACCTTAAAGGTTTCAAGACACATTCTTTTGTTTTCAAACAATAGAAAAGCCCTCAAGTTCCGTTTATAACATTGAATAATGTCAACATCATTAGGACATGTGTGACTGTTAAATATTAGTTTACATCTGATATTCCATATTTGTCGTAGCATTTTGACAACTACCACACTTTGCACTAATTTAAGTTGATACCCCATAATTCTGTTAAGGTCGGTCAGGTAAAAGTACTTATTTCCCACAAATTTCCTTAGAAGACATTCAACGAAAATCCAGGCATTAATTGTACACGAGCAGTAAATAAAAAGATGTTGATGGGACTCGTTTTCAGTTTTACATAGAGGACATAAAGTGTCAGGAACATTTTGCATCTTGAGAAGAACATCTCTGGTAGGAAGAACTCTATGTTTCACTTTGTACCAAAACTGTTTATCTTCAGAATCTAGCAAATAATTTTTAAAACCTCTCTCCCAAATCATGGTCCAATTAATATGAGACGCATAGTGAAACACTTCATGCCATTTCTTTTGTGCTTTAGGGGCAATGAATTTATCTAGAACGAGATTAGCATATGTACTTTTAGCAGTGGTTTTAGAAATGTGTACATTTTCCCCCTTATTATTTACAACAAACATCCAATTGCAGATGTGGTTTGCAGGACCTTCTCTCGTGTCGCAAACCAAGTCATGGTCGATTTGGTTGTTTATCCTGCCCAGAATTCTTCCTGCATTAATGTTTAAAATTCCACATTTATCAGCGACTTCTTGGAAGGTGATTAACTTGTTTTTACGAACCACATCTTTAATTTTTGTAATCCCAACAGATTTAAGCAATGGGCTCTTCATGACTGAATTGTCTTTCGTGGCCTTAATATTTTTCCACAAGGGCACTTCATGAGACTCCAGACTGCTAGTATAAGTACAATTAACTATTCCTCCCGCCGTTTTGAAGGCAAGGATTAACTCAGAATAAAAGGGCGTAGTTCTAAGTGGTAACTTAACATTACAAAAGACATACCATCCTAAGTGATTATCACCACTTGCTTTGTTAATCCAATATTCAAATAGGTTCCTCCACTTTCCCGTACTGGAGACATATCGAACAATCCACTGCATTTTTAGACTCATAAGTTTGCTGGATATATCTATTAGCCCAGTTCCCCCTAGGTGTTTTGGTCCCTGAATCGTTTTCCTCTTAATAGTTTCAATTTTCCCATCCCAGAAAAAGTTCCAAATAATATTGTTCATTCTTTTTATCCATTCTGCAGGACAGGCAATAATGCTTCCTAAGTAATTAATCACCGCCCCAACAAAGGTATTAACAATAACGGCCTTCCCTACATAAGATAAATGGCGTTTGGACCACATGTTAAGAACACATTTAATTTTACTTATTCTGGGGCCCCAGTTGTCTTCAGGAGTTACATCGTTGCCGAAAACGATACCTAAAATTTTCATGTTGTCATTTTTCCATTCAAAATTACATGGCTTGTCGATTCTATTTTTCCATTTTCCTAGCCAAAGACCTTTCGTTTTGGTTACATTGAGCTCAGATCCAGTACCTTTACAATAAATGTTCAGGATGTCTTGTATGGTGGAAAATTCACCATTGTTGTTGATGATGAGACTAGTGTCATCAGCATGCTGAATTAACTTAATACAGTTACCTTTGTTATTATTATTACAATTAGGAACATTGAAACCTTTGATATTATCGTTATTTCTAATCATACTGGCTAAACCTTCAGCGCAGATAGCAAACAAAAGTGGCGATAAAGGACATCCTTGTCTGATTCCCCTCTCCATGATAACGGGGGAGCCTATGAAATTATTTAAAATGATCTGCCCTGTCGGTTGGCTATAAAGGACTTTAATCCATTTGATCAAATTCACTGGGATGCCAATTTTTTCCATAATAGCAAACATATAGCCCCAATTAATTCTATCAAAAGCCTTTTCTTGATCTATGTTAACAATAGCAGCTTCAATCTTTTCCCAATTAGCATAATCAACGATATCCCGAATAATCATAAGATTGTCTTGAATTTTCCTGTTTAAAACACCGCAAGTTTGTTCTTCGCCAATAACAAAAGGCATAGCATGCTTTAATTTGTTCGTAATAGCTTTAGACAATATTTTGTAATCTACAGACAGGAGACTGATAGGCCTCCAATTTTTAAGCTCGTATCTGTTTCCAGAATTTTTGTATATAAGTCTAATAAGAGCCGTTTTCATAAATTTACTTAGACTACCCTTGTTAAGACCATAATTGAAAACTTCTAGAATATCAGTCTCGAGAATATCCCAGTATGTTTGGTAAAACTCGACGGTTAATCCATCAATACCTGGAGATTTATTCTTGTTCATTTGAAAAAGAGCATTCTTGAGATCAACAGCTGTAATGTTCTCTTCGAGATTACTCATTATATCATCAGGTACTGTTTTCTTTTCAATATTAGATATAATATCCTTCATGCAAGAAGGGGAAATATCCTCGGATTTGTACAAGTCGCTATAAAACGAATTAGCATAACTCATCATAGTATCAGGTTGGTCATAGTAGTTCCCTTCGGGAGTGATAAGCTTATCGATTTTATTATTTTGAATTTGTTGCTTTTCAAGGTGCAAAAAGAATTTGGAGGTCTTTTCCCCTTCATTCTTGAAGGTATTACGGACTCTAACTTTAGCTTTCTCCCACTCCTCAACTTCATATTCTAAGTTGGGCCTCAATGTGCTTTAGGGTCTGGGTATCAATGGGATTTTTGTTAATTGTATTATTATATTGTTTTTCAAGATTCATATATTTCCGTTTCTTAGTAAAAGACTGTTCTCTACTAAAATCTCGAATAATTTCTTTAATTCTAAATTTACCCGTTTCCCACCAGTTGAGAAGACAATCATAGTCGGGTTTTTTACTTTTCCAGAAGGTCCAGAAGGTTCTAATTCTAAATTCACAATCACTGTTCATCAGGTGATCATTGTTACATATCCATCTCCCTTGACCATGAGGAGAGTTGATATTGTTTAATCTCATACAAATAACATGATGATCACATAAACCATACGGATTGTTTGAAACATCCCCCACAATATTAAGCATATTGGAAGATACAAAAATGTAATCAATTCTACTAGGTTGTTTGGTAACTTTATGAACATGAGAAAACCCTTCTTGTTCTTGGTGGACTGTACGCCAAATATCGATAAGGTCTTTTTCTTGTAAGACATTTTTAAGAATAATTTTACTAGATTCCCTCAGATGAGTGTTATCAATATTGCAATTGAAGTCGCCCCCAATGATCCAGTTACTATAACCAATAATGTGATCTGAAAGACCATCAAAAAAATACATTCTTTCTTTGGGTTGATTGGGAGCATACACTGAAGCAACATTGTATATATTGTTATTCCATTTTAAATCCCCTTTTATCCATCTGCCTTCATTATCAGTCTCAATATTATTAATATCAACACCAGATTTTTCTGAGGTAAGTATGGCTACTCCCCTCGACTGGCGATTTCCGTGATTGAAATGAATTTTCCCTTTCCATTCATTGCACCAGTATAATTCATCATTATACTCGCTGTGGGTTTCTTGGAGTAAAAACAAACTAAATTTACGCCTGTAAAGGTAATCGAATAAAACTTGTCTTTTCATTTCATTTCTCAAGCCATTGACATTAATTGTAGCTACTGATAAAGACGACATTATAAAAAGTATGATAACTATCTCTTTCATTGCATAAATCTAGAGAGAAAAAAAACTTCAAATGCAAAACGGCATTACGTATTTCTACCTCGACCACGTCCTCTGCTGCTATTTGGTGGACTTCTGGGAGTTGATTCTTGATTTCTCTCGGACTGTCTCTGTTGTTCTGCTGCCCTTGTTCCTGATCCTCTCTTTTTTCTCATTCGCTGGACACCATGTCTTGTGTAGGGTATAAATTCACCTTCTGTGTCTTGATTGTCAGTCTTGGAATGTATTTCATCTTGTTGGTCTTGTGTATCAATCATGTCTTGTGAAGTTTCCTCTTGACTGTGTCCATTTGCAGATTGGTTTGATGGCCGTTTGTCTCCATTATTTGTGTGTGTAGTTTCCACGTCCATGTCATCCCTTTCTCCTCTTGCTTGTTTTGGCTCGTTTTCCTTGTCATCTTCGACGGATTTCCTCTTTCTAGCGTAGACCTTCCTCTTTTGGAGGTCCGTTGCCTCGTCCCAAAAACCAGTTTTCTTAGGTTTTGTCGTGGTCTTTCTGTTATCTTTTTATTCACCTTTTGTGATGCCCTGGACTGCTTCTTTAAAGGATTTCTTCAGCTTGACCTGTCCCGATTTAGATTGGTTGTCTTCTTCACTTCTTGGTGCTGCTCTTTTTGGGTTGTCTTCTTCTTTCCTCTGTTCAGACCCTCTCATGCTCTCATTCTCTCTATCTCTTGTTTTCCTTGTTGTTGGTTCTTGCAATATTGATTGGGATGCTTCATCCTCTGCTGCGCTATCTGTTGCCTCCTCATCTGTTGTGTATCTCTCTGCTTCATGTGTGTCGTCTATATCCTCCTCATCATTGTTGCTTGTGACCTCAATCTGGGTTTCCTCCTCCTCGTGGGTTTGATAGTCATGCCACGCAGCACGGTGTTCGTAGCTACCGCAGACAAAGCATCTCCCCCTTGCAGGACAGTCTCTGGCCAGATGATCGGTTTGTTGGCATATCTTACAAGTTCTTGGTTGACCTCGATAACGTACAGGCATTGTAAAGCCTGCAACTCTTACGAAGCTTGGTATCGGCTTCTTCAAGTTCTTGACAAGGCAACTTCTAACTCCCGTTTCAACGTTTTCATTGAAGTCATGATGCTGATGTCTGATGCTGGCAACCGTTCCATATTCGGAGAGGACATTGCTTAGCACTTGATCTGACATCTCATAAGGTACCTTGACATAAACCACTGCGGAGTTTTGTACGTTTGCTCTTTCACATTGGATGAGGTTCTGCTGTAGTATCATACCTCTGGCCGCAATCTGAACACATTGGTCTTCCTTGTCGAGGGTTACATTATACCACTTGTTGTCTAGTTCGGCGATGCATTTGATTGTTTCTACTGTATCCAGTTCATATTCAATAGCTATGTACACTTCTTCTGGCGTGACTACATTCTTAAGATGGCGAGTGTTGAATCGAATTGTATTGGGTCTATTCAAACCCCTGGTTCCTGCTGGTCGAGCATACATAATGGGGTGGGTTTAAGATGGCGTACCCCTGACCAAGGGAGCCAATCTTGGTAGATAGAAAACCACCCAAAATGCGAATTTTGTTGGCCAAAGTATTCTCAAAAAGATCTCAGAAGATGACTAAAACTTGATCTTACTGGATCTTACCGAAGAAGAAGAAACTTTACCTGATACGCTGTTTATTTATTTATTTATTTATTTATTTATTTATTTATTTATTTATTATTTATTTATTTATTTATTTATTATTTATTATTATTTATTTATTTATTTATTTATTTATTTATTTATTTATTTATTTATTTATTTATTTATTTATTTATTTATTTATTTTTATTTTTATTTTTTATTATTATTATTTTTTTTATTATTATTATTATTATTTCGTCTTATCACAGCATGCAAAAGAAAGATTTCATTTTCATTTGTGCCGGTTACTCCTCGAGTCAGGCTACGTTCCGTAGCCTTAGATCTCAAGGGTCTTTCTCAGGATCCTCGCTGTTCCCAAAAGCGCCGCCTTCTGTAACAGATCTATCCTCACATTTGTCCCTATTTCATCTAGATGTTTCCCCAGTGCTTTGGGAATGGTGCCAAGTGCTCCAACAACCACAGGGACTACTTTCACTTTCACCTGCCAAATCTTACGGAGTTCCCTGGCCAGGTCTTGGTACTTGTGGATCTTTTCCGTCTCCTTCGAAGCTACCCTGATATCACCCGGCACAGCTATGTCAATGAGATGACACATCTTCGTCGTCTTATCTAAGACTACAACATCCGGACGCCTATGTTCTATAACATGATCAGTCTGAATGTTAAAATCCAAGAGAATCTTGACCTGGTCGGTCTCTACAACTTTCTCCGGAACGTGGTCGTACCATTTCGCATGCACTTGGACACCATACTTCTTACACAGATCCCAGTGAATCACCTTGGCCAACTTGTCATGTCTTCCTTTGTACTCCGTCTGGGCCATCAAACTACATTCGCTGACAATATGAAATACAGTCTCTTCTGCCTTGTAACACATTCTGCACATAGGAGAGACGTTTGCTTTCTCTATCCTTGCCTTCATAACATTTGTCCTTAGTGACTGGTCTTGCGCCGCAGTAATCAAGCCCTCGGGTTCCTTCTTTAGTTCTCCGCTCTTTAACCAATTCCATGACTTAGGGCTCGCTACCTCTTCAGTACATCTCAAGAACCGGCCATGAAGTGGCTTGTTCCTCCAATCTTGATGTCTTTCCTCTTTCTTTCCCCTCTTGTACTCCTTCGGCCCAACTTCGTCTTCCCTCGTGTACTTTTGGGCAACCATCAACAAGTTCTCCTCGGTCCTCCTAATATGACAATGCAAGCTCCTGCGCTCGATGTTAACACTGTCTGCCACGCTCAGTAACCCCCTTCCGCCCTCTGACCTCGGAAGATAGAGTCTGCTGACATTGTACCCCACTGTATCTCATCAAAGACACGGCCCGCGTGTTAATCGCCTTAATCATGTTCCCCCCGTTCAGTTTGGACTAAACATTTCTTCACCCGCCTGATGTATTCTGCCCTCAGCCTTACCTTTGATTCCTCGTGAAGCACATGGTCCGATTCAAGAACACCGAGATACCGATAACTCTCCTCCTCGCCTAGAGCCCTCATCTGTGCACCATCTGGCAGAGCGATGCCATCGGAATGTACCCTCTTTCCCCTCTTCATGGCCATTGAAGCACATTTCTCCAGACCGAACTGCATCCCGATGTCATCACTGAAAATCCTGACGGTCTGCACCAGAGAATCGATCTCCGCCTCATTCTTTGCAAACAACTTTAAATCGTCCATAAAAAGCAGATGGTTGATCTTACATCCGTCCTTCTTCATTACATAACCTGCGCTCACCTTCCTCAGAATCATCGACAGGGGCATCAGTGCCAGAACAAACAGCAGTGGAGACAGAGAGTCACCTTGGAAAATACCTCTTCTTGTGCATACCTTTCCCAGACTATCGTCGTTGGCTGTCAGATTTGTTCGCCACGTCTTCATGCTCTCACCTAAAAGACGTTTTACTGCATCAGCCACACCAACCATATCCAGACATTCCATTATCCATGTGTGCGATACCATGTCATACGCCTTCTTGTAGTCGATCCACGCCATTGCCAAATTAGTCTTTCTGCTCCTGCAATCCTTCAGTACAGCCTTGTCAATGATAAGTTGATCTTTCGTACCTCTGGACCGCTTCTTACAGCCTTTTATTATTATAATTATTATTATTATTATTATTTTATTTTTATTTTTTTGTTAATTCTTTATTCTTTATTTATTTATTAATTTTTATTCATTTGTAATATTGTTTTAATGTTATTATTCTTTTTTTCTTCGTTTATTATAATTTTTTTTTTTTAATGTAGTTATTGGTTAATAATTTTAATATTTATTTATTCAATTTCGACTATCTGTACTCATTTTGTTGTATGTTGTATAAGTACACTCATTTAAAACAATAAAACAAATGAGTACTACATACCGGTTTTCACTGATTCCTTTTGGTATTTGGAGGCTTCCTCCTTCATTTTACTGTTCATGTTCTGCCATTTCTTTTGAAGTTCCGGCACATCTCGACGGACTGACGGGAAACTTGAGTTTAGAGCCTCTGCAATTTGTCGCTATGCTTCGTGCTTGATTTGGGAAGTGACCTTGGACGAAAATTTCGGCCGGAGCACATCGGCCCGCTTCTCCCACTCACTAAGAAAGAGCAACTTTTCCTTCTCGGAAAAATTTGGTTTCCGGACATTCTTCTCCTTCAAGGTTGCGGCCATTGTTGTAATACATTTCGTTACAACTGTTTAAACTATGTAGTGCTAAAACGCGCGCGTGTAACATTTTTTTGAAGTGTTAAAACATACTATTTTTCTAGCATTAATACATGTCTAAATTCATATTGTGCGTGGACGCGCGCGTTCTAACATGAGACCAACGCACAAAAAAACAAAGAAAACACAATTAATTTGTTTAAAACTGTCAACTCCCTCCGTAATCTTTGGCACCGCTGTCGTAAAAAAAAATGTATTATAATATTCTCGTCTCGGGGTAGGCCTAATGATAATTGATTGATTGCCTCTGAGTCATCATAGTAACCATTGATGACGTATGTATTGTGCGCATGTGCACCGACTTGATTTCAACAACTTAACTGTTTTAGATTTAAGTGGGGTACTAAGATAAGTGGGGTACTTAGATGTTTTGTGAATAGCTACTTAAGCGCCCCACTTAAGTTAGCAGGGTGCTTAAGACTTAAGTGAAAACTTAAGTACTCCACTAAGTTTAGTTTCGTGAATACGGCCCCTGAACTCCAAACGCGCTTTAACCAACCAGTCTTACACAGCTCCAGCTACGTTTCATTAGCGTTTTATTACCTTATTGTTAAACAATATGATAAATTATTGTTTATTGATCAAAACTTTGTATTTTTTATTGTTGAATTAAATTATGATTTATCTGAAAATATCAAATGAAAAGGATCTATTTGTAAGGTATATATAAAAGCCATAGAGCTATATATATTGACTAGAGCGCTAACACCCCATTATACACGCACTAAGGTTTTGAAGCCGTGTGGGCGCATCCATGTTTATGTACAAACCAATACAAAAGCTTGAAATTTTGTACGGCAATTGTACGGCTATTTGCATGATAAAGCGTTTGTTCTTTTCTATGCGTCATCGAACCAAATATGCAGCAAATGAGAACGCACAATCTGCTAATGAGCGTACAAACTGCGAGCGTCATGTGCGTCATGTTTAACATGTGCGTTTGCGCGTATACGGTTTTTTTTTTGAGTTCGTCATTCTTGCCGGCATATTGTGTATCCTTGAAGCAGATTTCGTTTTTTTCCCCTTGACATCTTGAAGCATTGAATCCTCCCAAACAAGGCTTTAGTTCGACTCAGCATTTTTCCTAAGACGTAAGTAACAACATCAGAGAATCACCTACTACATATTTTTTTAAGACATCACTAAAATCACCTGTTTACAAGAGCAATGATCGTTAGATTAAATATGGCGCGTACGTAAGCGCGCACGCCGAACGCAAAATTTTCGCGGCCATGTGTGCTCTCTTAAAATTAAAATCGTTCCGTAGTCACGCAACACATCAAACATGTCTGCGCCCAGGGTGGCTTCTAAACTCAGAGCAAGTTAGCGCCCTAGTCAATATATATAGCTCTATGATAAAAGCACATATAGCGACATATATAATCACTCGTTGAAATCTTGACTACTCCATTTCACTTGACTTCACTTAGTGGTATGGAATTAGTCCAGATTTTACCTCGTGAATAAATTTTTCTATATTGTACACATATGCATCCAATATTGTATATTATTATCTATATAAGGCTTCCAATAAATCAGTGTATTTAATATCTTTAGCACAAGTACCCGGCTGACAGATCAATATTATTTTCGTATTGCTCTGTCATCCGGGAACTTCGCGCAAGTACCCGGCTGACAGATCAATATTGTTTTCGTATTGCTCTATCATCCGGGAACTTCAAGTTAAACTTTGTTATTTCGCTAGTCAGCTTGATAGACAATACAAATTATATTGTATGGCTTTGTTTTCGTGTGATACAAGAATATATTGCTCGTCCAATATTGTCATAGCTTAATATTGTCATAAATTCTTGTATCACACTAAAAGCCATCCAATATTATGTAAATATGGTACATGTACATGTGGTCAGACGACGCTTTAATACTGCAAGACACTGGCTAATCGATGCTTGAGTAGATTTGTAATGTGTCTATATAGCACATAACACAGGCTGATCAGACAGAACTAAGAAATTGTTTGGTGTAGGCATTACAACCACCTTGTTCATAGTTGTGTAGATGTGTACACCTGTAAAAGAGGCCAATTAAAAGTTCTATTCACTCTCGTTTGGGACAAAAAAGACATTAGAGGCATAAACATTAGTCTAAATAGCCCGTATACTGAGAGGTATGCGAAATGCACAATAACATTAAGTTTTAACTTTTCTTAAAAGACTCTATGGTGCTAACGTGTACTTCAAACAGTGGAAAATTCCAATTTTACAAAACAGTTTATTTTACCGTGACAATTCTTAGAAGCCACGCTAAATTTACTTATACAGGCACAGCCTAGAAACATTATTTTCAAATAAAATTTATCAAGTCCTTGAGTAGTGGGCCACATCCCATACATCCAATAGAATGAAAAGGGTATTTTGGGAGCTGTCAACACTTGACCCATATTATTTCCAACCCCTGCCAAACACCCACGCTTGGGGCCACTCTCCTAAATACCATTTTAGCCATTATCGTATAAAGGCAAACTTTCATTTCATGTGGGCACTAAGGGGGTTCAAAGTTTACAAAAAGGCCCTCACATCAGCACAATTTTAAGTTTTTGAGGACCTGTTGCACTAAGAGTAAGGCTTGTACAACTTTTTAAAATAGATTCTGACAATTTGGGTACTTAAAAACGAAAAGGATTTGACTGACAAAACAATTGTGCGTGTTCATGACACATATATAGAGGATTATTTAAAAAGTTGAGAAAACATCTGGGTTTGTCCCGGTCGACCCGCTTTGTCACAATCAAGGATTTCGTCAAGCACCTTCTCCTTCAAAAAACCCTACCTTTTGGCAATGTTATTATTCTGATCTAAATTCCAATCATGAAAAGCCCGGTCATTTGGAAATAACAGAATCCTTCGGGGTTTTTCTCATTGTTCAAGTCACGTTGCTTTATTTTTTTATTAGTTTTTAGAATGTGCTTTTGTTATGGATGTCCTTGCTCTTAGCTTAGTGTGCGAGGGAACAATGACACAACAATATACTTCGCTTGTTCCGTTGTGATGGTTAATTACAAACGCGATGCCATGTTGACATGTTGTTTGTGTGGGAATGGAAATTATTTTCTCGAAATATCAATGTATCTTCCTTTAAAAAAAGTGCCATGGAGGCTTATTAGACAATGGGTGCTTTGAAGGGATAAGCTGGCGTCATGGCGCTTGGTCTGTTACCCTTCACCCTTCCAGTTCAAACCCTCGGGGACAACACCAGATCTTAACGGGTATGTGTAGTGGTCGAGTTGTCCATCGTACCTACCGCACAGTACACAGGTTTGTTTCTGGAAACTGTAAAACGTGGGTTTGAAATCCCAGATCTGACGCTAATATTGTGTCTCTTTGAGTGAGATGCTAATTAGTTAAACACATACCTCATATTAAACAAGATATCATTGTCATATCCTTTGAGTCTCCGTGAACTGGTCCTGAAGTCAACTTTGGGGGTCAAAATCACCACACATTATAGAACTGTGTGTAATAATTGTTCTGGACAAGCAACACATTATTTACATACAGTTATTTTTTGTTGCTCAAAACAATTTGGAGTTTTGGAGATTCAAATTTCCGTGGTGTCCGTTTGTGCATGCTGCGGCCAGAGATGCGGTTGGTACCCACTGTCACTTTTCTTATCGTGGATGGATTCGACGTTCTTGATGTAAAAACAGTGACAGGTTTTCGCTGATTTCTCATCGGGTAGACCCTGTGTTCATCTGAAACTTTTACAGGTGGTCTGTAATGTTTCTAAATGATTTTACCTATAAATCATCATTACAAAACAAAAAGGAAATTGCTAAAATAAAAACAAAAACAAACATGATAAAAATGTATGACCCTACTTTTAAATTTGGTTAATATTTAACTTGTTCATATTTGGGTTTTTTCTTCTGGTGAGACAACTTTTTATTACAAAGCTGTAATAAACACGAAACAAAGAAATGGATTTATTTAAAACATAACATACCCTTTAAACGAGATTTTGTGATATGTTTCTTGATTAAAAGAAGAAAAATAATCATTAAAAAAAAAAAAAAAAAAAAAAAACTTAATACAGCTTATGAAGCTAGATTTTGAGCGGTAACCTTTAAATGTTATATGAGTTGTTTTTTTCTGCAACACCGTGAGGTGAACAGTTTCACCCAAGAAAAAGCTTTCTGTGCCATGATTGTCATAAACTAAATAGTTTATGAATAAAACCGAATTTGACCTCACTTATTCAGACCTTCACACTGTCGTCAAAAATCCGTCTATTGTTAAGCAAAAACCGGGGGCTAAAAAGTAGATCTTTGCAGTGGCTATAGCTCAGTTGAAGGTGTGGCTTTCGACGGTAAGAACTTCAACTGCAGAGCTCCGACGAAACTGTCCAAATCTTTCCAGCTTATTACCGAAGCGAAGAAGTTTACAAAGGTATGAAGTATTGATTAAAATGTGGCAATCGACAGTCTTTAAATGATAAAGGCAATCTTAAAGATGCGTACGGTGTTTTGAAAGTGCCGTTCAACCTGTTCAGATTGAATTATTTGTCTAGTTGAGTAACTTATTATAACTTATCACCACGAGATAAGTTATCATGTGGTGACGTCATCCTTAATTATACTGGGAAACAAAACATGGATATAGCATATTTTTGTTAATATGATAACGGCTCCCTACTTAGTATATAACCCACAACGACTCTATTTACTGTACGGTATAAAGGTATATCTACTTTATCTGTGTTTAGTTGGGGTTTTTTTGTGCTCATGATGTTCTAATGTCAAAAGAAGTTTCATAGAAAAATGCATTCCAAAAAGTCGCTTAATTTTGAGTTGAACAAACATTGACTATACACTCTTAAACAAAAAAGGATTAGAATTTACAATTTTGTTAACTAAATAAGGTCTGCCTGCAACTGCTATAGCGAGTTGGTCCTTTAGTACCCAACAAAAATGTGGAATGTGTTTTGCCATTGATTGGTTAATTGGAGAAATGTTGTTTCCTCAACACCCATCTAGGGGGTGTTCACTACTTATTTGGAAACTGCTGTAGCCATCTATTGGGCACTGTGTCACCTAAATATTGAGTAAAGAGAAAGATTTTTTTTTATTTTTTTTTGTATAATGATTTCTGTATAATATTTGTTTAATCCTGGTAACAATTTGTTATAAATATAACATTAATATCATTCTTTCCCAGAATGCCTTGCTCGATCATAACCCCTGAAAGTGTGACATTGAACTAAATATTTTGGATATTTTAACTAGTTTTGTGGTTGATCCATTCTGTGTTAGAGACTACGCACAGCGCGCTTTCAAAAACACATCAAGTTAGAGAGCAACTGTGTCCATTTCATGGCTCTGCATACTGTTCAAGCAAATACGGTAAGCGTATTTCAAGGGTTAGCAGGGAAGTTTTGCCTGTGCATGTGCGTACTTCACGTTACTAGAAATTCTTTGCTTACACAACTAGCGTATAAATTTGGCGCTTGTACATTAAGCGGAGAATGTCTGGTGACCAAGCGCAGAATTCATTTTTTGAAATTGTGATATGTCTAACTGTTTTGTTTTTTTAAATGCAGTTTAGGGCAACCTCGTCCCCAGGGATTATCGATCTCGCCGCGCCATTTTCTTCCAGCATGACTTGTTCGCACATAACCCCTGGAATTGGTTCATTAAAATGTGCTCAAATCCAGCACATTTAATTATAGGCCTGTGGCCGATCCATTTATTCAGGTTTATGAGGCAAAGGACACATCTTAAAGAGATAGATATGAATGTCGATGCTAAGTATGTATTATTCATATAACTATTAAAGTACTGAAGCAGTTAACAGCACGAAACTCATTTACAAATGCTCTCAGTCTAAACATTCAGTGTATTTATAATAATAGTAATAAACAGCATTTATAAAGCGCATTATGAACCACAGATTCATCAATGCGCCTAACAATAGAAACAAAAGCTAAAAACAAATTAGAATATAGGCCTACATTACTATGTTATACAAATATCCTACAATAAAAAGATTCTACAATATACACACAAGTAGATAAAGTTAAAAACGTTAGAAAAACAAACATATATATATAATACATATAAACACATACAAATACATTTGAAATAGAATAAAAAATCAATCCCTTCACACACATTAAATCAGGAGTATAATTATGAGCATTGTAAAGGTGTTCGTTGACTAAATAGGTATAACTTTATAGTATTTGAAATTATTGCTAACCCCCAAATAAAATATACGCGTCCAGGCAGTCTCATTGGCCGCCACGTCAACCGTAATAGTGTACTACGTACAAACGTGCATAACTGAATACGTACAACTATCGGGTTCCACAAGTCGTTAAATGGGAGCGTTTAGTAGTGAGAGCAGTAGCCTCGTGCGGAGCAGCAGTCTCGCAATATAGTTGTGACAGAGCCGTTTCGCTATCACTGCGTCAGACATTTAACGACTTGTCCGCAAGTCTATGAGTTAAGGGTGACCATTTGAAAACATGATTCATTTTGATGGAATCGCGTCAAAATACTTGCATTTCCACACGCGCATACTAAGCGTCCTAAAAGCACCAACAAGCGCTCGAAAGTTTTTAACAAGCGTGCGCGCAGAGCAGTCACTTATGGCTTGCCAATAGATGAATAGCAATACGCGTCATTGACCGCCATTGATGTAAAACATGGAAAAGTGCACGCGTGTACGCGCTACGCACGACTCTCAGCCAATGACAGTGCATCCGTTCCAGGGGTAAAGGCCGGTTCATACTCGCTGCGTTTTCACTGCGTACGCAGGGCGCAGACCCATTGCGTTCAATCCGCAGTGCGTAAATGGAAGCGCAGTGCGTAATCAAATTGCGCTGCTACGCACGTATTTTTTGAAAACGAAAACGTCGTGCACATTAATTGGATGCTTAGTCGGGAATATTGAAATAGTTTGTCGGATGCGTATTCGCAGCGCCTGTTTCCAAACCTCTACAACACATCTTTGAGAGAATACCGAGACATAGGGAGGGCAGTAAATTCATGGAAAGAAATTGGGGAAATATGTTGCAAAGAATGGAAAGAGTGCAAGGATAAATGGAGGAAACTGCGCGATTCCTTGGTGAAATCAATCAATTTCAGGCCTACAGCACAGGAGAAGGAGTGCAGAAAGGTGATGCACTTTGCTGCATATACTTGGCCTACGTATACGTTTTTTTCAAATAAAGTATGAACGCAAGTTAGCGCGTGCGTTTCCGCACGCGATCGCAATTTTATTGCGTTTCTTCCATAGAGCTATATATATTGACTAGAGCGCTAACTTGCTCTGAGTTTAGAAGCCACCCTGGGCGCAGACATGTTTGATGTGTTGCGTGACTACGGAACGATTTTAATTTTAAGAGAGCACACATGGCCGCGAAAATTTTGCATTCGGCGTGCGCGCTTACGTACGCGCCATATTTAATCTAACGATCATTGCTCTTGTAAACAGGTGATTTTAGTGATGTAGTATGTAGTAGGTGATTCTCTGATATTGTTACTTACGTCTTAGGAAAAATGCTGAGTCAAACTAAAGCCTTGTTTGGGAGGATTCAATGCTTCAAGATGTCAAGGGGGAAAAAAACGAAATCTGCTTCAAGGATACACAATATGCCGGCAAGAATGACGAACTCAAAGAAAAAAAACGTATACGCGCAAACGCACATGTTAAACATGACGCACATGACGCTCGCAGTTTGTACGCTCATTAGCAGATTGTGCGTTCTCATTTGCTGCATATTTGGTTCGATGACGCATAGAAAAGAACAAACGCTTCATCATGCAAATAGCCGTACAATTGCCGTACAAAATTTCAAGCTTTTGTATTGGTTTGTACATAAACATGGATGCGCCCACACGGCTTCAAAACCTTAGTGCGTGTATAACGGGGTGTTAGCGCTCTAGTCAATATATATAGCTCTATGGTTTCTTCTTTTTATTTTGACAAAGTATGAACATTCAATCCGACATTCGCATTGGCGGGTGCGTGCGCGCAGACGCAGCAAGTATGAACCAACCTTGAGGTAGTGACGAGAGGTATCGATACGGCGTGCTGCCCATGGTAGTGAGGCTGGGTGCAAGCAAACATAATCCACCGACCTCATTTTTGTTCATTTCACCCACAGACAAATCCGAAAGCAATGCTGCCCACACAAACTGGTTTCACTTTCTATTTATAACGCATCGTACTCATTTGAAATAATGCCAAAGCAAGGCAGCACAGCATACCTGCCCAACAATGTTCTTTATGTGCACATCTACACAGCACTTTTGTGTAACCTTCAGACCAACACAAAAGAGATTGTATTGCACGTAGGCCTACTCCCATACTGCGTCAGCAGAGGGCAACAAGCGTGACCCCCGCCTCTAAGGGCATGTGGTAAGCGATTGCACTTGCATCCAGACACAACATACAAGTCAGAAGACGCAGGCCATGTGCAAATTAGGAGGCATGTAACCGTATGAAGCTAAACCACCAACCACAACCATTCACGCTAAAAAATATATATATATTTCAAAAAAACATGTTTTTTTAATACTTTGTTTTGCTTTATTGTAAAACTTAAATCTAATTTTATACAAATAAGTATTTTGTCGTTCAGATTTTCATAAATATATAACAAAAACAAAGATTTATTTTCAGAAAAAGGATGTTCCTCTTTGGGCGTATTTTCTCGTTTCAATATGCACGAGACTTACACAGCCTATAGGGGAAGACAATGTAAGATTTACTTCTATTAATTAGCTTGGAAACGTGGAAACGAGGATAGGTCATATGCGCTGTTTAACGAAATTGTTTTTCGATGACGTCAGTCTACGTCTGGCTATACATTTGTACTACTGTTACGGATCATTATATCCATGTAATTTTTTTTAACACAATAAAATGAACTATTTTGTGACAGGATAAATAAATAATCGAAATGTAGACCGTGTCACCAACAATAGAGCCAAAGCAATAACTTAAACTCGATAACAGCTCAGTCGAGAAAACCATTCATTAAACGTTTCTTTCCTTTTCAGACTTGCTTGGATTAGGTTTTTTAGCCTAAGACTTGGATGCTGTCGTTGCTTCCCCATATCCAGGCCCACAGGCCACTGGGACTGGTCTTTAAACACTTATCTGAGCCAATTTGTTATTTTTTTTTGGGGGGGGGACTACTATTTAAGCTTGTTTATAATGTGTTTAGTTGTCATTTGAATGTATTTTTGTTGTGTTTACAATTTTAGATTTTCGTAATCATTGATCAAAATATTCGCCCTAACCTTAAGTTTGAAAAACTAGAAACACTGCGGCGTCGGCGGCTCGTTTTAAATGTGACGTATGTGGGGGAGTTAGCTTCCCGTAAACAATAGGACACCGTCGTTTGTAGATGGGGATTCGATAGTATGCGGAAGAAATTAATTAATTACATCGTTTTTACAAATGTTCTTGGGTGCTGGGATAATTTGGGATAACATCTGAATCCGATTTCCCCCGATTTCTAATATAGGGGATCGTTTCGATCGTTGACAACACTCGATCAAATTGTGAGCTGACGTATGACCAAAATAATGATTTGCAGTACACATTTCACATATAACTACAGGAATGATTTGTCCCAGCGCAGCTTGAGCTACAATAATTTGGGCGTCATGGCCTCATGTAGCCACCTTTCGAACTCATGACGAACTTTAAGATGGATAATGGATGTTGTAGCCTAATATTGTATGTATCATACAAAAAAAGTAGATAACCTTTAATACCCCAGTGCATTTTCGTGAACTTGCAAGAACGATTGCAAATTTTGGATTGCGAGTTTTCCTGTAAAGGAAACCAAATTGTTGACGTATCTAAACTCGTCGCAAGTCTGACAAACTGACAAATAAAAGCTATAATACTACAACTTACATCGTAGGTTTTATACGACCTTGAGAGTATTTGTGAGAGACTTGCAGGGAGTCTATTTCAATAATATGTGATGAATGAAAACCATCATATTGAAATTGAACTTTTCATACAGAAAACATCACCTCTTTCCCCTCTTAGATCAAACAAGACAATGAAGGGCTACATTCTCCTAGCGTTGCTTGTTGTGTTCGGCTGTGCTTCGGCATATGACAATGACGGTAAATAGTATACAAATAATGAATATTTATGATCGAAGTTGTGTTTTATTCATGAGTTGAAAAATGGAATGTTCCATTCCTCGAGGCAAAGTCTCATTGAGAGGAACGTTCCATCTTTCAACGAATAGCAATATATTTTCTCCTTTTATAAAAATCAACAACTCTGTTTTATAAAAAAAATCAAAGTAGATGTTTGTTATTTCCATTGGAGGATTAACTGTTTGAATCAAAACGGATTATGCATATGGTTTATGACGTAGGCTATGCAATGGTTGAACAATGAATGCCGCGTGACCCACAAACCCCAATCAAAATAATGACAATGAATAATTGTGCGTTGTGTAAAAACAGCGAGTGGTGCACTACAACAATTGTTAAATTGATCATTTCGGTACCTATAAGTGACCACATCGAGACGAAGCGAAGTGTGATGTCATTGGATGTTTTTCGATGTTGCCAATACAGATTTGTAATCTTTTCTCCACTTTCATAAGGACTCTGTTTATTGGAATAATTATGAGGTTATCGCAAGACTGAATTTGTTTTTGGACTTTTTTAAATTGAACGGTTTTCTTTGTAAGTGATGGTGCAAAAGAACATTTTGCTTATACATTTAATGAAATTGAATTGTTTTGAGAAGCTTTCAATGTCGTGCGAAATGGAGTAGGCCTAACGCACGTTTAAATCGGCTGCTTATCTGCCTAAAAATGACCGGAAAAACCTATAATTAATTATTTTTCGTTTGCATTGGCAGAAGAGGTCGCCCTTTTGAAGCGCCTTCTGGACTTGAAGAGGTCTCAAAGCCGTGAGTTTTACTTCGTGTATACAACCAAATTCTCCCTGAATATTATTCCATTCCCTTGAAATCATTTCGTTCCCTCAAAATAATGTATTCCCCTGAAATATTGTTTCGTTCCCTCGAAATGATATTTCGTTCCCTTAAAATAACTTATTTCTTTCCCTCAAAATTTTATCTCGAGGTAACGAAATAATATTTTGAGGAAACACAAATATTTTGAATTTCATTTGTTTTTTACCTGTCCCTTTAGATGCTCCTCAGGAAACATATATTAAATCGGGCTTAAAAAAAGAATATTTATTATTGAATCATATATACCAGACTCAAGTTCGGGTGTTAAAGGAATGTGGGTTCGGGTCCCATTCATGCCACTTATATCCTTGAGCAAGAAACCATTATTGCTTTGTCCTCCGGAAAAAGCCGTAGGTCTCGTGTGCTATGTGATGCACGCAAAAGAACCCAGTACACGTATCGCTAAAATTGTCCTCATAATTCAAACACCTCTGCATTGCTGGCGATGTATAACAATAAGCGCTTTCAGATGCCCGAGAAACTGGTTAAGAAGGCGGTTTTAACTTGGAATCTTAGTCAGTTTTACCCATTTCTGGTTAGATTCAGGATTACATATTCTAGTTTTTTAAGAGTGAGCTTTTGCATTTGAAGATTATTCAATTCAACCAACAATCAACCAACAACCCTACCACATGTTCTGGATTTAACTTTTGTTATTTTTTAGTGCATTTTGAGGATGCCCCCGAAGAAAGACATGTTCAAGAAAGCAGTAAGTGCACTTTTTCTCTTTTATTCTTTGCCTGTACAGTGCTTCCATTGGGACTCTTTGATATTCGGGGTTTCTCTTTATAGAACAGTTTATCTGCTAATTCTCTGCAAATCGTAATTTATTTTGCGCACTTTTATAAAGATTCAAGAGACATATTTTGCAATTAGTATTAATAATCTCAGGCCAATATTTACTTCAGCATTAATCTTTTCTACCTTCAGAAGAACCAACGCTTCGGGAGCTTCTCCGAAATATTGAGAGTCTGCTGAATAAACGCAGTGAGTATTATGAAAAAAACACGAAACCCAGACAAAGTTTGACATTTTAATTGATTAAAGTTGTTTACTTATGAGGGTAAACCTTTAATAAGGAAGCCCAGTTCATCACATTTCCAAATTCGCAGCGAATAATTCGCAATAGTTTAGGCAACTAATGCAATCCTCAGAATGATTACGTTTTTGTTTTGTTTTTAGCAAATACGGAAGAAGGGAATGTCGCCGAACAAAGTAAGTTCAATCTTTTAAACGTTATTGTTGTTACAAAAGGCCCTGTTAATTTCGACAATTTGAGCTGACCAAAACAAAGGTGACACATCTCAGAACCCGTTGTTTGTAAAACTTGAGCATGTAAAAACAATTTTATGCGACTGATAAAACCTGAAGTCAATCGTTTTGATAAACGAGGTGACCAGGCTATTGCGAGTTGAGAGCACACAGTAGGGGGCGCTGTTTAGTTTGGTTCAAAGTAGCTAGAACAAGAACAGTGCTGAAAATGCTATGAGTCAATTCCTGCGCGCTGTAATTTTAGTTGTATTTACCAATTTCAGCTCATGCCATTGGCTGATCCGTTTAATTTTGCCACACACGCATGTCACATTATTCAAAAAATTAATTTCAAAAAGTGGTAAACCATAAACTTGTGTCATTTCTTTTGCCAGAAACCTTGAATTCTGTAAAGGCTTTAGTCTTTGCAGGACGTATGTAATAGCAGAGTCCAATTGTTAAACTATTCTTGCATAAATCATTTCTGTAAAGCGGAGCTAGGTTGTGTGAAGTTGGCATGGCTTGTAGTTTGAAGTACGTCACACTTACGAACTTTATAGGCCATGCACTCTGTGCATGACGTAGGCTAAGACCTTTTCACGATGCCCATTTACGAGCTCCTAGATTCATCAATGCGGTAGTTTTCATGCACGAATTGTTGAAAATGCAAAAAGGTAATTAGTTGTCCCACTGTACATGTTTAGTAAATGTTCATATCAAGGCGCTGTTCACTTAATTTTGCAGCGATGTGACGTCATTCATGTAGCGACTCGCATAATCAAAACTGCACAACAGTGCGTACCCCTATCATGTACGTAAGCCCCCACCCCGACCCTGCAGAGAAGGCCGTCGTACGTCTGTTCGTCACAAAATTTAATCCTCTTGGAAAAGTATGCACGTACGCAAACGCTGAGTGATGTCATATACGCACACACATCCCGCACCTGCACCGTTTTCTAATGGTCCTTATTATCTTAAAAAGTGGAGCTAACATGTTTTTTCTGCCACCCCCCCCCCAACCCCATACAGAGCGCTATCCCTGTGGCTCACTCTTCTCATGTCCAGCAGGCCAGTACTGCCAAACTATAGACGGCACGGGATACTGTTTTAACAACACCAACTAGTGGTAAGAACAATATTGCCCATCTTCTTAAATATTCCTTTTTTATCAATATTAATATCTTCTATAATTTTATGTAGTTTCGTAACACGAACGCATATAATTAGTACACCAACACGAATAATTAGAGTCAATACAAAAAGAAAAAACAAAACAGGAAAAAAGAAAAAGAAGAAGAAATTCAGAGTTTGCTACCCAAAATGTTAGGGAAAGAGTGTACGAAAAAATGTCAACGATTATGCAAAAAAGTATTCGTCCAATCAGCTTTTTGTCTTAACATTAATTTTTTCTATTAATTGAGGGCGCTGTCTAAAGTAACCATGATAATCTGTAGGGTGAAAAAAAACATATCTGCACCTGCAGATTGCAAGCAAACAAGTTTTTGTGAAACTTTTGAAACGCTGCAAGGTAATCCTTGTAAAAAGATTGCACAAGTGTAATTCAAAAAAAGCATTTGCTTTTGTTTCTATCTTTTTTAACACGAATGCGAGTAGGCCTTATGCTTAAACATTGGTATTAAAAGCAATTGCAAGTTGTTTCCCCTTACGACTCATTATTCCGTGGCCTCAAGATATTGTCTCGTCAGAGTGATCTAATGTGGAAACGAGATTGATTAAAAAAAGAAGAAAACAAAAAGTTTCCGGGTCATACTTACCCACAAATTTGGCAAGTTCCCGGACTTGGAAGTTATTTTAGAATGATGCACTTCTCAGCAACACAAAACTCAGAGGAAAACGAAACTCACTAATAGCATTCACTATAATGAGTATAAGTAAATATAATAAGTAAATAAGTTTGATTTGGCAAATAATAAATAAAAACTCCAGTTATAGACAAGTGTAGGTTTTAAAACAACTCGGATTATTTATCGCTCTATAAATTTTGAAATATCTTACTTTTCTTTCCACAGTGTGTGAATGATTTCATCTGATGGACTGTCGACGATAACGAAGAACTGGCAAGCATTGTTTACACTGAAAGCAATCGTAGCTGCCGTTAATCAACACATCTGAATAGATTTAGCTTTAAAATGCTCTTTTTGTAATTTTGCTTCAATTGTGTGTTGTTGCATATTAATGATATTGATAATGAAAATAGTGATAAAAAGCATCTTTGACTTACTTCATAGAGTTGCTAAGCAGAAGATATTGGTAAAATCAAGTCTCTTGTTTTACTTCTAATTCAATGTTAGTCTACTTCCGATACTGGCCTTAAAACAAAATTAACGCCCTGTTTTATTGTTCAATTTATAACCTCTACTAAAAAAAATTAAAACAAGATGTGAAAATAGCAAAAAATTTAAAATACAAAACGTTTTACCACCGCAACTGTTTAATAATATTATTAATAGTTATAACTAGTTCTTATATAGCACATTTTACAATAACGTATTAAAGCGCTTTACATCAGTGTCCTGGTCATTGGGCCAATAGCATTCCTGTAATCTTTCTCAGCTCCCTAGGGAGTATACAGCCCTGGGCTGCCGTGGTGCTCCGAAGGCTATGTTATAAACAATATCAACCTCTACCCTCGCAGGTACCCATTTATACTCCGGTGGGTAAAGAGAAGCAATTATAGTAAAGCATCTTGCTCAAGGACACAAGTGTTGTGACTCCACCACCAGAAATTTGAATCCGATTCTCAAAACCATTCGGCCATGACACCCCACCCCATGGAAACAAATATTTGCACAAACCAAAGTGGAAATTAAAAAGTTCAGTATCAAAATAAATAAATAAATGAACTTACAACCCCCCCCCCCGAAAAAAAATAAATAAATAAATAAATAAATAAATAAATAAATAAATAAAATGTAAACAAAAAATGAATGAATAAATAAAAGGAGGCAAAATCAAACAAACAAGAAAGCCAAAACAACACGTCATTAATTACAACCAAGTAAAGATAATACATTTGGTTTGATAATTTTCTGAATGCAAACTTTCGTGCTTTTTGCTTTTACCAACTAACTCGGACATATGGGCCCCATTTCATGAAGTTTGAAAGAAAAAAAAACCTGCTAAGCAAATCTTGCCTAGCTGAAACAGATCATCAGCTAGTGTTCCACTCAATTTTTGCTAAGCAAAGAGATTTGCTAAGCGGTCTTTTCTGCTAAACAGCTTTATGAAATTGGATCCATGTATTGTTCTTCAAACAGGCGGACGGAGCTTCAGCTGGAGCCGCAGCTGCAGCTTCAGCAGGAGCCTTAATTTTGAAAAGGGCCTTGGACAATTTGAGTCAGCTTCTCACCACATATCTGTATCCCTGACTATTGTAACACTGTATGATGCTTTTACGTGGTAGTCCTATAGATTCAGTTATTCATATAATTATTTTAAAAGTGTTTCATGTATTAACTGTTCCGCTTGGGTACAACGAAATTGAGGTCGTCCATGTTTTTGAACCGTTAAGGGTAGTGTTGATAGTTAAACACAATGTACTCACACAAAAGTACTTTGGCAAAAAAAAAAATCGATAGGAAATGATATCGAAGGGAAACAGGACAAAGTTGTAAACTGATTTTGATTTAGTTTCGTAACGGATGACGTATTTTCGATCCAGCAGCTGCAGTTTTGAACAATTCGTTTTGAAACCATCAATTTCCAGTGCACTTTCGCTTCCATTTTCTTTTACGTTACACCACAAAATGTAAACCTAAGCCTAGCTACAACTCCAGGAACTTTAACACTTAACGCTATTATGATTAGTTTGGTGGCAGTTTGTGTAATTCATGTAAGAATAAAAACAACTGTGTAGAAATGAGCCAAGGCAATTTGGGTTTTATGTTGTTGAATGTTTTAGACCAATCGGATGCGCCGGCGTTTCTTTTTTAGACAAGACTTCCCACTGTCTTTATTACTTTAAAAACTAAATTATTGTATCAATTTTGAGAAGAAATAAAGACCACTGCGTATAATAAATGTGAGTTTTAAAGGGACACGTTGCCTTGGATTGGACGAATTGGGCTATACAAAGCTATTGTTATGAAATGAATATGGTTTGAAATATGTTTTAAAAGAAGAGTGTAATGATCCACACAAAAATTATGTCTTGCAATTGCGTAGTTTTCATTACACTTTGTGAACTAACACGGTCCACAATTTTGTGGAGTCAAAAATTAGGTTCAACAAAATGGCGGACTGGGTTAGTTCACGACTAAGTAAATTTGAAGGCATATTGTATGGATCATTATAGTTTACTTTGAAAACATCTTTCAAACTATGTTCAATTAACGAACGAGAGAGGGGTAGAGCGGGGGAGGGGAGGGGAGTGGGAGAGGGAAGAGAGAGGGGTAGAGCGGGGGAGGGGAGGGGAGGGGAGAGGAAGAGAGGGAGGGGTAGAGAGGGGGAGAGGGGAGGAGGGGAGTGGGAGAGGGAAGAGAGAGGGGTAGAGCGGGGAGGGGAGGGGAGTGGGAGAGGGAAGAGAGAGGGGTAGAGCGGGGGGAGGGGAGTGGGAGAGGGAAGAGAGAGGGGTAGAGGGGGGAGGGGAGGGGAGTGGGAGAGGGAAGAGAGAGGGTAGAGCGGGGGAGGGGAGGGGAGTGGGAGAGGGAAGAGAGAGGGGTGAGCGGGGGAGGGGAGGGGAGTGGGAGAGGGAAGAGAGAGGGGTAGAGCGGGGGAGGGGAGGGGAGGGGAAGAGAGAGAGGGGTAGAGCGGGGGAGGGGAGGGGAGTGGGAGAGGGAAGAGAGAGGGGGTAGAGCGGGGGAGGGGAGGGAGGAGGGGAGAGGGAAGAGAGAGGGGAGAGCGGGGGAGGGGAGAGGAGTGGGAGAGGGAAGAGAGAGGGGTAGAGGCGGGGGAGGGGAGGGGAGTGGGAGAGAGGGAAGAGAGAGGGGAGAGCGGGGGAGGGGAGGGGAGTGGGAGAGGGAAGAGAGAGGGGTAGAGCGGGGGAGGGGAGGGGAGGGGATCATTTTTGGTCGAAAGAATGTTCTTCAGAAGAGGTAATAATTGAACAATAATGGCAGGACACCACAGACCCGATGCGTAGAACCCTTCTGGTTTTTTCCACATTTGAACAACGGACCCCAAAGTTTCTTTTGAATTCTAAAGAAAAGGGAATAATTGACTGATTTATTTCTTGTTCTTTCCATAACCCATTACCCTTGAAGAGAGATTACAAACATATTAAAATCATACAGTCGAGGTTTACATCATGAGGAGAGAGTTAGCAAAACGCATCAATGTTAAACTAATTATTAGTAGCAATGATTACCTTTAACTTAGCAGACATACAAATATACTTGGCTAAGAATAATACCTTTGTACATGAGAGGTCAATAGAAAAATAAATTAGTCTCTCTCCGATAACAAACTCAATTCTGCATTACTTTTACAAACAGTATCAAATATGGTTCTTCTCAAAAACTGAAAATCGAATAAAGGTGTTTCTCAACTTCAGGAACAAAGACGTCTACCTATTACCTAATTCTATGTCTTCTATTTAGGAATTTTACAAAGTTGAATAAGATTGGTTTGTTTTTTAGTATTTTAAAGTATTTTAGCATTATGAGGAAAACTTCTCAGTTCACCCAACAAAGCATCATTTGAAGTACGTCTATCTTTGGCTTGATTACCACGTTTGTTCACGTTACTCCAGAACTGTAATTAATGGTTTTAGTAAAGTATCAAATATAGTCAAAGGTAATGGGAGGGAAAAACCCATAGATGGATTGCAAAAGAATTCATTGGCCTCCATCTTTGATGAATTGTGCACTCGTGATGAGCTATCATTGGCTGAGAGTCGTGCGTAGCGCGTACACGCGTGCACTTTCCATTGTTTCACATCAAAAATTGCGGTAAATGACGCGTATTGCAGTCTATCTATTGGTAATGTTTTTCTGATTGAATAGGCCGCCTTGTTTGCTTGTTTCACGAGATTTTTCTCAGCTAACTTTAAAATAGTCCCCCAAAAGACTAAACAACTTATATGGAGTCCCCATTATTTTATGCTAAAAGTATTTACCATGTTTTTTGCTCTAGATTAAAAACAATAACTTTCGTTTTGTTAACATTGACAATTACTAATAGAACAACAGTGGCATGACCAAACAAACCTGATTTGTAGGCCGGAGGTTTTATGTGGACGTATGTGTGTGCTGTAAATCGTAAATGAAGTCGAGTCAAACATGTTGTTCTACACAATGGCGGAACGATATTAGTTCATGAAGTCAAAGGAAAACAACAAAATGTTGATGTATTTCGGTGGATCATTATATACTACTTTTAAAACATCTTTCAACATATTCATTTCATAACAAATGCTTTTATAGCCAAGAGCACCTAATCCGAATTCAAAGTGTCCCTTTAATTTCTCTAGGCATGCTTCAATCAAGTCTTCCAACCGTTTAAAAATTAAATTCTTTGTCTCACACCACGAGGAGATAATAATGGTATTGTTACTGTATTGTGTCCACATCCCATTAATCCATCGCTCTATCTTTATCTTTATTAAGTTATTTTAAAAGTTACCGTTGTCAATAAGGATGCAGTAAAAATTCGTAATTAATTGCAAGACAACTATTTAAATAGTTTCAGAATATCAATTTGGACTTAAAGAATTACTGAAACGCGTACAGACAATTTATCAATTGATTGGTACTAGGCGTCGTTGGACTCCACGTTTATCCATGATGTACGGCACAGTTAGACTCGTCCCCTGTATACAGGCATTGGTCTTACAGGCCCAATGATTTCATAGGATAAACGTGCAGTGACGTAAGCTTTCCATATCCGTGTTATGATTGGCCCAAGTGATGTAATTTGTCAGCTAGCTCTTTTGATCGTCTGCATTCGGCATGTGCATGATGCTTGTACATCATGTTATGTTGTTTTATTCAATATGTAATAATGTGAACGTTGTGTGAGTTGACAGCGAATCTCCGCGTAAAATGAATGCAAGGTCAAAGGTGCATCTGGCAACATCCGGTCAGGCTAGTATCTGGCGTCACTCACACGCCTCAAAGTGTGACGTCAGGTTACAGTTTGCTTTCGTTATGTAAGGATGCACACCACTAAGTAAACTCCCATAGCATACAGAGAAAAATTATCAATACTCAAAAATACACGAAAAATACTTAGAAGTCTCATAGCTTTTTTTTTTTTTTTTAAGGAAAAGGGAAAAAATTTTAGTTGACTCTTGAACTTTTGTTCTCTGCTCATTTTGATTTGGGGAGTCCCTGGGCCCGTCGAGTTATTCTCCCTCCAAATAAAAACACCCTTACACAGGTGTAATTTTCAAAACGTCCGAGCATCATTCTTGAAAAATGTGCTAACACCTCTCATTTATTTCAGGGCATTTGTAATCCAAAATACCTCAAGTTGGAAGTCAACAACCCCGAGGTCACAATTGGGCAAATTCTTTTTACACTGAAACACTTTGTGGGGGCTTTAAAATCTTTAAGTGAGGGCCTACACAAAATTAATGAGGTCGACGCCCTGTTTTCTCCTTATTTGGTGGGGTGCATCCGTAACGGCAGGGCCGATCGGCAGGTGGCACCAGCACGGCTCTGCGGTGGAGCCTCTGCTGGACGCCCCCTGTTGGAGATACGTCTCCTGTTACGTTTCTTGATTGTTGTAAAGTTTAGAGTTGTTGTGTTTACTAAAGCTCTCTTCAGTTGATACAGAAAACAGAGAAACATTTTCCTTGTCTTCCTAGTATCTGTGTTAACCGGGAAAGCTACGTCTACGCCACAGTAAGCTTTGACTCAGTAATACGGCAAACCATAAACATAACGTCTCCATGACGACTTGCTAATTACAAGCGATAGATCATTGAAATCTATCTGTATAGAACATTTAGTAAAATAATTCAAATCTGCAGACAAACCGTAGAGGCCTACATCATCGTAAATTGGATTAGCTAGTCTCCAAAGAAATTAAACAGTTCTTAAAATTCACTTCTGAAGCTGTGAGTTATCATAAAAAAGGACTACTCTATTGTGGATCTTAGTAGCAGGCCTTCTCTTGAAATGTCACTAAGAACTTAAGTAATTGAAGTGAATATGATATAATTTATCGTTGCATAGTTTGGAGTTATCTTCAATGTGCTGATTAGCGTTTAGTGTTGTCTTGTGTGCTCTTCGTATTGTTTCCACTGCCTTGCTACAGAGCTGTTGTTTTGGAGACCAGCGATGTTTTAAAACTATGAGTAATAACTCAGTCTGTCCGGAGTCTAATTGGCAATATTGGTGAAACCCATGCTACACGATCACTAGATTCACCTTTTCCTGGTTCAAAGCTAAAGGCGAGTGTTGAAAATTTGATGGTAACCAATGTGTGATACTTTTGAGGCTTTGACAGTTTAATTATTGCACTGGTTCACTTTGTGTGTCTTACCGGCATCGCTGCGAAGTAAATGCCACCTTTTTACGCCATTTTCCCATTTGGCTTGAAGCAAACCAGCCGAGACGACTCAATCGAAGCGTGAAAAACTAACGAAATACATAGGATAGTTACGAAATGCAAACAGGGTATTGACTCGTCTGTTTTGCGGAATCGACATGAGTAAGCATGAATTTAATATTCACGATAGCTTGCTATATCAATATTTCCCCATTTCTATTGGAGTGTATTGGAGTGTATCTTACAGAGCTACTTGATTGAACGAGAGTTTTAAAAGAAAACGTATTATTTGCTGAAATTCGTTTACAAGCGCTAAATGAAAACAAGCATACAGTTCACATTGTATACAAATGATTTATAAACACAAAATAAACAAATCATTTTGACCACGACTCAACTTGCTTCTCGTTTAGTTTCACAAGAAGCCCCGTGACGTCATCATTCTCTGGTAAATCTGTGTGACGTCACGTGTGGGAGTGGTGTTTTTATACCACTGTGCAGTATGTACGCATTGGAATGGAAAGAGCACAGTTCTTAGGCAACGTCGAAAAGAAAAGCCTCAACAATGTTAGATAGCAGCAGGTCTCGAGAGTGTTTATTATTTACAGCTGGTAGTATTGAAAGCGAAGAGGGGAGCTCTCTCGGGGAGAAAAGGGACAGGGAGTGATGACTACCGTGGGGAGTTTGTCTTGCAGAACCACCGGTGTACTGGATTAAACAATAACAAATGTACATGTGAATTGCTAGTACTTGTGTGCAATGTGCATGTACCCAAGTCTTCTGCATATGTACTATGTATTTTTCCTCTACTGTAGCTAGTATGTGTGCATGTACATGTACATTATATTTTGTGTAATTAAAACAGTGTAACTCTAAACTGTACATGACCATCTCTGGTGAAGTTGTCGTTATCGGATCTCGCGTTAGGTTTTCTTGCATCTCGTGTTACCGAATATCGCGTTAAAGGAACATTACAGAATTGGTAAGAAAAAACTTGTAAAATATCCTTTTTGTTCACAGATTTACATAAAAACTTACACGGTCTAATGATGATGATAGTAGAAAACATCCCTTGAAATATTTCTGTCTGACATGCCATATTTGATGAGAAATGAATAAACTAATTTTCCGATTGGAGTTTATCGCTCAGTGAGCGTTTTATTCACTTGTTGAATCTATATGATTTCATGCAAATGTGTAATCGGTTTTCACTACTTTATCGTGACCCAGATGGCCGATCGATCTCAAACTTCTACAGGTTTGTCAGTTTATGTATTGTTACGATCCAAAAAACTCCAAATTATCCGTGAATATAAATCACTCAAAAAGCCTGAATTTCCTCAGATGCAACAAAGAAATCAAACAAGGTGACACTGATGTAAAGAACACAGAATCAAAGTGATTTAATGATAAAATTATCAACCACTTCAGTAACCGACTTGGTTTAACAAACATACACTGATTGCGTAAAACAAGTGTACATTAAAATGGATCTTATACAAAACAAGTATCTTACGGGCTAATACGTCAACCTGGATGAGATACAGGCGAGGATCACAGCAACAGAAGATACAGCGAGGATCACATACGCTGGCTCTAAAAACGATCAACTCCAGGGCCGGTAAACCAGTTCTTTGCCGATGTGACTTTGAGCTATCACGCTACTCACTCCGATAAAATGTCGAGAAGAAGACGAAGCAACAACGGGCACAAAATCTGACACCCGCTACAAAATATGGGGAAAAGATCCCAAAACACCGAACTGCAGACTAAGTTAGAAAATGTCCTTTCCGGAATCTAATTAAGCTCTTTAACTGCACTCGGTCAAAAGCGAACTCTTTCACAAGCTCCTCCAACGAGTTGAGTCACTATCACAGAAGTCGTAGCTTCCACCAGTCTTGAGTATTTGTGTCCTGTCCAAGATTTATCCCCAGCCTGTATATAAAAGATTTGTGTTGTTTTCTGGAAAGTACTAACCTAGATCATTCTAGAACCTTCATAACGGATTAGCGCCGCCCACTAGGGTTAACGAACTTACACACAGAGAATGATTGACAGCGTGCGTTCAACACACGTAATTACGTGTACATGTATTAGGATCTCATAACAGTATGCAGTGGATTACATAAAGTTTTTACACTGCCAGCAACTGTTTTACTAGCAAAAAACAATTCTGTAATGTTCCTTTAAGTATCTATTTTCGCCTTACGTTTTTCAATCTCGCCTTAGGTTTTCAATCTCGCCTTAGGTTTTCAAATCTCGCCTTACATTTTTCAATCTTGCTTTAGGGGTTTTTTTTCGAACAAGTAGTGCATTCGGTGTCATTCAGTACATGCGGTATGGTAGCCCGCCTTGCACACATGACGACAGACGACATCAATGTTAGTCTGGTTCCCAGAAAACGTTAAGGCGAGATTTGAAACCTAACGCGGGATTGAAAAACCTAACGCGAGATTGAAAAACGGAGGGCGAGATTGAAAACCTAAGGCGAGATGATAAAGGTAGTTGTCAATATTGGAAGAAAAAAATGTTTAGTTTAAATTTGAAACTCCACTAACTATTAGTTCATATGAGTACCAATCATTCATAGTTCGTTTGTAAATAATAGCTTGTGTAGACCCCAACACTAGCGGTCCAAATTCATTAGTGAGCTCCTGTATAAAGTAAACTTTCAAAAGGTAATTGTTTTTCCTTAGAAAACTAGCAATTCAAATTAAGGGGGAAGAGTCCTCTCATTGTTTTAGTTTTTTTATGTTGGCTGGAGGCGGGGAGGAGCGGAGGGGAGCTTTAGGGGAGTTGCATTTTGTTAATGGTTGAAATATTTTGTTAGGGCACAACAATTCAGGGCAAAATAATGATGGTTACGGGTAAAGAATGTCGATGAAGCATTGTATCATTCTTTACAAATAACCTCAAGAGTTTTCACTCACAAAGCTGTCTTAGATCGTGTTTCAGAGAATTATTGATTTTTGTTAATGATAAAGATCAGTCTTGGGATACACGTAAGACCTCATTTTTGTTGACAAGTATTTGGATTCCGTATTTGGAATTCTCTGCCACTTAAACTTAGATCCTGCCACTGTTTATCTAAATTTAAATCTCTGCTTAAAACGTATCTTATGTCACAAGTTTTTTTGATAATTCATTTCACTGTTTTCACCTTCTTTCTGTTTGTTTTACTGCGCCTTCAGCACCCAGCAGGGTGGATATGTGCGCATTACAAGTCCCTTTATTATTATTATTATTATTATATTTCATCTTATCACAGCATGCAAAAGAAAGATTTCATTTTCATTTGTGCCGGTTACTCCTCGAGTCAGGCTACGTCCCGTAGCCTTAGATCTCAAGGGTCTTTCATAATTATTATTATTATTATTTCATCTTATCACAGCATGCAAAAGAAAGATTTCATTTTCATTTGTGCCGGTTACTCCTCGAGTCAGGCTACGTCCCGTAGCCTTAGATCTCAAGGGTCTTTCTCAGGATATATTATTATTATTATTATCAACAACCACATATTATTATTATTATTATTTCATCTTATCACAGCATGCAAAAGAAAGATTTCATTTTCATTTGTGCCGGTTACTCCTCGAGTCAGGCTACGTCCCGTAGCCTTAGATCTCAAGGGTCTTTCTCAGGATCCTCGCTGTTCCCAAAAGCGCCGCCTTCTGTAACAGATCTATCCTCACGTTTGTCCCTATTTCATCTAGATGTTTCCCCAGTGCTTTGGGAATGGTGCCAAGTGCTCCAACAACCACAGGGACTACTTTCACTTTCACCTGCCAAATCTTACGGAGTTCCCTGGCCAGGTCTTGGTACTTGTGGATCTTTTCGGTCTCCTTCGAAGCTACCCTGATATCACCCGGCACAGCTATGTCAATGAGATGACACATCTTCGTCGTCTTATCTAAGACTACAACATCCGGACGCCTATGTTCTATAACATGATCAGTCTGATCTTCCTTTGTACTCCGTCTGGGCCATCATACTACATTCGCTGACAATATGAAATACAGTCTCTTCTGCCTTGTAACACATTCTGCACATAAGAGAGACGTTTGCTTTCTCTATCCTTGCCTTCATAGCATTTGTCCTTAGTGACTGGTCTTGCGCCGCAGTAATCAAGCCCTCGGTTTCCTTCTTTAGTACTCCGCTCTTTAACCAATTCCATGACTTAGGGCTCGCTACCTCTTCAGTACATCTCAAGAACCGGCCATGAAGTGGCTTGTTCCTCCAATCTTGATGTCTTTCCTCTTTCTTTCCCCTCTTGTACTCCTTCGGCCCAACTTCGTCTTCCCTCGTGTACTTTTTGGCAACCATCAACAAGTTCTCCTCGGTCCTCCTAATATGACAATGCAAGCTCCTGCGCTCGATGTTAACACTGTCTGCCACGCTCAGTAACCCCCTTCCGCCCTCTGACCTCGGAAGATAGAGTCTGCTGACATTTGACCGCGGATGTAGCATGCCATGCATGGTCATCAGTTTCCTTGTTCTCCTGTCCGTGACATCTAGATCTTCCTTGGTCCACCCCACAATACCCCCACTGTACCTCATCAAAGACACGGCCCACGTGTTAATCGCCTTAATCATGTTCCCCCCGTTCAGTTTGGACTTTAAACATTTCTTCACCCGCCTGATGTATTCTGCCCTCAGCCTTACCTTTGATTCCTCGTGAAGCACATGGTCCGATTCAAGAACACCAAGATACCGATAACTCTCCTCCTCGCCTAGAGCCCTCATCTGTGCACCATCTGGCAGAGCGATGCCATCGGAGTGTACCCTCTTTCCCCTCTTCATGGCCATTGAAGCACATTTCTCCAGACCGAACTGCATCCCGATGTCATCACTGAAAATCCTGACGGTCTGCACCAGAGAATCGATCTCAGCCTCATTCTTTGCAAACAATTTTAAATCGTCCATAAAAAGCAGATGGTTGGTCTTACATCCGTCCTTCTTCATTACATAACCTGCGCTCACCTTCCTCAGAATCATCGACAGGGGCATCAGTGCCAGAACAAACAGCAGTGGAGACAGAGAGTCACCTTGGAAAATACCTCTTCTTATGCATACCTTGCCCAGACTATCGTCGTTGGCTGTCAGATTTGTTCGCCACATCTTCATGCTCTCACCTAAAAGACGTTTTACTGCATCAGCCACTCCAACCATATCCAGACATTCCATTATCCATGTGTGCGATACCATGTCATACGCCTTCTTGTAGTCGATCCACGCCATTGCCAAATTAGTCTTTCTGCTCCTGCAATCCTTCAGTACAGCCTTGTCAATGATAAGTTGATCTTTCGTACCTCTGGACCGCTTCTTACAGCCTTTCTGCTCCTCTGGAAACAACTTCTGGTCATCCATATGGCGATAGAGGTCTTCTGCAATCATACTGGTCAAAAGTTTATACATCACAGGTAAGCACGTGATTGGTCTATAATTACTCGCAATGTTACCTTTCTTGACATCCTTAATGATCAGAACCGTTCTTGCCTCAGTCATCCAAGATGGGACCTTACCCTGTACTAAACAGTCTTGCAGTTGTAGGGCCATTCGCTCATGCAAACTACGGAAGTTCTTCAACCAGTACCCATGCACTTGGTCCGGACCCGGGGCTTTCCAATTTAGACTTTCTTTACCTGTCTCTTTACCTTGTCCACGTCAATCTGGAACCCTTCTTGCTGCTGTACCCCTCTCAATTCATCTTTCACATTCGTTAGCCATTCCGCTTGTCGGTTGTGCTGTATTGGTTGGTCCCAAATACTACCCCAGAAAGTTTTGGCCTCTGCTGGCCTCGGGCCCACTTGCGTGCTGTCATTCTTTCCGTCTAATTCCTTAAACAACCGACGCTGATTGGTGTTAAATAGCCTATTTTGGTGAAACTGCTTGACCCTATCAACATACCTCTTCACCTTTGCAGCCTTAGCCTTTACCCTTTGCTTAATCTCCTCTATGACAACATTCACCCCCTTACCTTTGGCATTATACTTTGTCATGATTGTATTCCTCAAGTCTGGACCTTTTATTAAACCCTTTTCCATTTGTTCTATTCTACTGAGGTCTTTCCGTAATTCTTTAATTTGACCCTCCAGACGACGTTTCCACCATGGTGTACTGTTTTCCTGTTTTGATTGTGAAGCCTTCACACCTAACTTTTCCCCTACTACAACTGCCCCAGCAAAAATAAGACGGTTAGTTTCCGACAGATTATTTGTACTTACTGACCCAAGGACTTTACTTACCACGGCTGACATTTCTGTCAGCCTTTTCCTTGGGACCCGGCGCAAAGATGGGATACTCCACCCGCTTGACCCCTTAGCCGCTTCCATCACCTCTTGAATCCTGGTTTTAATTTGCACTTCCTCCTCCGTACACTCTACACCTCCCTCTTCGTCTATGCCATCGTCACCCTGACTGTCTAGCAACCCTGGCTGCTCAACCACATCTTCGCTATTAGCAGCAGCCACCTCCTCCGGTACTTGGTGGTTAACAACCTCTGTTCTATCTCTTTCAGCTTGTACTATCCTCCTCATCTCCTCAATTTCCACGTTTGTTAACCACTGGTTCCGTTTGATAGTACTTATCTGGTCTGCAAGACGCTGCTCACTGATCTCAAACATTTCTTTATCCTGCCATAGGCTAAACATTCTCTTTCTGTATCCTCTCTTGTCCGGCTCACTTTTAATATAACATTCCATCGCCATTTTGTTGTCAGCCTTACTCCATTTTCTCCTGGTTGCAACACGAATCCTGTTGTGAGCAGTTTTGATACGATCTGGTAGTACCTGCTCAGGCATACCAACCAGATCGGGTGAAGGACTTCCTCTCTGGGAGTTTGTCACTCTTTCACCGTTGACTTGATGCTCCATAGCACTCATTATAAACATCACACAATTGTGAGAAAGTTTGTAGTTTTAGGGAGAACTACATACAGCAACGCTGTAGAATATCCAACCCTACGGAGACCACTAAACACTGGTTGTAATCAAGATGTTCCAAAGGACGCAGTTGATACGCGCGTCCGTTCACTGACTCAATGTACACTGTGCGGTCTACGTTGAAGAAAGTTTTCTGAATACAGAAAAATCCAACACTTTTCCACCAAAAATAGCAACAAGATGGTAACTAGTTGTCGTCAAACTTGCCCTGCGGTGTCTACCAAGTAGTACCAACAAGGAGTTAACTTTTGATGTATAACAAACAGCAGGAAACAATATTTATCTTCTATAGAATCGAGAGCCGATCTGAAGCAGTGTTCCTTGTCTCGCCGCCATTATTATTATTTCATCTTATCACAGCATGCAAAAGAAAGATTTCATTTTCATTTGTGCCGGTTACTCCTCGAGTCAGGCTACGTCCCGTAGCCTTAGATCTCAAGGGTCTTTCTCAGGATCCTCGCTGTTCCCAAAAGCGCCGCCTTCTGTAACAGATCTATCCTCACGTTTGTCCCTATTTCATCTAGATGTTTCCCCAGTGCTTTTGGAATGGTGCCAAGTGCTCCAACAACCACAGGGACTACTTTCACTTTCACCTGCCAAATCTTACGGAGTTCCCTGGCCAGGTCTTGGTACTTGTGGATCTTTTCCGTCTCCTTCGAAGCTACCCTGATATCACCCGGCACAGCTATGTCAATGAGATGACACATCTTCGTCGTCTTATCTAAGACTACAACATCCGGACGCCTATGTTCTATAACATGATCAGTCTGAATGTTAAAATCCCAGAGAATCTTGACCTGGTCGGTCTCTACAACTTTCTCCGGAACGTGGTCGTACCATTTCGCATGCACTTGGACACCATACTTCTTACACAGATCCCAGTGAATCACCTTGGCCAACTTGTCATGTCTTCCTTTGTACTCCGTCTGGGCCATCATACTACATTCGCTGACAATATGAAATACAGTCTCTTCTGCCTTGTAACACATTCTGCACATAGGAGAGACGTTTGCTTTCTCGATCCTTGCCTTCATAACATTTGTCCTTAGTGACTGGTCTTGCGCCGCAGTAATCAAACCCTCGGTTTCCTTCTTTAGTTCTCCGCTCTTTAACCAATTCCATGACTTAGGGCTCGCTACCTCTTCAGTACATCTCAAGAACCGGCCATGAAGTGGCTTGTTCCTCCAATCTTGATGTCTTTCCTCTTTCTTTCCCCTCTTGTACTCCTTCGGCCCAACTTCGTCTTCCCTCGTGTACTTTTGGGCAACCATCAACAAGTTCTCCTCGGTCCTCCTAATATGACAATGCAAGCTCCTGCGCTCGATGTTAACACTGTCTGCCACGCTTAGTAACCCCCTTCCGCCCTCTGACCTCGGAAGATAGAGTCTGCTGACATTTGACCGCGGATGTAGCATGCCATGCATGGTCATCAGTTTCCTTGTTCTCCTGTCCGTGACATCTAGATCTTCCTTGGTCCACCCCACAATACCCCCACTGTACCTCATCAAAGACACGGCCCACGTGTTAATCGCCTTAATCATGTTCCCCCCGTTCAGTTTGGACTTTAAACATTTCTTCACCCGCCTGATGTATTCTGCCCTCAGCCTTACCTTTGATTCCTCGTGAAGCACATGGTCCGATTCAAGAACACCAAGATACCGATAACTCTCCTCCTCGCCTAGAGCCCTCATCTGTGCACCATCTGGCAGAGCGATGCCATCGGAGTGTACCCTCTTTCCCCTCTTCATGGCCATTGAAGCACATTTCTCCAGACCGAACTTCATCCCGATGTCATCACTGAAAATCCTGACGGTCTGCACCAGAGAATCGATCTCCGCCTCATTCTTTGCAAACAACTTTAAATCGTCCATAAAAAGCAGATGGTTGATCTTACATCCGTCCTTCTTCATTACATAACCTGCGCTCACCTTCCTCAGAATCATCGACAAGGGCATCAGTGCCAGAACAAACAGCAGTGGAGACAGAGAGTCACCTTGGAAAATACCTCTTCTTATGCATACCTTGCCCAGACTATCGTCATTGGCTGTCAGATTTGTTCGCCACGTCTTCATGCTCTCACCTAAAAGACGTTTTACTGCATCAGCCACTCCAACCATATCCAGACATTCCATTATCCATGTGTGCGATACCATGTCATACGCCTTCTTGTAGTCGATCCACGCCATTGCCAAATTAGTCTTTCTGCTCCTGCAATCCTTCAGTACAGCCTTGTCAATGATAAGTTGATCTTTCGTACCTCTGGACCGCTTCTTACAGCCTTTCTGCTCCTCTGGAAACAACTTCTGGTCATCCATATGGTGATAGAGGTCTTCTGCAATCATACTGGTCAAAAGTTTATACATCACAGGTAAGCACGTGATTGGTCTATAATTACTCGCAATGTTACCTTTCTTGACATCCTTTATGATCAGAACCGTTCTTGCCTCAGTCATCCAAGATGGGACCTTACCCTGTACTAAACAGTCTTGCAGTTGTAGGGCCATTCGCTCATGCAAACTACGGAAGTTCTTCAACCAGTACCCATGCACTTGGTCCGGACCCGGGGCTTTCCAATTTGGCACTTTCTTTACCTGTCTCTTTACCTTGTCCACGTCAATCTGGAACCCTTCTTGCTGCTGTACCCCTCTCAATTCATCTTTCACATTCGTTAGCCATTCCGCTTGTCGGTTGTGCTGTATTAGTTGGTCCCAAATACTACCCCAGAAAGTTTTTGCCTCTGCTGGCCTCGGGCCCACTTGCGTGCTGTCATTCTTTCCGTCTAATTCCTTGAACAACCGACGCTGATTGGTGTTAAATAGCCTATTTTGGTGAAACTGCTTGACCCTATCAACATACCTCTTCACCTTTGCAGCCTTAGCCTTTACCCTTTGCTTAATCTCCTCTATGACAACATTCACCCCCTTACCTTTGACATTATACTTTGTCATGATTGTATTCCTCAAGTCTGAACCTTTTATTATTATTATTATTATTATTATTATTATTTATTATTATTATTTCATCTTATCACAAAATGCAAAAGAAAGATTTCATTTTCATTTGTGCCGGTTACTCTTCGAGTCAGGCTGCGTCCCGTAGCCTTAGATCTCAAGGGTCTTTCTCAGGATCCTCGCTGTTCCCAAAAGCGCCGCCTTCTGTAACAGATCTATCCTCACGTTTGTCCCTATTTCATCTAGATGTTTCCCCAGTGCTTTGGGAATGGTGCCAAGTGCTCCAACAACCACATATTATTATTATTATTATTCCATCTTATCACAGCATGCAAAAGAAAGATTCCATTTGCATTTGTGCCGGTTACTCCTCGAGTCAGGCTACGTCCCGTAGCCTTAGATCTCAAGGGTCTTTCTCAGGATCCTCGCTGTTCCCAAAAGCGCCGCCTTCTGCAACAGATCTATCCTCACATTTGTCCCTATTTCATCCAGATGTTTCCCCAGTGCTTTGGGAATGGTGCCAAGTGCTCCAACAACCACAGGGACTACTTTCACTTTCACCTGCCAAATCTTACGGAGTTCCCTGGCCAGGTCTTAGTACTTGTGGATCTTTTCCGTCTCCTTCGAAGCTACCCTGATATCACCCGGCACAGCTATGTCAATGAGATGACACATCTTCGTCGTCTTATCTAAGACTACAATATCCGGACGCCTATGTTCTATAACATGATCAGTCCGAATGTTAAAATCCCAGAGAATCTTGACCTGGTCGGTCTCTACAACTTTCTCCGGAACGTGGTCGTACCATTTCGCATGCACTTGGACACCATACTTCTTACACAGATCCCAGTGAATCACCTTGGCCAACTTGTCATGTCTTCCTTTGTACTCCGTCTGGGCCATCATACTACATTCGCTGACAATATGAAATACAGTCTCTTCTGCCTTGTAACACATTCTGCACATAGGAGAGACGTTTGCTTTCTCGATCCTTGCTTTCATAACATTTGTCCTTAGTGACTGGTCTTGCGCCGCAGTAATCAAACCCTCGGTTTCCTTCTTTAGTTCTCCGCTCTTTAACCAATTCCATGACTTAGGGCTCGCTACCTCTTCAGTACATCTCAAGAACCGGCCATGAAGTGGCTTGTTCCTCCAATCTTGATGTCTTTCCTCTTTCTTTCCCCTCTTGTACTCCTTCGGCCCAACTTCGACTTCCCTCGTGTACTTTTGGGCAACCATCAACAAGTTCTCCTCGGTCCTCCTAATATGACAATGCAAGCTCCTGCGCTCGATGTTAACACTGTCTGCCACGCTCAGTAACCCCCTTCCGCCCTCTGACCTCGGAAGATAGAGTCTGCTGACATTTGACCGCGGATGTAGCATGCCATGCATGGTCATCAGTTTCCTTGTTCTCCTGTCCGTGACATCTAGATCTTCCTTGGTCCACCCCACAATACCCCCACTGTACCTCATCAAAGGCACGGCCCACGTGTTAATCGCCTTAATCATGTTCCCCCCGTTCAGTTTGGACTTTAAACATTTCTTCACCCGCCTGATGTATTCTGCCCTCAGCCTTACCTTTGATTCCTCGTGAAGCACATGGTCCGATTCAAGAACACCAAGATACCGATAACTCTCCTCCTCGCCTAGAGCCCTCATCTGTGCACCATCTGGCAGAGCGATGCCATCGGAGTGTACCCTCTTTCCCCTCTTCATGGCCATTGAAGCACATTTCTCCAGACCGAACTGCATCCCGATGTCATCACTGAAAATCCTGACGGTCTGCACCAGAGAATCGATCTCCGCCTCATTCTTTGCAAACAACTTTAAATCGTCCATAAAAAGCAGATGGTCGATCTTACATCCGTCCTTCTTCATTACATAACCTGCGCTCACCTTCCTCAGAATCATCGACAGGGGCATCAGTGCCAGAACAAACAGCAGTGGAGACAGAGAGTCACCTTGGAAAATACCTCCTTCTTATGCATACCTTGCCCAGACTATCGTCGTTGGCTGTCAGATTTGTTCGCCACGTCTTCATGCTCTCACCTAAAAGACGTTTTACTGCATCAGCCACTCCAACCGTATCCAGACATTCCATTATCCATGACGTGTGCGATACCATGTCATACGCCTTCTTGTAGTCGATCCACGCCATTGCCAAATTAGTCTTTCTGCTCCTGCAATCCTTCAGTACAGCCTTGTCAATGATAAGTTGATCTTTCGTACCTCTGGACCGCTTCTTACAGCCTTTCTGCTCCTCTGGAAACAACTTCTGTTCATCCACATGGCGATAGAGGTCTTCTGCAATCATACTGGTCAAAAGTATATACATCACAGGTAAGCACGTGATTGGTCTATAATTACTCGCAATGTTACCTTTCTTGACATCCTTTATGATCAGAACCGTTCTTGCCTCAGTCATCCAAGATGGGACCTTACCCTGTACTAAACAGTCTTGCAGTTGTAGGGCCATTCGCTCATGCAAACTACGGAAGTTCTTCAACCAGTACCCATGCACTTGGTCCGGACCCGGGGCTTTCCAATTTGGCACTTTCTTTACCTGTCTCTTTACCTTGTCCACGTCAATCTGGAACCCTTCTTGCTGCTGTACCCCTCTCAATTCATCTTTCACATTCGTTAGCCATCCCGCTTGTCGGTTGTGCTGTATTGGTTGGTCCCAAATACTACCCCAGAAAGTTTTGGCCTCTGCTGGCCTCGGGCCCACTTGCGTGCTGTCATTCTTTCCGTCTAATTCCTTAAACAACCGACGCTGATTGGTGTTAAATAGCCTATTTTGGTGAAACTGCTTGACCCTATCAACATACCTCTTCACCTTTGCAGCCTTAGCCTTTACCCTTTGCTTAATCTCCTCTATGACAACATTCACCCCCTTACCTTTGGCATTATACTTCGTCATGATTGTATTCCTCAAGTCTGGACCTTTTATTAAACCCTTTTCCATTTGTTCTATTCTACTGAGGTCTTTCCGTAATTCTTTAATTTGACCCTCCAGACGACGTTTCCACCATGGTGTACTGTTTTCCTGTTTTGATTGTGAAGCCTTCACACCTAACTTTTCCCCTACTACAACTGCCCCAGCAAAAATAAGACGGTTAGTTTCCGACAGATTATTTGTACTTACTGACCCAAGGACTTTACTTACCACGGCTGACATTTCTGTCAGCCTTTTCCTTGGGACCCGGCGCAAAGCTGGGATACTCCACCCGCTTGACCCCTTAGCCGCTTCCATCACCTCTTGAATCCTGGTTTTAATTTGCACCTCCTCCTCCGTACACTCTACACCTCCCTCTTCGTCTATGCCATCGTCACCCTGACTGTCTAGCAACCCTGGCTGCTCAACCACATCTTCGCTATTAGCAGCAGCCACCTCCTCCGGTACTTGGTGGTTAACAACCTCTGTTCTATCTCTTTCAGCTTGTACTATCCTCCTCATCTCCTCAATTTCCACGTTTGTTAACCACTGGTTCCGTTTGATAGTACTTATCTGGTCTGCAAGACGCTGCTCACTGATCTCAAACATTTCTTTATCCTGCCATAGGCTAAACATTCTCTTTCTGTATCCTCTCTTGTCCGGCTCACTTTTAATATAACATTCCATCGCCATTTTGTTGTCAGCCTTACTCCATTTTCTCCTGGTTGCAACACGAATCCTGTTGTGAGCAGTTTTGATACGATCTGGTAGTACCTGCTCAGGCATACCAACCAGATCGGGTGAAGGACTTCCTCTCTGGGAGTTTGTCACTCTTTCACCGTTGACTTGATGCTCCATAGCACTCATTATAAACATCACACAATTGTGAGAACGTTTGTAGTTTTAGGGAGAACTACATACAGCAACGCTGTAGAATATCCAACCCTACGGAGACCACTAAACACTGGTTGTAATCAAGATGTTCCAAAGGACGCAGTTGATACGCGCGTCCGTTCACTGACTCAATGTACACTGTGCGGTCAACGTTGAAGAAAGTTTTCTGAATACAGAAAAATCCAACACTTTTCCACCAGACCTCTCTGATGTTGTATAGATTGTAAAAAACAAAAAAAACAATGCACAATTCATGAATTATGACTTTTTCAAATAATAAACGTTATTTTAATTTAACTCGACACCTTATGACGTCATTATCGTGTCATTAAAGCGGTGTCTTTTATTAGTGAAGACTGGGCTAACTATGTGCGAAGTTTGAAGGTTTTGTGACCTGTAATGTTGGTAATTTGATTTGCTTTATAAGTTCAAAATTGTTCTATCCAGGATTCCAATCACTGAACCAACATGTAAACAGCAGACAATAAAACACATACGTACACGAGCAGTGAAATTCCGTGCTATATAACTTTATTAAGTCATACTTCCTCTAAAGTGTTGACGGGATTTGAAAAAACAGTTGGATTCTCATAAGAAGTAAATAACTGTAAAAGTCTCCTTTGTGTTACAGAGGTTACGCAAGTGTATGGATACGGATATGGATACAGATACAGATATGATAACTGGGATGCGCATCAGATTTTGTTTCGCAATCATATTAGAGTTATGTGTCAGGTCTAGGCCAAAGTATAGATAACGTTGGCATAATGATTTGCGAGCAAAATAAATCAAAAAATATTTTCTATATGATCTTGTACATTGGAGAATCAGATGGAATTGTTAAACTGTTTGTTTTCAGATCTATACGTTAAACGCGTGTAAAGAAAGTTTCCAGTAAGCATAGTAAAATAGAGACCCTGTTTAAAGGAACATTACAGAATTGGTAAGAAAAAAACTTGTAAAATATACTTTTTTATCACAGATGTACATAAAACTTACAAGGTCTAATGATGATGATAGTAGAAAACATCCCTTGGAATATTATTTTTGTCTGAATTGCCATACTTATGACGCCGGTAAAATCTTAAGAGCTGTCATGTTGTACTTATGAGCTTACCACTATTGAGATAATATGAGGCGGTCTTTCGAGAAGACGTAACAAGGAAGACAAGTAACTTAGATGTCAAGAGACAAGATGACTAATCTAAATACTAATCTCGTTATCACCTTGCCTTCTATCTAGTTTACCGAGTAAGTTAACATAAACCCTTATTGACCTATAAATGAAACGTGATCGAGACGTAGGTTTTCTTAAAAACAAACAAAACTAACTTACATACAATGTACAGTAAAGAGGGCTGTTACATTTTTCAACGAAGTTACTTAAAATCTGATTTTGGTGTTAACAAAAACCCGATAATTTTTGTTTCACTCTTTTAAAATGGAAGGTTAAAGTCGATATGTTATTTTCTTTTGAAAGAGTAAGGTAATTTTCGTCCTACAAAGAACTTTGTTTTCATTAAAGCGCTAATTCTAACTTGAAAATTTCCTTACTATTCTATAGTCGTTAATTATATAAAGTTTTAAAATATGTCGGCTGCTATACGGTTTAAACCAAAAACAGTGTAAGTAAAACTAAATCATACAAAAAAATCAAAAGACAATTAGTAGTTATAAAGCTTCGATCCAGTATTAAAACGTGAACTATAAAGCGTTGTTTTCATAGCTGAATAGCAAGTTCTAACTTTGAAGATATTCCATATTATTAAATCTTAAAAATAGAAACTATGTCAACTACTCCGTGGCTTTTACCAAGCAATTTAAGAATGAAGAAAACAAGTCTATCATTTTTTGCAAGTTGAAATGAAAATTAGTAGTTTAAAAACCTCGATTTAGTATCGAAATGTGAAACGTAAAGAGTTTTTTCGTATAACTAATTCGACTTGAAAAATTATTATATCATTAGTAATAATTATTAAGTTAAACCGGATGTTTCATTACAAACTGTCCCCTCGACGAGGTGACCGTCACAAGCAAAGCTGTCAATCATTACCACAATGCATATAAAACGCTCGTGGTACTATCATGCCACCGTGATAGAGAATCCACTCTTGTAAGCGAGTCGGATTTAGAACGGGTTATTAAGAACGGTATCTTGAGCGTTATAAGCGATGCATTTTTACTTCTTTATAAGTTATGGTGCCTAGTCGAATCGGGTGTAAACTGACATTCAATATTAATTAATTTCTTTTACTCTAGTTTTGTTACACGACCTCATGAACTCTATTTATCTCATTTATCCATTGCGTTACAAAGTTAAATCTCATTTATTGTGTCTTGACAAAAAAGGCAAATGTTTGACATTTTTAGGCTGCTGTATATTACTGTAAAATTACTGTAAACTAAATATGATAAAGTGATCAGGTGATTATTAGGGAGATGTGCGTGCCTTATTATATGGGTTTGTTATCAATCTGATTAAAGACTAAACTTTTCTTCTAATTTTCATCTCAGTCGTTTTAAGTGAACGGTAACCCGAAAAGCCATGCCATTTATTTGTTTGGGTACTGTCAATGGCCTCATTGAAGTATCTCCCGTTCAAATTGGAGCGGTAGCAGTTTCCGTACCACCAGGCTCCGTGGTATCGCTCGGCACAGTTACCGCCACTGACATCGTTGTCTCGGTCTTTGGTCGTAAAGGCCTGGTTATTGTGATATGCTAAGGAGTCTCCTGAAATATAACACATGTGGTCGTAATCAAAAATGTGTATTCTGAGAGCACGTGTACTGTTGCTGTCTCTGCGAAACCATTAATTAGTGCATAACTCTCTGAAAAGTTGTTAATTTACCCCCCATCCTTCCAGATAGGCCAATTCCATTGCATTTCACCTCAGTTCAAAGGATCAACTTTTCCTTATGAAATCTAATGAGATACGTGTAATAACCAAACAAACAAATATAGTAATTAATCTATTAACTTAATTAGATTAAAATTTCATATACATTGGAATACTCCACAAGGACATTTATGAACATTTTCAAAAACTTGTGTAAATTAAAATAATATATATGTCACTTTTACTGCAGCAGAAGCACACGTGCTTCGTCCGTAGGATTCTAAATTAAAGCTTGTGCCAAAGCCCAATGGAGCGGGGGATATTGGGAGGAGTGAGGTAAAGTGTGCAAAATGTTTACAGTATTAAATTTTATTCCATTAAACCGTTTGAGCTATATGGTTGCTAAAATAACTATGTACGGCTTAACAAGTATTGGTTCTTCCTATGGTTGGCATTACACCGATATTTGTATTCACTGCTGTCTAAATAAAATGACTGTTGCCATTATTCTATTTAAATTATGAACGAACCGGGGGCAAAAAATCCTGCAACCAGAAAGCATCGAAAAGGCACCATATTTTATTTATGATTTGTTGGGTTTCGTGGCCACTTACCACAAATAAAAAGCATAGTAAACTGGTCGGTCACAGCGATGGGCACAGTTACCCGGCAAGGTTTTTGTCTTAGCTATGGAGTCTCCACCTAAAGTAACTTCTTACTTGCGGTTCCTGAGTAACTTCCCACAGTCAGCCTGTAGTTGTCACGCACATCGGTGATGCTGAACAAGTCATAGACGGCATACGCAGCACTGTTTTCGAAGTCTATGAGATCTATGCGGATATCGTAAACGCCCCGAGCGGTCAGACGGTGCAAGTTGTCATTACCGAGCCAAAACTCTCCCTCTAGATTCCCAAAGCCCCGGCTGTAGTTGGCAAAGTCCAAGTAGAAATCAACACTACCGTCCCTGCGCCGCTGGAACACCTTTTCAATAAAGAACGATTATTAATAGTTATTATTAATAATTAGAATTATTAATTTTTCCCCACAATGCTTTAGACCTTTTTTAATGTTTTGTGTTCATATTGTTTTGTATAATTATATATTTCAAGTTTTACTTACGGTGAACTTACCGTCCAGCCTCCACCGTCTGTCCCCATATCACAGTACACCTGGACGGTCCCATCGGAGTCAAGCGGTTTGACTGTGTACACGCCACTCTCTGTCACACCCCTGTTTTGAGCCTCTAAACAATCCTTGTAGATTAAGGCTGACCTAACTTCTTTATAAAACAAAACGTATAGGGAGATTCTTTCATGATTACGCAATCATTTTCAATGACATGGGTATCCAAAGACTCTAAGCTAAAAAGGCGGATATCTTTTCAGAATTATCAAATAAATATATAGGTCTTTCAATTTGACTTACCTAAAAATATTAATTTACAATTAATAGATCATACAACTCTCCGTGAAGCCATGGAACTGTTTTTTACAGTTTGTTTGTATACAAACTGTGCTTTAATACTCCACCAAACATTTTGTTAACATTTTTCACAATTTCCAAGTTCCCTCTTGAGATCTAGAAAAATAGCATAAAAAAGGAAATTACCCTGGGATGATTCTTTGACTAAAATGAATTCCCTCAATGACCTCCCCTTTAAGAATTCCCACATATTCGCGAATTGTTTCACGACATTGCATACGTGTGCGCACATATTAGCGAATTGTTTCACGACATTGCATACGTGTGCGCACATATTCGCGAATTGTTTCACGACATTGCATACGTGTGCGCACATATTCGCGATTTGTTTCACGACATTGCATACGTGTGCGCACATATTCGCGAATTGTTTCACGACATTGCATACGTGTGCGCACATATTCGCGATTTGTTTCACGACATTGCATACGTGTGCGCACATATTCGCGATTTGTTTCACGACATTGCATACGTGTGCGCACATATTCGCGATTTATGCGTTCACTACGAACATTGCATACGTGTGCGCACATATTCGCGATTTGTTTCACGACATTGCATACGTGTGCGCACATATTCGCGATTTGTTTCACGACATTGCATACGTGTGCGCACATATTCGCGATTTGTTTCACGACATTGCATACGTGTGCGCACATATTCGCGATTTGTTTCACGACATTGCATACGTGTGCGCACATATTCGCGATTTGTTTCACGACATTGCATACGTGTGCGCACATATTCGCGATTTGTTTCACGACATTGCATACGTGTGCGCACATATTCGCGATTTGTTTCACGACATTGCATACGTGTGCGCACATATTCGCGATTTGTTTCACGACATTGCATACGTGTGCGCACATATTCGCGATTTGTTTCACGACATTGCATACGTGTGCGCACATATTCGCGATTTGTTTCACGACATTGCATACGTGTGCGCACATATTCGCGATTTGTTTCACGACATTGCATACGTGTGCGCACATATTCGCGATTTGTTTCACGACATTGCATACGTGTGCGCACATATTCCGCGAATTGTTTCACGTCATTGCATACGTATGCGCACACGTTTGCGATATGCGATGTCCCTTCAGGGCCACCATACAGACCGCCTGTGTTTTGGGACGATTGTGCGGGTGGCAGACTCGTTTGCGCTGGGGACCCGTTCGCCAGAAAACATGTTTTAGTCTTCTTATGCAACTTCGGTAAATCGCCATGTAACAAACAAAAAACTTTGTGGGGATTGCAATAGGGCAATAAAGAGAGCTGATTGATGAAAGGCGTAGAAAAGAAAAAATTACGAGCTGTCATGTTGTACTTATGAGCTTACCACTATTGAGATAATATGAGGCGGTCTTTCGAGAAGACGTAACAAGGAAGACAAGTAACTTAGATGTCAAGAGACAAGATGACTAATCTAAATACTAATCTCGTTATCACGGTGCCTTCTATCTAGTCTACCTATAAATGAACAAAACTAATTTACATACAATGTACAGTAAAGAAGGCTGTTACATTTTTCAACGAAGTTACTTAAAATCTGAATTTGGTGTTAAGAAAAAAACGATAATTTTTGTTTCACTCTTTTAAAATGGAGAGTTAAAGTTGATATGTTATTTTCTTTTGAAAGATTAAGGTAATTTCGTCCTATAAAGAATTTTGTTTTCATTAAAGCGCTAATTCTAACTTGAAAATTTCCTTACTATTATATAGTCGTTAATTATATAAAGTTTTAAATTATGTCGGCTACTTCACGGTGTAAACCAAAAACAGTGTAAGTAAAACTAAATCATACAAAAAAAAATTAAACAGACAATTAGTAGTTATAAAGCTTCGATCCAGTATTGAAACGTGAACTATAAAGCGATGTTTTCATAGCTGAATAGCAAGTTCTAACTTTGAAGATTTTCCATACTATAAAGGAACATTACAGAATTGGTTTTTGCTAACAAAACAGTTGCTGGCAGTGTAAGCACTTTATGTAATCCACCATATACATAAACTGACAAACCTGTAGAAGTTTGAGATCGATCGGCCATCTGTCACGAGAAAATAGTGAAAACCCGATTACACATTTGCATGAAATCATATAGATTCAACAAATGAATGAAACGCTCACTGAGCGATAAACTCCAATCGGAAAATTAGTTTATTAATTTCTCATCTAATAAGGCATTTCAGACAGAAATATTTCAAGGGATGTTTTCTACTATCATCATCATTAGACCGTGTAAGTTTTATGTAAATCTGTGATCAAAAGTATATTTTTTCTTACCAATTCTGTAATGTTCCTTTAGATGTTAAAAGTAGAAACTATGTCGGCTACTCCATGGCTTTTACCAAGCGATTTAAGAATGAAGAAAACAAATCAATAATTTTTTGCAAATTAAAATGACAATTAGTAGTATAAAAACCTCGATTTAGAAAATCTAATTGTGAAACGTAAAAAGTTTTTTCATTTATAGCTAATTCGACTTTAAAAAATTCCATTGCTTTATTATATCATTAGTAATAGTTATTAAGTTAAACTGGATGTTTCATAACAAACTGTACCCGATTCGGCGAGCCACCGTCACTAGCAAAGCTGTCAATCATTACTACATTGCATATAAAACGCTCATGGTACTATCATGCCACCGTGATAGAGCATCCACTCTTGTAAGCGAGTCAGATTTAGAACGGGTTAATTTAAGAACGGCATCTTGAGCGTTATAAGCGATGCTTTTTACTTCTTTATAAGTTATGGTGCCTAGTCGAATAGGGTGTAAGCTGACATTCAATATTAATTAATTTCTTTTACTCTATTTTTGTTACACGATCTCATGAACTCTGTACATGTCTAGTTGATCCATTGCATTACAAAAGTTAAATCTCATTTATTGTGTCTTGAAAAAAAAGGCAAATGTTATTTTTAGGCTGCTGTTTATAACTGTAAAATTACCGTAAACTAAATAAGATACAGTGATCAGGTGATTATTAGGGAAATGTGCGTGCCTTATCACATGGGTTTGTTATCCATCTGAGTAAGGACTAAACTTTACTTCTAATTTTCATCTCAGTCTTTTTGAGTGAGCGGATACCCGAAAAGTAATTCCATCTAACTCCTTGGCTATTGCTAGTGGTCTCATTGAAGTATCTCCCGTTCAGATTGGACTGGTAGCAGTTTCCGTACCACCAGGCTCCGTGGTGATCCTCGGCACAGTTACCGCCCAAGTCATCGTTGTCTCGGTCTCTGGTCGTAAAGGCCCGGTTATTGTGATATGTTAGCCTGTCTCCTGAAATAATATAACACACGTGGTCGTAGTTACAAAAGTGTATGCTTAAAGCACGTGTCAGCAAAACCACTAATCAGTGCACAACTCTCTGAAAAACATATATGAATTTACCCCATCCTTACAGACAGACCCATGTCATTGCATTTCGCATCAGTTCAAGGGATCAACTTAAAAAATACTACTCCCAGTTTGTTTTAGCCAACATACTACATGGTTTTCCTTATATAATATATTGAAATAGGTGTAATCAGGCAGTCAAAATAAGGTAAAACTGTTATTCTGATGCTATGAAGTACACCGTTGAAAGTGCCCCCGTGAGCTCAAACATACGTGAATCATCAGGCCTGAAGAAGATTTCGTTATGTAATATTTGATCCCGCATTGTGAACACTAACAAGTTTACCTGGGGAATAACACGTGCGTGTGTGTGTGTGTGTGTGTGTGTGTTTGTGTGAGGGGGGGGGGGGGTTGCGCATAACAGCCTCACACCCTTCTACCGGGCAACTGGTGAACATTGTTTTACTCAAAAAATGGCAGACCGTGTTAGTTCATAAAGTAAAAGGAAAAAACACACCATTTCTAGGGATATTTGTGTAAATCATATATTCTACATGTAACACGTCTTTTCAACCATATTTATTTCATAGGTAACGCTTTTATATCCCAAAAACGCACAATCCGAAGGCAGCATTTTAACTACTTACAACTCTTCGTCAGGGTCAAAATACTTCATAGTGCAACAGCTGCCCAGACTGGCTCTGTTTTACCTGTTTTGGGTATTGTTTTTTTTTATGCACTAGTCAATGCGCTAGACGATTTTTCAATTTGTTCCTCCTTCTTCAGGGACACCGGCTCACTGCCTACCTAATTTAGTGATGTGGAATCACAGAAAATAATTATAAGATTGTTGATGTAAACCAAAAAAAATCATTAAAATATCACGTAATTAACCAAAACAAATATTTTTAAAAAACGTCCGCGTATACGCTTATCTAGCCGTCGCGGCATGAGGATCCAGTCTTCATATCCATGAAGCACAAACTCACGTGTAATTAAAAACCGACAGAAAAACACGTCAGTCTAGTCTAATCTACACCAACTTGCATTCTGTGGACATCGTGCAGCTATTCGTCGTCGTCCTGCCGCTTGTAATAGCTAGGGGTACATACTTAATCCCTCGTAAAACAAAATGTAGTAAATGGTCTGGCTCCCAACCCCTCCTATAAGCTCTGAGTTCATGCCCCCGTGGTTTGTCTCTCTTGTCTCTCTGGGACAAATGTACCTAGCAAGGGCACTACCAACTCCATGCGCCGCTGGTTACGCAACTGCAAGGGTGTAAGGGTTTAACCTAAATCATAGGGGTGTGGCAGGGAAGGGTTCGTGTTTTTGTGTTGTTTTTTTTCTTTTCTTTTTTTTGGGGGGAGGGTAATGACAGTTGTTTATTTTCAGATCTGGGGAGTGGGAGGGGCATAGAAAGTATAGCCCCCACTTCCTATTAGAAGACGAACAAATATTTACTCAGATTCAAGGTCAAATGTTGATGCTCATTGTGTTGGAAGTGCATTTGGAGCACAATGTCTTATAATTAACGGCACAACACGTGATACACAAACTGAAACCTTTTCAATCGAGCTAAAGTGGTCGGCTGATTTGCTTTTTGAGTCAGACAAAACTGTAATTGACATAAATTTGGGTTTCATTTCTTTGTTTGTCCATTTGGTGATTGATTTGCATCCCGTTGGTTTTTAGTTATTGATGAGACGCATTGCAGCAGAGTGTCTTGCGTTGAACCCTTGCGGATCGTTGAGCAGTGAAGTCGACAAACAATTTACATTTTTTAATACGGTAAGTCCGTTTAAAACTCTACCATAAAATTATCTGAGCTTTTAATTTCTGTGATATCAGTTTCTCTTTCCTCCTTCAACGAAATGTCAATATACACCCATAACATGAATTTGAATAAGGCATAAGTGTGATGAGCCAGTCTTCACTGCGTGGTAGAGACTGGGTTGTGATGAGCCAGTCTTTACTGCGTGATAGAGACTGGGTTGTGATGAGCCAGTCTTCACTGCGTGGTAGAGACTGGGTTGTGATGAGCCAGTCTTCACTGCGTGGTAGAGACTGGGTTGTGATGAGCCAGTCTTCACTGCGTGGTAGAGACTGGGTTGTGATGAGCCAGTCTTCACTGCGTGGTAGAGACTGGGTTGTGATGAGCCAGTCTTCACTGCGTGGTAGAGACTGGGTTAGTCGCTGGCCGCTATTAGTGGACCCTTCGGCTCGGTCCATTAACATTGTCCAGCCACCAACAAAGGTAATTACCAGGCAGTAAAGACCGGCTATTCACACTGTTATTGCCCTTAAAATCACATTTGGGGGGAAAAAACGGTAAATAGTTTTTAGATTCGCCGAAATGTGTAGAATTTATTGTTCTATTCTTTTCCAAGGGCCATTTTTTTTAGGCTGCTTAAATTTTGCGTAGAAACCATAACCTCTCACACATAATTGACTATATTTATGCTATTTTCAAGAGTCATGCAGACTGTAAGCTTTGAAAATTACCAGCACCATAAATAGAAATACTTTGGTCGGTGTTTGGCTTCTTTGATTCCCTTTATTTTGGATTTTTGGTTCAAACTATATAAATTTTTATCAAAGGGAAATGTTTGATGTGCTAATAATTATTTTTTTATATATATTTTTTGCGTCATCATGTCGACGTGGTGAAATGAACTTCTTTGGAAAGTTTCAAAGACATCGCTAAAGAACTTTGGAAATAGTGCTCCCCGATCCTCGTTAGAAGATGAAGAGTAAAATGAGGGAAAAAACGGTTCAACTAGAAAAAAATTTCCCCTGTGAACTATTTCCCTCTGAAATGAAGTCATATTCGAGAAAACTGTATCTAAAAACCCTGTAAAAACGCAACACCTGATTTTGGTTGTTACAACAAAAACTAGGGACATTGTGTTTACGTGCCGAAAATTGTGCATGGTTTTCACTAATAATTTATTTCCTGACTCACAAAACGGATTTATCCCAAATATTCATAGGTTTATTATTGATGTATATTATTGAGAAATTAGAATTAGCTGTTGCAAACTGCTTACCAACCAAAAGGACCTGTAGTATAAATGCAAAAAATTAGTTAGTGGCCTGACGTTTCGACCCTAGCAGAGTCTTTCTCGAAGGCTAAATGACAAGACAACACACATACATGCATACAAGGGGGACAAAAGCAGTCAAGTGGAAAAACATGAATAGAGAGAGTGGAGAGAGAAAAGCAAGAAGCATTCAGAAAAAGCAGGGGGCAAGCAGGGATTATGAAGACAAAGGGGGGGTTGGAGGGAAGGGGATGGCTAGACCACAAGAAGTTGGAAACACAAAGGACAAAATGGAAGGTTGGAAGAAAAGTAAATAATTAGTTAATAGGGCAGACTAAAAATATGGATATCTGTGGGGGAAAAGGGAGAAGGCAAAGACAAAGGGTTATTAGTCATTTCCTTCTTGGATGTTCAAACCATGGGGTTGAATGGTCTTTATGCGCCTTATCCACAATTTCTCCCTACTCAGACGGACAGTCTCTCTGGAGTTACCTATAGTGCCTCAATGCCCTGTAGATTCATGTCAAAAATGGAGTGGTTAGGAAGATTGAAGTGGTGTCCTACAGGTGTATCCACAATCCCGGCCATATCTCGTTGGGCCCCCTGTCCCCTTTCAATGTTGAATCACATTGTTGCACGGTCTTTTGCGTTCCAGACAACATTGAGCGGGGGGACGGGGGACGGGGGAGAGAATGTTTATTGTGAGACAGGGAATGGTTATTGTATGGTTATTGTAACGTTATAGGAACGGGTGGCCCAAGCATTTTGGCCGGGATTGTCTGAAATTCTTTCAGCGTGATTTTTTAGTTTCTTATTACAAAATAAGGCTTTAAAAAGACTATGAATGTCCATAGACACTGAATGTCCGTTTACTGCTGAGTAGGGCGTTACAAAACAGCAAGGATGTTTTTGTGGGGGGGGACGACGGGGAGAGAATGTTTATTGTCAAGGGATGTCGACAGTAAATGTTTATTGTAGCGTTGGGAATGGGTGGCCCAAGCATTTTGCGCGGGATTGTCTGAAAGTTCCTTTAGTTGATTTTGCGAAGTGGACTGCACACAGATATACTCCAATCTTTGGTGGATCAGAGACAATTCATAAGTGAAGCAAAGCATTTGACCCATAGTTATAGAAAGCAAGAGCCAATTTACAACATGGTGTTTCGTGGCTTAATTTCGAACGAAAATCGTGCATATATTCGTCTTTTGCGGAAGAGCGGAAAATCACAGAGAGAAATAGCGGCAACGTGCAATGTATTCCGTAGTTCTGTTCAGCGGATTTGTAAACATGAAGGGCAAGTTCACCGGTGTCACCGTGGCCGAGGTGGGCGAAAAAGACTTCTTTCTAAGCGCCAGGAGCGTCTTTTGGTGAGAAATGTACAGAAACTTGGGAAAACAGAGGGGCCATTTACCTCGGCAAGACTAAAGTCTGCATGCGGACTGATGCATGTCTCAGATAGAACCATGAGGCGCGCCATGAATAGACTTGGATTCAAGTACAGGCAAGCTCGTAAAAAGGGACTTGTAACGGATTTGGATCTGAAGAAGAGAGTGGGGTTCGCCAAGAAGATGACCCGTCAGTACCCGCCAAATGTGTGGACAGATCACGCATGTCTGACGGTTCACCACACGATTCACCATGGCATGTTTGCTTGTAACTTACGTGAAAAAAGTCTTTGTTCAACACGAAAAGGGCATTACAGTCCACAAACAACACATAACCTGTTCATATTCTTTTGAACCACCTCAATCGGTTATTTGGCAGAAAATCAAACGGTTAACCCTCAAAACCAAAATAGAAAAGAAATTTATGAAATCTCTTTATTTACTCTACTACGGTGAACCGTGTAGACTTGGTTTCAAGCCTGCGATCGTGGCTTTTAGTCTACTTGATAGCCAATACCTTATTGGGCCAAATAGCGCACATTGTTAGATTGGCCCATGATAGCTTATCTGTGGGGGCGTTTCTCGTGCCTGATACAGAGGAATAACCGCGATCTCAGACTTGAAATCAAGTCTATGAATGGTGTAAGTCTATGAATGGTGTAATGGTTAAGAGATACGCTTAACAAGTCAAATGTCTTGAACCTGAATGGAGTTCAGGAGAGACAAAATGCTCGTGTTTTTTTTCTCTTATTTTTATCACCTTCCTCGACAAACAATGAATGTTCATTGCTTATATCTATTCTTTCATTTTTCAATCCCATTGTTTCTATTCTCTTATTACTTATTTTGTATTAATGCTCACAACATAATACCACCCCCAACAAAAAAATTACACAAATTTCAACAACAAAAATGTTGCCTGTGTGTGTTCTTTTGTGTTCAAACGCTCTACTCGGCAAGAAATAGTCATTTACTGTCAAAACACAATCATAGTCAGCCCCAAAATTTCAGACATGGTCTGAAATTCTTTCAGCGTGATTTTTTAGTTTCTTATTACAAAATAAGGCTTTAAAAAGACTATGAATGTCCATAGACACTGAATGTCCGTTTACTGCTGAGTAGGGCGTTACAAAACAGCAAGGATGTTTTTGTGGGGGGGGGGGACGACGGGGAGAGAATGTTTATTGTCAAGGGATGTCGACAGTAAATGTTTATTGTAGCGTTGGGAATGGGTGGCCCAAGCATTTTGCGCGGGATTGTCTGAAAGTTCCTTTAGTTGATTTTGCGAAGTGGACTGCACACAGATATACTCCAATCTTTGGTGGATCAGAGACAATTCATAAGTGAAGCAAAGCATTTGACCCATAGTTATAGAAAGCAAGAGCCAATTTACAACATGGTGTTTCGTGGCTTAATTTCGAACGAAAATCGTGCATATATTCGTCTTTTGCGGAAGAGCGGAAAATCACAGAGAGAAATAGCGGCAACGTGCAATGTATTCCGTAGTTCTGTTCAGCGGATTTGTAAACATGAAGGGCAAGTTCACCGGTGTCACCTGGTCGTGGTTATTGTAACGTTATATGAACGGGTGGCCCAAGCATTTTGGCCGGGATTGCAGCTTGTGGGTGTTGACTGTTGATCTGTGGCTGTAGAAACGCCTCTTCATTGTAGTTCTTGTTTCACCTATGTATTGAACACCACAAACTCTGCAAGATATTAGATAGATTAGATTAGTTGTGGTGCAGGTGACATGACCCCTTGTCTTATGGGTGGTACCACCTGTATGGCTGGTAAAGGAGTCAGATTCCCTGATGTGTTGTCTACAAACGATGCATTTTGATGTGTTGGAACACCTAAAAGTACCCTGTGGCAAAGGGGGATTAACATCATCATTAATGGGGGGACTTCTGCCCGGACGATGAGATCCCTGAGACTGGGTGGGCGTCGGAAGGCAACTATGGGTTCTTCCTGTACAGCACGCTGAAGCCGATCTGATGTGTGAAGAATATGATGGTTGGAACTGGTTATTTTACGAATGGGAGGAAGTGAGGGGTGAAAAGTGACAACAAAAGGAACTTTCCCCTTGGAACTCCGTTGTTGCTTGGGTCCTTTGGAGAGTACAGACTCCCTAGAACGAGCCTTGACTTTCTGAATCGCTCGATGGACTGCTAGGGAGCTATGACCCCTGGAAACAAGGTGTTTCTTAAGTTCCTTCGAGTGGTGGAAAAAATCAGAATCATTAGAACAGATTCGACGGAGTCTGAGGGCCTGACTGTAGGCTATCTGGTTTTGCAGTGTCGGGGTGACAGCTGGTGGAGTGGAGGTATTGATGTTTATCTGTGGGTTTAACAAAGAGATCTGTGGTTAAGCCGTCTTCCGTCTTTATAACTTTGACATCCAGAAAATGGGTGTCCTTGGTCGAGTATTCATTCGTGAATTTGATGGTCCTGTGGAAGGAATTAATGTGGTTAATGAATGATATGAGGCTTGCTTCATCACTAGTCCAGATGAAAAAGATGTCATCGATATAGCGCCACCAGACCCAGGGGCGGCAAGGGGCCGACGACAACATGCGCTGACTAATGAAAAGGCAGGCCATTGAAGGTGCCATACGTGTACCCATTGCAGTGCCATGTACCTGTAGGAAATTCTTACCTAAGAACGAAAAGTTGTTTTTTGTTAGAACATGTTGCATGAGGGATACAATGTCAGAAATTGGCCGTGACACGTGACCACTCTTAGACAGGGCTGAGGAGCAGGCAGCAATCCCTTCATCTTGGGGGATGTTGGTGTACAAAGAGGACACATCAAAAGTACCGATGATAGCTGTGTTGGGGACCTGCTTCTGAATACCTGAGATTTTACGAAGAAAATCTGGAGTGTCATGAATATTATGATGGAACCTGTGGCATAAGCGGCTTGAGAAAACTGTCAACATATTGAGATATATTCTCAGTGGGGGAACCATTGCCAGATATGATGGGTCTCCCTCACTGTAAAAAAAAAATGGGTAATCGAGTGCGGGGTAAAACTATTCACACATATTTTGGTCATTTTTTTTACACATTTATGGGTAAAAATTGCTGTTGGGTAAATATAAGGCTTGACCAATGTTGGTACGAAATTGGGTCATTAAAGTTTGGTAATCTTTAACCAACAAATGGGTACATAGTGCTTGCTTTAAGCTTCATTCTAGATGTTGGGTATAAAATCAGCCATAAGCCCACCAGTTGGGTACTTTGACATGATTGAGGGCGCTAAATAACCAACAATCTGACACAAAATGCATCGAGAATGTCGATGTTCGCGCATGCTGCTGGAGAACTTGTGAGCAATCATGGCGGAGTTTAACGTGCTTGAAGAGATTCTTCATGAATGGGGGCTCGACGAGCTGTACAGAACATTGACAGGTAATATTTGGAATACTTCTCACAATGAATACAATGTAGATGACAAGATCATGGCTCACATACGATATTATTTAGAAATAAAAACGTTAAACTTGGTGCACACTACATAGTGTGTGTGACACAAGTCACTGACAGTAACTCGAGTAGGCCTAGCCCATAGGGATAACGTTAAAGATAAAAGTCAAAACAAACCCTTCGTTTTGTTGTTAAAAATATGGTGTGGCGTTTTTTTGCTTGTTTGTTGGATATTTGGTTCGTTTGTATGCGTGTGTGTGTTTTTTTGTCAGTTTTGTTCCTTTTGTTTTTGTTTTTTTTGCTTTAAAAAAATTTGTGTTACAATTTTCAGCAGACAACTTGCCATAAGTTAAGCCTGGCTATCCAAGTTGTGAGCAACGAATTAGAGCTACTAACGTTCAACTTTTAGGCAAAATGCCTAGTTTATTTCATTAGTTGGGCTATTGTAATATGTGTAATACCCAATGCTTGAGTGGGATTTTTCTTCCAATAAAAGTTGGGCAATGTTAACACCCATCATGCCCAACTTTTGAGTAGGGTTCCTTCAATAGTAAAACTAGTTGGCCAAAAAACTTTGCATGACATGTCATTTATGCAAATTTAAGTTGAATTTTATTTTAAACATGCCAAATTTAATCATGCCCAACTTTTGAGTAGGGTTCCTGCAAAAGTATTACTCGTTGGGCAAACAAACATTGCATGGCATCTAATTTTATGCAACTTTAAGTTAGACTATAATTTGAACAACTGTTTATGTTTTTACATTTTTTAATGTGTAGTGATGGCTGCGACAAAAAGAAAACTGGTGGCAGATTTGGGCCAAAGGAAACAATGAAAGCCTTTATTGATGTACAACTGGTGAGTATTGTCTTGCAAAATGATATTAAAACAAGTATTTCGCATTCCTTTGTCGGATCTAGGGGGAAGAGACTATGGGGATGTGGGCCCCTCCCCCCAAAAAAAAAAAAGTAAATAACAAATAAAATGTTGAAAAACAAAACTGCCCTTTAGCCAGTTATCGTAACTTGGATGTGATCCAGATCCCTGGCTGTAGGGCAGTGTTTGGTTTTATGAATTATTACTGCCATCCCAAAAGAAAGGTTGTTGACAATAAATAGGGAGACCGCCAGCATAGGTCAGTTTGTAGAGTGCCAGTGTCATAGGGGAAATCTGTCCCATAGTAGCTTGACCCTCTCCACAATTCTTTGTTTGGGGGAACAATTTATGCAAGGGTTCAATTTAGCGGTCCGAACCAGCATATCAACCCATAGGTCGAAGATTCAAGTCCTGCTCCAGTAAATTTGTCTATATTTGCTAAAATTTTATATTTTCTTGTTATTTTGACTTTTCGCAGGATATTGTGCACATGCCAACGTACTTAGCCATTCCTGCTCGTCCAGTACAGTGAATCAGTGGTAAAACCTTCCAGTGTGTTTGTGATTATTGAGAAGAACGCAACTCCCCAACCATCCCTATACTGAAGGCCATATATGTCTGCTATAAGGCTCACTTCGTACTCGACTGTAAATACCAGCAACTTTGCGCAAGTATGTGGAAATTCTTTGAGAGGTTTATTTTCTACCAGCCTGGAATTCCAACTAACAAAGACTCTAAGACTCCAACTCTAAGAGCCCTGAGACTCTGAGAGCCTTTTTGGCTTTCCGAAATCTTCCATGAAAGCTTGCCAGATTGACCATTGGCTGTTTGACATTTTGTTGTTTACCTTTTCATTCATTCCTTGTTTAGAATCGTATGACTGTTAAGAAATTAGATAGTAAGACTAAGGGGGAAAACATGGTTGTTCTGTGCCAGGTTACTTAATCTTTCAAACCTTTATGGTGGACACCCTTACCCTCAAGATTTTAATTACAAAGTAAGTGTAAAACATTGTTTTTAACTTAACAAAGTCTAACTATGTTGTACACCAAGTTAATAATATGATTATCGTTTTTTATGAAGAACAAACCCTAAAGATTATGTTTACTACTCGTTGTATTAAAAAGGTTTACATACAAATTTGGATAATGTCCTTTGGTAACCTCGGAAAACTTACCTTTAATTTAAACATTGTAGTGCTTGTTAGCAAACTTGTTTAAAGATAAGTTCTATACTTTGATTAATTTATGTAGAATATCGTCAAAGTAACACAAATTGACACAACTCGACACTTAACATTCAGTTTATTTGCATTTTCCCAAAGGTTCACGAAAGAAGCCTATTGGCGAGTTATTTTTTAGACACGTTTTTTTGAGTGCTACAGTTGTCTTTAAAAAGGGCATTACAAGCAAGTTTCCCAAAGGTTTAATTGTGATAAAATTAAATATGTTTGTAAAGGAAAGTCTTTTGCAATTTTTAGGTTACTTTTAGTCAAGTTTACTTTTCTGTTCAGAAACAAAAAGAAAGGCATGGCAAGCAAGCACCAGTTGTTTGAGATTTGTTTATATTTTTATTGCCATGTTACTTAATACAAGTTTTTGTGCCATTTTTGAGAAACAAACAAAAAGGAAGTAAAAACAAGCTGAACAAGCAAGTTACTTCATGTTCTAATGGTTTTTATAAAAAAATGTTCTTTTTTAGAGCTATTTACAAATTATTTTTTCACGCAGATAACTGTTGATCCTTGCAAAGCCTCACATATATTTTACTGACTACTAAGTCTGTTTATCAAAAGAAGGTCCTACATTTGAGGTTGCTTAAATTGTTAAAGCGTACTTTCAGTGCAGTTAAGAAAGTTCAATAAAAAAAATAAAAACAAGGAATTGCATTAACTGTTTATTTTCTTTCCCAATATGTGTGTAATTAATTTAAAATATTTACCAACATTTGGTGGGAAAGCTACCCATATATATGTACAGAAATTTAAACGAACCCAATAATTGGATACAGCATAATTACCAATACATGGTGGGAAAAGTGACCAATATGTGGACAGAAATTTTAACAATCCCAATAATTGGATACGACATTTACCAACATTTGGTGAAAAAAATGACCAATGAATGAATATATACTTTTAAAAAGCCCAATAATTCAATAAAATATTCACCTACAGTTGGTTGAAAAGTGCCCAGTATATGAACAAATGCTTTTAACCAATAAATGGTACAAAAAGCATATCCAACAGTTGTGTAATAAGAATTAACCAACTATGTGTAGTTGGGTTTGCCCAATAATTTAGTAAATGGTTTACCCAACGGCTGTTGGGCAATAATTGCCCCAAAACTGGTGGGGCTGATATTTGAACCAACGTTGGGTAAAAAGTTGGGTAATTTTTACCCTTTTTTTTTTTACAGTGCTGGGTTTTCTGGCTTGTGTACCTTGGGAAGAAGGTAAAATCTTGCTGTTCTACAGTCTACCGGGGAGAGAAACTTGTGAGCTTTCTTTAAGAGGTGGTCACGGTCATGCATCTCATCCAGTGTTTGTTGAATCTCCTTTGAAAATGTGCCTGTTGAGTCGATGTCAAGGGGTTTATAGTTAGTTTGGTTGTTGAGCTGTCTCATGGCTTCATGGATGTATTGCTGACGACCCATTACAACAACAGCAGAGCCCTTGTCAGCTGGCTTGACGATGATGTCCTTCCTTGCTCGTAGAGTCTTAAGGGCCTCACGTTCTTCTCTAGGGAGGTTGTCATGAGTCCTGTGGGTGGAATGATCACTGGGATTAATTTGTGAACTAACAACCTGTATGTAAGTCTCAAGGGATGGCACACGGTTCTTAGGTGGTACCCATTTACTCTTGCAGTAAAATGGCTCAGGATCCATAGGTGGTGAGTCAAGGAAGAATTCACGGAGGCGAATTCTGCGGTAGTAGTCAGTGAGGTCCTGACTGAGCTCAACCTGATTCACTGTGGGGGGAGTGGGACAGAAGTTGAGTCCCTTGGAGAGCAGGCTGTGTTCTGCATCTGAAAGGGTAGATGATGAGAGATTAATGACTGTGGATTGAGGGACTGACTGCTCGGCCTCAGGGGCTGTGTTGCGCTTGAATCGTCTCTGTCTGTAATGTTTCTGTTTCGACAGAAGGCGGCCAATCTTGCCATTTCTCCTAGAAATTAGAACAGATTCAAGTTTAGTTAAACCAGCACCGATCTCACTGGTGAATTGCTCAAAACAGGCAAGTGAGCAGCTGGATCTAAGTTCTGCTTCAAGACAGGATATATCTTGGTTAAAGCTGTTGAGACAAAGTTCACAGTGTTCTGTATATTATTGACCACACAATTTTGTCAGCTCTAAACAATCCTATATAATACCTTTGCCTTTAACAAAGACTAACAAACGATGGTCCATCTCCTCAAACATTGTGAAGTGCATGTAAATGTTGTCTCTTCTCTCCCGGTCAGAGTCAATCAAACTAAAGTGGGCTTCAGATTTGGTTTTGGAGTCGGACGAGGCTTTGTTTGACATAAGTTTGATTTCCATTCATTTGGTTGTTTGTCAGCCAGTTAACAGCCGACAGTTGAGAGCGGATTACTGATTGACTTGCATCCATTTGTTTGTTTTTGTCACGATCATTAGGAGATAATTATGATCAATACACTGGAGCGGGGCCCTTTTTCACTTCGAAGCCATCAATTCGGATTTGGCCTATCTGCCCCATAGCTTTGCGGTGTCCAGTCGCACTCGATCGCGCACTCGAAAATTGACTTGTCTCCCTTTATTCATAAAAACGGGGGAAAGAAATTGTAACAACGAGAAAATTACAAAATGTTTTTATTAATTTTGCTTAATAGATAACACAAAAAGGATCAGCACGCAAAAGAGGGCATTGAGATCGACTGTTTTATGTTACAGCCTACCGTACCTTTTTACGAATGAGTTATTGCTGAGTGACGTTGGTCAACATGGACAGAGCGGCGTCTCTTATTTGCATTCTTCTAGCGTTGGGCTCCATTTCTCTGGCTAACTCACGTAAGTAATTGTTTCGAATTTACACTTGAAAAGCACCTCTCAAAATGAACATCAATATTTTGCTTGCTCCCCTTTAAACCTTAAAGGAACATTACAGAATTGGTTTTTACAAAGTAGTGCTGGCAGTGTAAGCACTTTATGTAATCCACCATAACCATAAACTGACAAACCTGTAGAAGTTTGAGATCGATCGGCCATCTGGGTCACGAGAAAATAGTTAAAAACCGATTACACATTTGCATGAAATTATATAGATTCATCAAATGAATAAAACGCTCACTGAGCGATAAACTCCAATCGGAAAATTAGTTTATTCATTTCTCATCAAATATGGCATTTCAGACAGAAATATTTCAAGGGATGTTTTCTACTATCATCATCATTAGACCGTGTAAGTGTTATGTAAATCTGTGATCAAAAGTATATTTTTTCTTACCAATTCTGTAATGTTCCTTTAGATGTTAAAAGTAGAAACTATGTCGGCTACTCCATGGCTTTTACCATGTAAATCTGTGATCAAAAGTATATTTTACAAGTTTTTTTCTTACCAATTCTGTAATGTTCCTTTAATTAATGAGAACCAAAGAAGCCACTTGTAATTTCACTAAATTAGTACATGACAATAATGAAGCAAATACAGAACAGAGAAGAATAAAAAGAAGAAGTAAGACGAAGAAGACTATGATGAGAGAGGGGAGTGTGAGACGAGAGGGAGAGGGTAGGGATTGGAGAGGGGGAAGAAGGAGAGAGAGAGAGAGGGGGGGAGAGGGGGGAGAGAGAGAGAGAGAGAGAGAGAGAGAGAGAGAGAGAGAGAGAGAGAGAGAGAGAGAGAGGAGAGAGAGAGAGAGAGAGAGAGAGAGAGAGAGAGAGAGAGAGAGAGAGAGAGGGAGAGAGAGAGAGAGAGAGAGAGAGAGAGAGAGAGAGAGAGATGAGAGAGAGAGAGAGAGAGAGAGAGAGAGAGAGAGAGAGAGAGAGAGAGAGAGAGAGAGAGAGAGAGAGAGAGAGAGAGAGAGAGAACGAATAGCAAAGCTAAGACTGTAACAAGGTGACTGCCTACAAAATTAACTGCAACTAACTTTAAAATAGGAAAAAAAACTGAAAATAGAACAGAAAGTAGAACTGGAACTTTTGGAATTTAAACAAGAACTGCAAAAGGAAGTTCTACTGGAAGAGACAAAGGGCTATAGTCCCAATCACACTGAAAAGCATATGTTCATTAGAAAATGAACAAACTATTGACGAATACAAATTACCAAAAAGTTTGAGTTTCATCAAATGCAACAAACAACTGAAACAGGTTATAATGACTTCACAATGATTAAGTGGCAGTTACACAACAAATCGAAAGGTCTGACTAGCGAGATCTGAAACGCGTTGTACTGTAGAAGACGCGGAACTCATTGTCCTTGAAGCTGTTTCTCGAAACAATTCACGGTCAAGTGCTGAATGAATATGGAAATGTGAGTATGGTCGAATTCAGATAATGTCCAAAACTTATTAAAATAACGAAAAACATGACTTAGTTCATTTTTCTTTTCGAAGGTATTTTCAGATAATTTCGATCATATTTCTTTGCATAAATGGAAATTCTTCAAGCTACCTTTGTTTTATTAGCTGTTCCGACCTGTTAAGCGGAACAGCTATTGTTTCTGTGTCGAGATTTTTATTAGCTGGTCCGACCCGTTAGGCGGATTTGCTATTGGGTTTCTGTCAAGATTTTTATAGTTTTTATTTAGCTGTTCCGAACTGTCAGTCGGAACAGCTATTGTTTCTGTCGAGATTTTTATTAGCTGGTCCGACCCGTTAGGCGGATTAGCTATTGTTTCTGTCAAGATTTTTATAGTTTTTATTTAGCTGTTCCGAACTGTCAGTCGGAACAGCTATTGTTTTCGTCGAGATTTGTTGTTTTAGCTGTTCAGACTTGGTAGACGGGGCAGCTATTGTAGTCGTCGAGATTGTTTTTCTCTTTCTGTTTTTATTCTTTATTTTCATAAAACCATTTGACTTAACAATTGACTTTTGTGACTGTCATAAAATGCCCTGACTAACATATTAGATATATTTAGATTAAAATAATTAATTAGTTATTTACGTGACAGCTGTGTTCATATTTTTAGCCAACCTTGTTGGCACCATATCTCAAAAAGTATACTCCCGATCGTCAAACATTTTTCAGTTTTAGACTTCTGGAATATTGTTTATGTGCTTTCAGGCCTAAAATTACGAACGACGTCACAATGACGTATTTTTTGCGCGTTTTGTACCCATGTACAAAATACATAGGATAAAGTGAAAACAATTTATGTACTCACTTGTGAGACCTGTTTCTTGATATGAGGGGTTTAGTTCGCTTTACCAAAATCGCCAACCACGAAGCTTTTTGCAGTTATACACTAGTGGGGTACTGTAGATATGTTTGATGGGCTTCAACATTGTGTGACGTCATCATGACATCATGTGTTGCGCGTTTGTATCTGTGTACAAAACCAAAGGCTCTAAAAGTGTAAATATTTAATTGGTCAAATTTCAAAATAAGTTTAATTTAGTTACTTAAAATACACAAACCATTATTAAACCACAAATGCTTTTACTAAGAGTTATTCTAGGCCATTAAAAATAAAACAAAATTCAATGTACTATCATGATAATTGACGAGTAGATTGGTAAATCAAACCCCATGGATAACAAAGTTGGGTTGCGCAATAACGGTAGTGTGTCTGAGATTGCGCTGCTGTTTATTCCTAACCAAAGGTTAACCAATTAGTTAGTACACACCCCCATTGGATTTTTGCATGACCAACATATGTAATTTGTAGGTATTTTTTTATGTTTTTTATCAATGCAGTTGGAATAAGGACACCATTTTGTACCTTATAAAATTTGTTAGTATGAAAAACACATTTTTTTATCATGACGACATCGGGATTCAAGTTACAGTATTTCAAGGCTTATTACTTGAAAAAATCATATCTACTGAACCACATGTCATAAAGTCGTAATACTTGTGCTGTAGCTTACAACACTGTTTAATTTTTTCAAACAAATTACCCTCTACTTCCCATTGACCTCTACTTCCGGTCCAAACAGGAAGTTCAAAGTATAAAAATCATATTTCCTGAACCACATGTCATGAAGACAAAATCTTTGTGCTGTATGCTAGCTTAATACACATTTAACAAATTATTCAAAAGCATGACCCCTCTTTGACATTTTCTTCCGGTCCAAACAAGAAGTTCTTATGAACAAAATTATATTTCCTGAACAACAAGTCATAAATTCATTATCTTTGTGGTGTCTTGTAGCTTGTGACATATTTGAAATTTTGTTCATACAAATGACCCAACGTTAACTTTCCTTCCTTCCGGTCTAAACAGGCACACACAAAGTCAAAATAAAGGCCTATCAAAGGTGAAAGGTATTCCATCTCAAAGTCAAGCTCACTTTAAAGGTCTAGAGGGCTTAATCAAAGCAAAACAAAACAGAACAACTTTGTGTTTGTTCACAAACACCCAATGTCTAGTTGTATTATTGTTTTACCCAGCAGAATCTCAAAACAATCCATTGGGGTGCAGTGAGCTGTTTATTCCCCGAGTGAACTTAACATTCAAACCTCCATTGACAACCAACATTTCGGTTGGTGGATATCATTGCTGGGTTGCTCGAACTCTAATTGACTTACAACTACAAGTGACATGTCAGCATAACGGCAGTACTGCAGCAAGGTGGAATTCAATCATAATCACCGACGGACCGTTGAGTAATAACCCTCAAATATTCTACAATGGTTCTGTCTCGTCCAGCGACCCCTGCCTGCCGGAGTTATTCTTCTCACCTATAAATACCATAGCTGTTTCGTATGACTCTAATGCATCGTTCTCATGTGAAGTCAAAGCAGTGCCCAGAGTGACAGGTAAGTGATATCCAAATCAGCAAGTATCATGTGTGTAGTGCATTTTTGAAAAACGCGGCTTAACCAATGTGACATGTGTGTTTTAACCGTAACCATACATTTTGTTATTGGATAACCCTAAATTTTAACACTGTCACATCAGAACAAGTTTGTTACCATGTTGTGCTTCTAACTTAAAGACACTGGACACTATTGGTAATTGTCAAAGACCATTCTTCTCACTTGGTGTATCTCAACATATGGATAAAATAACAAACCTGTAAAAACTTGAGCTCAATTGTGGTCGTTGAAGTTGCGAGATAACTATGAAAGAAAAAACACCCTTGTCACACAAAGTTGTGTGCTTTCAGATGGTTGATTTCGAGACCTCAAATTCTAATTCTGAGGTCTCGAAATCAAATTCGTGGAAAATTACTTCTTTCTCGAAAACTATGTCACTTCAGAGGGAGCCGTTTCTCACAATGTTTTATACTGTCAACCTCTCTCCATTACTCGTTACCAAGTAAGGTTTTATGCTAATAATTATTTTGAGTAATTACCAATAGTGTCCACTGCCTTTAAAGGGACACGTTGCTTTCAAATTTCACGAAATGTTGCTGTTTGGAAGTGTTCCATATCCTTATTGAGAGTAAATGTTTATGAAATAAAACGCCGTTAATGTGTTATAATTAGTAAATGGTGATTACCAAACCAAACATTGCCCTCTGACACCCAAGATCTGCCCCGCGAAACGCATACGTATTTTCAGCCGTAAATACCACGGTCCATGTAATGGACGAACGAACGGTCGTTACGAACGGTCGTTAGGCTGGTGCCGTAGCCAATCAGATTAACGCCGGGTAATATAACTATTCTCTACCTCGCAACATGTCAACCTAGCTGAAACTAGCACACAGTATTGGGCCTGAAATAGCCAGCCACTCATTCGCAGAACGGAGTTTCTTTATGTTGTGCAGTGTGGCTCAAAGAAGCTAATGCATGGCGTCAAGCCATCGTGGTGTACAAAAATCAAGCCAATACATACAATATACATGTGTTTGAAAATGTACAAATACATGTACATGCATGGTACAAGGACCGTGTGTCCGGGTCGTGTCCGGGTCTGGCCCGGCTCTAGAAGCTCTTTGAAAGACTTGCGGCTAAGCCATGTACAAAAACTGTTAAATTCGACGTGTGTTTTTCAAATTAAGGAACTTTAAGTTACTTTTTTGCATATTTACCCTGCGAGCCACCAATTTAAAATGTTTACGCGTGTCTCCGAAGGTGCTCAAGCGGTAGGCGTTTTATGTTGGGGTGTAAATAACTGTGTTTATGGGCACACATCTTGTTCTAATGGTTTGAACAGATGAATCTAAGTTCAATGAACACACACACCAAAGATTTTAACATTCTGGCAATTTACACATTGGTTCACCACTGATTTGCCAAAGCATGTCGAAATCCGCGATTTGACAAAAACTGCAGAAATGAATGCCGCCTTGGCTCCACCCACATTTGTGACAACTGGCCCAACCGGTGAATGACCTCGACGGGAAAATCGGTTCAGCCACTTTGTTAAGGACTGTTCAGGGTTGGATGAAAATTAAATTCAGCGAAATTGAAAAAGAAAAGTGTAGTAATTAACTGCGCTGCAGTATGACAATCAAAAGCGTCTGTCCCCTGGTCGCACAGTCAGCCCCTGTACGGTGTGAAATTGCGTGTAAAACTATTTCGGCTGCTCACAAACTCTTCTAACATGATACCATTAGACTCACAAACGTTCACTGAATCCCAAGAACAAAAAAAAATAAAAAAAAGTGCAAAATAAATTGTTGGTTATTTTTTTACCAAAATCCAACGTTCATGCTTCTAAGTTACACGCCGTTACAGTAACGTACTGTCCGCTGCAGTACCGTGTGAAATTGCGTGTAAAACTAATTTGGCTGCTCACAAACAATTCTAACATGTTATCATTAGACCCAGAAACGTTAACTAAATCCCCAGAACAAAACAAAAAGCCAAAAAAAATGTTCCTGGATGGTAAGCACACTCAGTTGCAAAAAAAAACGTTACCAAAATCAAACTTTTTTTCATTTTTTTTTTCATTTTTATGGCACTGCTTTCCAGTGCTTACCAGTCTTCTGAGAAACAAGGTATCTTAATTACTTGGCCTACCCGAAACCACAACCTGCACCTGGTGTCTGTCTGATGTCTGGAACAGTGACAGGATGATTGATTGCCCCAAGTAACAGCGGCTAGATCTAAGACCTTGGAGCGGGTCAATGGGGTTAGGGTTTATAGCCTCAAGGGAATTCTATGGGGCTTCGAAGTTAAAGGTGACCGTAGGTCGAAGACTCACCCCGAGATAATTCTGCTGGTACTAGTGCTATCCGGCTATGGTCCATTGAGGAACTTTTTTTAAAAACGTGATTTTTGACTGTACCGTTAATGAGTAAACATAATTTGTTTACAACGGTACAGTCCATGACTGCGCGATACTGCAGCGAATTAACAAAAATAAAAAAGTGCCTATATGGCGTGAGCACATCCGGTTCCCGCAGGGTTAACAAACAGATGTTGATCGTAACATTAGGAGTAATAATAATATACACAATCGGCGACTCCGAGCAGCGGTGGTCACGTGACGTATAGTGGGTACAGAATCATAACAAACCATCGCGCGACTATGTGCGCAGTGTTTAAGCACGGGGATTGTCGTAGTTTTCCGACAGCATAGCTGAACAGCAAGGTACATGTATGATCCTTCTTCCATCTGATAAATGGAATGGATTAAACTCAGATGTTTTCCATTTTCTTTTTTATGTTGACATAGATTTGATAAATGGAATGGATTAAACACAGAAATCATATTGTTTTTCATTTTCTTTTCTGTGTTGACATAGATCTTATCAATGGAATGGATTAAACATAAAAATTGCTCAATTTACTTAACAAACCATTCCATTATTCTTCATCAAACAGTATCCTTTTTACTTCATAATTTTTCATGAGGGTACATGTATACATGTTATTGTGTACTTTCTATGAATAAAAACCGTAAGAGGTTACGGCTTCCTCAATAAAACACAAGTGGCTTAACATACTGTCACCGGCAAAATGTTCTTTCATGTAAGTTCTAAATCCTCTTTCCCCGTCCCACACACCAACCCCCATTTCTTCTGTGAGGTTACATGCAAACATCAAAGAAAAGGTATGTTTTAACCATCGCTTCTTGACTTTTCAAATGACAGACCATTGTCTCCCACCAAATCAGGCATCATGTGACTTATAGCAGGTATAAAAATATGAAAACAAACCAAGCACGGTAAGCAGCCTATGTCCAGAAAAACATGGCGTTATCCGAGTGCCACTGCATGCTGTAAGGGTTGCATTTGTTGGTTGCAACCCTAACGATTTTAACTATTCTAAATCCATCGGAAGTGTGCCCAGTTTCAATTTCCAAACGTTGTCAGAATGGTTTGGTAAAGCTCAAAAAACAGTGGCACAAAATCCTGGAAGTTTTTCAAGGAGAGGTATACACGATGTGATGTTGCTCCAGCGACTCCAACACTGGAGCAACATGCACATCGTGAACATACCTCTTGACCTTGAAAAACTTTCAGGATTTTGTGCCACTGTTTTTAGGAGCTTTGCCAAACCATTCCGACAAAGTTTGGCCGTTGACACTAGGCACACTTCCGATGGATTTAGAATAGTTGAAATCTTGTTGTAACCAACAAATGCAACAAGAATCATGACCCTTACAACAGTGGCACTCGGCTGACGCCATGTCTTTGCCATACGCCGCACTTGGTTTGTTTACATTGTATACCCACTATAGGTCACGTGACGCCAGTCGCCGATTGTGTCTATTGCTCGGTCGTAGTTCAACAGCTGATATAGCCTTGCTCAAGGCAGTCGCAGTTTTCACTCCGAAAAAGACGCCGTAAAACCCACCCGTTGCCTATACATATAGCACTGTGCGTAATGTGTGTATCACACATAGCACGACGCCCCACAGTGGGCCAGGCCGAGACCAAAGTGCGCCAAAAAGGGTAAAACGTGACCCTGCTTGTTTCAATTTTTTCAACACTTTTGAGGTTGCGTATACCCCCATCGGATCATTTTATGGGAAAATTTAGCAAAAAAAATATATATCGACTTGTCATGACCTCCTTAAAGGTATGCAAACCCATGGAAATTGGCCATAACCAGTGTTGTAGGTCTCGAGACCGGTCTCGGTCTCGAGACCGGTCTCGAGACCGGTCTCGAGACCACTTTTTGCTGGTCTCGGTCTCCCCCTCGATACCCTGTGGTCTCGGTCTTGGTCTCGGTCTCGGACCCTTCCGGTCTCGAATATTTGCCTGGTCTCGCTTCGAGACCAGCAAAATATGCAAATTTATTTGATTTATTCATATTCCTTCACGATCATTTATCACGATAAACAGATAGCAAATAGTTTAAGAAAACTTGCAGTTTGTACAGACAACCTCACTTGTGGTTGTGTGAGCTTGCACGCATCGAGCTATGTACTGTACATGTACATGTACATAGTGCCATGTGTGTGCTTGTGCCATCGGCTTTACCCATCATGAGTTCGATAAAAATTGGGAGCGAGTTTCTAGCTATGACCAAAACACGCACTACTCGTGTGAAAGGTAAACAGGTGCATTGCGCATGGTGCAAACAGGTGCATACACTACAGTACAAGTTCGCTAGAGTAGCACGATAAAATAAAGTTTTCACTTTTTTTTTGAAACGATTATCACAAGATGTCCAGTAATTCTGCTGTGATAAGATTTGGTTTTAAGGACCATGGACGCCAAAGCAGGTAACAAGAAACATTCTGCAGTTTGCATTTTCTGCTCAACGACAAATCGAATCACGGATAATCGGGGACAAGTTCAGTATTCACTATGCATTTTAAGTCGGGCCCATAAAGCCAAGGCCAAGTAAATAACACAAATCAACATTATTCAAATTGATTTCATTGCTCATGATTCTCAGTAAACTGCAAATTGAATGTCAATTATAACACTGATTAAGCCATATCTTAGTTTCACTTTTGTATATGATATTCATGAAAGTGGAAAAAATGTAACGTTTTTACATTATGATCAAGAACACCCCCATTGACAATGCACATTTGTCAGCAGAGATACTGTCCATGTTGATGTTTCTGAAGTGCAATGAAGATATTCTGTAAATGGACAGGTACCTATACAAAAAACAACTGTTTTGGCACATTCCTGAATCCGACAGAACAAACTTATTATATTTTATTGTTGATAAATATTGTAATATCCAGTACAGTATTGTTGTAAAACAAGTACACAAAAGATTTCACAGTACTGTTAAAATGTCCGTAAATTTACGGACTCCGTAAAGTGAAATATTCCGTGTTAAAATATTCTTTCTATTTTACGGAATGAAAAAACTTTTCCGGTAATTTTGCTGCCAGAAAAAAATAGCGTTCCGTATTCCTGCAGCAAAATTACCGGAAAAGTTTTTTCATTCCGTAAAATAAAAAAGACCCTTAACATGAGTTTGTATACATGTGTACACGGTTGTGGGTGAAATAACAATATGTACTTACATGTACTATGTTATGTTTAGGTGTTTGGCCAAATGTGGTTGATTGTAATTACGCTAATTAGCATAATTAATATTTACATTTACGGAAAGTCCGTAAAATTACGGAGAAAATACAGAATTTTTCACTTTACGGACTCCGTAAATTTACGGACATTTTTAACAACAGCAAAAGACATATTCAGCTTGTTTTACATCAATAAAAGACTTTCATTTCATTTATTATGTGTCCAATTTTATTACATGTATGTAATTTACACATGTGGTCTCGAGGTCTCGGTCTCCCCCTCGGACCTCCAGGTCTCGGTCTCGGTCTCGGTCTCGGACTCCCAGGTCTCGACTACAACACTGGCCATAACGTGTGAATAGTTGCAGAAATCTTCATAAAGCAAAATTAGACACTTTGCATTGAGCTACGGAGCTAAAATTTCACTTGGCTCTAGCTTATAGATCATATTTGAAGGAAATTAATTCAGTTCTTATTTTTGTTGAAGTTTTCTATGAATAATTACTGATAATTGTGTCAAAATTGACATGAAATTTACGTTTCCTGTGTTCAGCAATACGGAAACTAAGGATTGCCGTCGATTGCTGCCTAAAGACTACTCATTTCTAATAGAGCAACTTTTTCGCATCATTTTGGTACCACATTTAGCTGCGACAACCTGCGACACACGATTTTAGAGCAGTTTTTCTGAAGCGATCACTGTACGTTTTCGCCCCTTTTCTGACCTCCGTGGCGCGCTCCACTGAGAAATATAGTCGCAGACCCAACATTGCCAAACTGAACTCCAAAAAGGGGAAATCTCTCTATGCGTGGCCTTGCACAATGCTCTGGAGACTGCATCACCAGCAGCTGGAGATTCAGCCAATGATCAGTAGGCCAGATTCCGCTCAGCTGTCTACTCTGCTTCAGTCAAATCACTTGGTCATCAACGTCGAAAGAACTCCGCCTGGTTTGCGGAAAATGACCCAGAGATAGAGGAACTGCTTTCCATCAACCGCACAGCCCTCCATGCCCGACTTAACAGCCCTTCCTCACCTGCCCTTCCTCACCTGCTGCAATCCAACAGCATGCACAAGCAAGGTCAAACTTGCAGAGGGAACTACGACGTATGGAAGATAATTGGTGGGCAAAAAAAGCCAATGAGGTCCAAGCTCTAGCAGACATTGGCGACTCTCGAGGCGTCTTTTAGTCGCTAAAGGGAATTTATGGCCCACGCCATTCAACTGCAAGCCCAGTTCTCTCCTCTGATGGCAACAAATTAATGACTGACAAACCGGAGATCAGAGCTCGCTGGAAAGAACACTACTCTCTGCTGCTCAATTGACCCTCCACTGTAGATGAGGATGTTCTTAAGTCAATCTCCCCGCAGCCCTTACGCTTGGAGCTCAATGTGGCCCCAACAATGGTTGAACTTAGACGTGCTGTGGCTGGTATGGCAAACAACAAAACTGCTGGTCAAGATGGAATCCCCGCAGATGTCTATAAGCATGGTGGTGAGATACTCCTCAAGGCGCTACTCATTATGTTTCAGCTCTTTTGGGAGCGCGGGGAGCTTCTGCAAGATTTCAAAGATGCTTTGATTGTCAACACATACAAGAAGAAGGGTAACCGTCAAGACTGTGACAACTACCGTGGTATTTCACTTCTTGCAAACGCTGGCAAACTTCTTGGGAAGATCATGCTCAAGCGACTTCAATATGTTGCTAACGACACACTTCCTGAAGCACAGTGCGGATTCCGTGCGGGCAGAGGAACAGTAGACATGATTTTTACACTGCGTCAGCTTTAGGAAAAGTCTTTTGAGCAGAACATGCCTCTGTACATCGTCTTTGTTGATTTTTCAAAGGCATTTGACTCAGTCAGACGTATGTGCCTCTGGTGTCTTTTATCAAAATATGGCTGCCGAGATAATTGTGTTGGCATTCTTCGAGGCTTCCACGACGGCATGCAGGCACAAGTTCTTGTTGATGGTGAAGCTTCAGATCCTTTCTCTGTTGCACAGGGCGTGAGACAGGGCTGTGTCCTGGCCCGCCCCTATTTTGTTCACCCTCTTCCTGACCGCTGTACTGGATGTTGCAAACCGGGATGTTACTGAGGGCGTCTATCTAACAACTCGAACTGAGGGCAAGCTCTTTAACACAAGACGTCTGAAAGCCAAGACAAAGGTCCATCAGTGGTGTGCACGTGATCGGCTCTACGCTGACGACACTGGCCTTGTCTCACACTCTGCGCAGGACCTGCAGAAGATTCTGGACAAGTTTGCTGCAGCATCTGCTTCATTCGGGCTGACTATCAACATCCGAAAAACTGATGTTTTCTACCAACCAGCTCCTGGAACTCCATACATTGAGCCAAACATCGTGCTAAATGGCGAGCCACTCAAGATAGTGGACTCCTTCGTGTACCTTGGTAGCACCATTTCCAGTGACTGCAGTCTAGAGAAAGAGCTGTCCATGCGGATCCGCTCAGCCTGTGCGGCCTTCGGCCGCCTGCGTGACCGGCTGTGGAGTAGGCACAACATTACCAGAACAACAAAGTGCAAGGTCTACAGAGCCGTTGTACTATCCTGCCTTCTGTACAGCTCAGAGTCCTACACGCTCTACGGTAGACACATTCACCGCCTGTCCAGGGTCTTTCTACAGCACCTTCGAACCATCCTTGGTGTAAAGTGGTCTGAACATGTGACAAACAACAAGGTACTGCAGCTGGCCGGACTACCCAGCATCGAGGCAATGCCCCTGAAGCGACAGCTTTCTTGGACCGGTCATGTGGTCAGAATGGAGAATGACAGAATGCCTAAAGCTGTGATGTACAGCGAGCTATCTAACGGTAAACGCAATGTTGGGCGACCAAGACTCCGCTACTCCGACTCAAGAAAAGATACCTCAAGGCAGCCGCTATTGATGTCCAGCAATGGGAAAGTACAGCTATAAAATAATAGGACAGCCTGGCGAGCTGCAGTGCAAGCTGGATCTGTTGCAGCGGAAGTGGCAAAGCAGATGCAGATGCTAAACTGCGTCGTCGTCATGAACGGGAGCTACAACCCCCTCTGCCATCTGCTGCCTGCACACTACCGGCCTTGGAGTGTCGGCACTGGGGCAGATGTGTCAGAAGTCACGGATTGGACTTTTTTCTCAAGAAAGGGCTCGTGGCTGGCACCCTACACCGGTCACCTAAATCAATTAACTTGACTATGATGTCGTCATTCTCGTTAGCGAGCTGACAGCCTATATGAATACAGAGAACAAACTTATACGTATAATATATCTGGCAGGACGTTCATAAGTAATCTAATTTCAAATGTAATCAGTGATTTATGGTTATAACATGTTAATGAAGCATGTAACAGGTGGTCGACTGTACTCTACATTGATGATGCGTACAGAATTACACAAAGTGATTTTAATAAACCATTGTTTGAAGTGATTTTAGAGTCATTATTACTGGTGATTATTAATTTGGCGTTTGGTGAAATTATATTATGGAGGGCACCATCTAACAACGTGTAAAATTGTGGATTTCTTTTCTACACAGTGTAAGATGCACACTAACGGTTGCTTAACCATTTTTATCAAACGTGTAATTAGTGCTAATGAAATGACTTCCTAATTAAATTTGAAACTGTTGATCTTTTCTTAATTACACAATTCTCAGTCAGCGGACCATAGCTTGTCAATACCTGATGAAAATTTTGCGTTTTCTTAAGCAAAGATGGCACCACTTAAAAGTTTCCTTAGTAGTTGATATTGAGTCAGCAGATCGAGTGTTTGGTACACGTTGACACTTGTTTCGTCCTTGCACTCAAAATTTAATTCAAACGTGTAATTAGCGCTAATTAAGGGCCTTCTTAATTACACTTGGCACCAATATTGAATTTCTGAAGTATTGAAATCTTGGTCAGTAGACCATGGCATTTCAATATATGAAGAAATTTTGCTTGCACTCAACATTTTCATGAAATCGACTTTTGGGGTGAGTTTAGGGGGCTTCCCCCCTCCCAACGCACCACTCGGTGCGCTTAAGAATTCACATTTTAAGGTTCCCCAGGGGGTACTATACATCCCACACTTCAAACCTTTTGCACTAAATATTTTCAATAAACCCTGCTGGGCTCCCGGACTAAATGGGGTCTTGTCCAGTTATAGTAATGACCTCATGGCTTCAACCACAGACACATCAAGGCGTTGATTCGGTTAGTACACGCAGCATACACGTTCTATGGTATACTGTATGCAGTGCAGTGACAATACTGTACTGACAATACTAGTGCATGCAGTGCAGTGACACGCAAACAAGGCACGCTTGCTCTGGCGGCCGTTGTGCGGCGCAAAGAAAACAAATGAAGATCAAATTAATCTCCAACGCCTTGGTCAAGGCTACAGCTGATACTGGAAATAAGACTAGCTGAACACGTCCGCTATTTTGTGGGGTCAAACAATTTTGACTTTACAAAATGGCGGACCATTTAACCCTTTAACAAAAAACACAAATTTCTAGGAATATTTGTTTGGATCATTATATTCTACTTTTAAAACATCTTTCCAACCGTATTCATTACATAACAAACGCTTTTTTATATCCCAAACCACCCAATACGAAGGCAACGTGCACCTTTAACTTAGACCTTTGAATACATTACGTCATCGGTCTCAAATTACACTGAAGTAAATATTTATATTTCAAAAATGCATCTCCTAAAACTTTATAATTTTGCACAATTTTGTAGATCACAGATTGGTGTTTATGTTTGTATTATATGTTTTAATAAATACATGACACAATTTCGACTTCTCCTACCTGTCCATACCGAAAGTTAAAAAGACAAAAGACCATTAGAGGTCTACGAAATGGTTCAGAATTTCGATATGATTTCTGTGTAGGGATTCATATTGAGTGTGTTGTACTCTTTCAGACTGTATGTTTGATGACGTCTTCGCATGTAAGAGCGCCCCCTAGTGACGGGTTTTTAAATGTAATAATACTTGGATAAATAATACAAACAGCTGTAGCTGAAAATCACAATAGTCAGAACTTAAATTAAGGTTTCCATGACGTCATCAAGGATTGATTTACATAGGATTAATATTATGCGACAATTCATATTTCCTAACGAAGGATAAAACTACCATCCATGTGTAATTTTGAAGTAAATTATTACCAAATGAATCTGGCATGTTTGTTTTATTCATGACCTTAGTTGACCCTTCCTTCCGGTTGAGACAAGATTTTCAAATACAAAATATTAATGAAGAGTTCATTTTGAGTTTACAGCTAAATTTGACGTATAATTTGTACCTGACATGTAATTTTCAGCATGACATCATGATAGCTTATTTTTGCAACCGAAACCCCTTTATTCGTTTTGATGAAGATTCATTATCTAATTTTCTTTGTTATGTTTTCAGAATCGCTGTGCGGCTCGCCGTTTATCAGCTTAACCGATGACGTCATGATAGAACTAAGTACTTTAAGTCCTGGGTCACATATAACCACATGTGTATGGCTGATTACCAGTAGCCCTGGATTTATAACAACAGTGAACTTGTCTAGCGTGAGCTTGACATTTGGCCAACGGATTTCAGTTGGAAAGGGACATAACAGTTCGGATTTGTTGTCATTGGTAGATGAAGTAAAGCAGTATCATCACGTGGCGTTAGTCTTCGTTCCAGCACATGAACTTTGGATTGAATTCTCATCTCCCTTTTTTCATGGATGTTATGAAACCAATACCATAGTTCTGTCTGAACGAAACTACACCGGATGGAAAGGTAAACAGTTGTGTGATATGTTTTATTGATTTTTCTAAACGGATGAAAAATGTCCCTGAATCTGACGGCCTTGTATTTCGGAGATAAATCAAAATAGATCTCAAAGGTGTCTGAAAATGCGGCTTCGACGAGGTACCATTTAAATATGACTACGATGACGACCACGAACAGCAAGAGATTCAAGAAAATGTTTAATACTGTGCTTTAAGGTAAATTGTGCTTTATGGGGTAAAAATGCTATAACAAAATCGTCCCTTGTTCGAACAGAAAAAGCACCCGGAAAATCTTTAAAAAAATTAAAATTAAATAAGTTAGTAAGTAAATAAAAAAAAATAATAATAATAATACATAAATTAATATATAAATAGATAATTTAATAAATAAATCTTAAAACAAATAAACACATTAATACATTAAATCAAATATACATACATGCACGCCCGGATGCAAATTGGCATGCACGTAGGTACGCACACACGCACGCACGCAAGCACGCAAGCACGCACGCACGAACGCCACACTCACGCACACAGTCGTACGGATCCGGTTTGTGGTACTGTTATAGACCGTATTGAACCTTGGGGGGTCCATTTTTGACCAAAAATTTGCCCCCCAAAAAACTACAAAAAGCCTCTAATGGTAGAACTTTTTTTGTTTTACTTCTTTAATATCCAACTCAGTACAACTCAGTAAAATGAACAATCGAGAACATTGGAAAATACGGAGAGCAAGCTATACGCGCCCTCCTCCGTTTCTCTTAATTAAAAAAAATCCAGTCCTTGTAGGGTTCAGTACGATGTTATTTTAGGGATGTTAGCAGAATGAATAATATTGTACAGAGCCACTTTTGATATAAAAATGATGAATTTAAAACCACATGCAAATGTATAAAGATTCAATCGGCTACAAAAAAATGTAATGTGTGCAAATTGTAAGTAACAAAAATGTTAATCTATACTACCTGCATTTCGGGTTCTGTCATTCATCTGAATATAAAAAGGCACTGGCAAACGCAGTGGAAATTTAGACCAACACATTAATTCAAAGTCTTCTATTTCAGATTATTGTGGTTCACCAAGCATTTCACTTAGAACAACTCCAGTCAATCTGACGTCACCAGGCTATCCGAAAGACTATCCTGTATCAATGGATTGCCATTGGGAGATCAGGGCTCCAGACCGGATGTCTGTGGTGGTGTCCGTACAAGATTTTAACGTAGAAGAGGATTTTGACTTTGTCTACTTTAATGGCACGCTTCGTGATGGACAAAACGCGTCATTGAGACTCACTGGAACCACACGACTGAAGTCCATTGCATTTACCTCATCGAAGACAGTTTCTGTCCGTTTTACAAGTGACTCTTCAAGAACAAGAACGGGGTTTTATCTACAACTGCAAGGCATCAATGGTAACCACCGGTTGTAATTTACAAGTATTGGAAGTTCAATTATTATAAAATAATATTGTAGATATTTTACTATTCGGGAAGTGCTGATAGATGCAGTTTTGTGTTATCAATCATCATTTATACATTTGCTAACTAGTAAAATAATGAACACATTGCGCGTTAGGTCCTGAGCCTGCGTATACATGTTGACTTGATAAAAGAATGTATCAATAATTTGTACAAAACCGATTGTCGACATATTTCCGATTTTGTTATTCCGACGGATTTGTCATTTCGTGAAAATGGTGACGAAATTGCATATTTCGGTCTCTATACTAGATACAACTTCCTGCCCCTTCGAGGATGACTTCGATTGTAGAGACGGGACGTGTGTTACTCCAGAGGCAAGGTGTAATGGCTATCGTGACTGTCGGCTCGGTCCAGAAGACTCATCTGCGGATGAAGATGATTGTGGTGAGGACCGTCGTGTTAAACTTGCACTTTGTCTGAATGTTAAGAAGCGTAGCTGTTTGTATTTGGGAAAGATGTTTTCATCTACAGCATTTCTGTTCATCCAGATTTCGTGCCTATTGGTTGTGTGTAATCAAATGTTTAGTGCTTGACATTTAAATCGTGCGCCACCAAGAGTTTGCTTAAGTATGAAACTTTTACAGATTACAGTCTACACCATGCTTAGCCCGAACATCTGACGTCACACTTCGAGGCTCGTGTTTTACGCCAGAGACCGGCTTTGAGCGTTTGGAGGAATCCTGACAAACGCACCTTTGACCTTGCATCCCATTGCGGTCTTGCAGATAGGGGGACCAGTTGGACAGGGCACCAGTAGCAGTGACCATCTCTTTAATTAATAGACCGGTGCCTGTCCTTATCCTTGCGGATAAGGACAGCGTACCAGTCTACACCATGCTTAGCCCGAAAATCAATAGATTTTTTACACCAAAAGGCGAACTAGTTCTTAGATAAACAAAACAATAAATGAAATAAAAGTTTGATCCCTTATGGTGATCCTCTCCTGCCGCTTTCCAGATTGTATCGTGTACTTGTGTGTGATCCATAAATATACGGCATAAACGGGTAAAGTGGCTCTGACTGGCACTCTCGAACAAAGATATTGACAAAATAGGGAGATCACCAACATTGGGGTGAAAGTTCAGTTGTTAGATTGCCGGCACGTTAATCCGAAGGTAGCAGGTTCAAATCCCGCTCTAGTCAATTTTTCTTTGTTTAACCTTAAATCGCTAAAATCATACCAAGCGAGGTTCCCTTGTGGTGTATCACTTTTGGTAAAGCTGCGCAATTTAATCAATAATCTAACATTAAGACAATAATTTTAAATTTTTTATAATCGTGTTCATTCCTAGACAATGTTACCTGCCCAGGATCTTTTCACTGTCAGGATTCGTTAGTATGTATTCATAACTCATCAGTTTGTGACGACACCATTGACTGTCCATATAAAGATGACGAAACACCACGAGCATGCGGTATGTTTTATATAAAGGTGTTCGTGCAATACAATCACGAACACCTCCTTGTTTTTGTTATGTTTGTTTGTTTGTTGGGGTGTTTGTTTGTTTGTTTGTTTTTTCTTCTCCATCTTCTTCCCTGGAAATCTTTTCTGCAACATAACTCAAAATTTGAACTTAATTGAACCTTGACACTCATCAGACAATTGGACCTCAAAACGAAGACAACACACTTGTCGAATTACAAAGTTTTTAAGTGGAAAAATGACCATTTGCTTTTGGTTGTAGTGTTAGCAATTTCAAAACTATGAAGTTCATAATTGGGCATCTTTTATTTGAAGACTTGGGCAACATTCGAAAAGTCAACGCCAAAATCGTATGGCCCTTTACTTCCGGATCGTTACCCTAGGTCAAAGTTTGCCTCTGTATTTTTTCCATCAAGAAATCATTTTTGGGCTTATTTACCCCATAACTCAAGATTGAAATTGAATTGAACATTGAAACTAATCAGACGATTAAACCTTGGTATCAAGACGACACAAACTTGACGATGTCATTATGACGTCATCAAGTATCGAATAACAATAAATCAAAATTTAAATATTTGTAAAATATCATATTTCATGAGCCACATGTTGGATTTGTACAATCTACATATCATCGGACAGCTCATTAAGAGTTCAACAAACGCCACACAAATTATTACCGCCCATTCGACCTTGACTTCCGGTTCAAACGGAAAGTTTAACATTTCATAAATTTATATCTCTAAATCTAATAATCATTTCAGCATAATTTTTGAACCAGGTTGTAGATCTGTAATCATGTTCAAACTTGTGCACAGAGATGATAACATTTTGATCTTTACATCTGGTCGAAACCGTCAATAAAGCGCACGTGTTAGTTGACCCTTTTTCATAACGCACGATAGCATAGTAACACATGTACACACACATGTATATTGAACGTGTAGTTCAATTTACATCATCTACATGTAGAAATAGATTTAGCAATGCTGTTCAATTGTATATTGCCAACCTAAAGATAATTCATCTAATATTGGAAAAATTCATAACTCCCAAACCACACATTGGATTTTTACAATTCAAACATCATCTGAAAGGTCTTAATACACTAAGCACGTGCTACAACAAAGGTGACCCTGTTTGAACTTGACCTCTGGATGGAACTGGAAGCTGAAATTTAATGTTTAAAAAAATCATTACATCTGAACCAACCATTTGATTTTAAAATCTACATCGTAAATGTTTTTAAAATATTGCCAAACGCTAGACAGAGTGTGACCACATTGACCTTGACTTCTGGTTCAAACTTGAAGTTGAAGTTTTCTATTGAAAAAATCTAACTCCTGAACCAGACATTGGTTTGATAAGGTAAAATGTCGTCACCAATTCATTCAATCACAACTTGATGACATCACTCACGAACACCTTGTCTTTGTAATTGACAAAAACTGAATATCTAGTTTTTTCTTCTCCATCTTCTTCTTCTTCTTCCACGGAACTCTTCTCTAGAGCATAACTCAAGATTGAAATTGAATTGAACATTGAAGCTTATCAGACAATTGAACCTCAATATGGATACGGCAAAAATTTTATGACGTCATCAGGTGTCAAATTACAAGGGTTTTAAAGTTTTAAAATAACCGTTTGCTATTCGCTGTTTATCCTTGAATTTGAAGACTATGATGTTCATGGTTTTGGCATCGGATAAATCAAGACTAGGGCAACATTTCAAAAGTTACCGCCAAAATCGTTTGATCTTTACTTCCGGTCGTACAGAAGGTCAAAGTTTGCATTTTTTTTGTTTTTCAAAAAATATATATATTTCGGTGCATAACTCAATAATAAAAATGAACTGAACATTGAAACTCATCACACAATTTAATATTGGTATTTAGATGACACAGACTTGATGATGTCATGATGACGTCATCAGGTATTGAATTACAATAAATCAAAGTTTAATGTTTGTGGAAATTCATAACTCGTGAACCACTTGTTGGACTTTTACAATTTACACATCATCGGACAGGTCGTTGAAAGTTACCAGACGCTACACGAAACTTGACCCCATTTGAACTTGACTTCTGGTTCAAACCGGAAGTAAAAAATTTCAAAAATCTTAAATACTGCTATTTTTCAGCATAATTTGTGTATCAGGTTGTGTAGAACGTTAAGTCTGCTCAAACTTTTGCACATAGATAACAATATTTTGATCTTTACATTTGGTCGAAAAAAATTACAATAAAGCGCACGTTTAAGTTGCACCCGCATTAACGACGCACGATAGTCACAGAACACATGTACACATACCCTGTACCTGTACAGACACATGTACACTGCACGTGTAGTTTAGTTTCAGGTGGGCATTGTACTGTACAGCTATGATTAGGTTACAGTACTGAACATCGTCGCTCGGTGTTTCATTGTGTATTGCACACCCAAAGAGAGTCCGTCTAATATTTGAAAAATTCATAACTCTTGAACCACAGATTTTTACAATCCATACATCATCTTAAAGGTCTTCATACACTTAGCACGCACTTCACAAATGTAACCACGTTTGACATTGACTTTTGGTAAAACCGGAAGTTGAAATTTAATGTTTCAAAAAAACAATACATCTGAACCAAACATTGGATTTTTACACTCTATATATCATCGTAAATGTCTTCAAAAAGTTCAACAAACACTTCACAGAGTGTGACCACATTTGACCTTGATTTCTGGTACTAATCGGAAGTTGAAGTTTCATAATGAAAATTAAACTTCTGAACCAGAAATTAGATTGATAAGGTAAAAATTCACCATCTCAATTTTATGACACCACTCACGAACACCTTGTTTTTGTAACTGGCAAAAGGTGAATATCAAGTTTGAACTTAAATTTGTGCTTAGTTTTTTTAAACTGTTCTTATTTTTCTTCTTAACATTTTATAATTATGTTCATTTATATATTTATTTATTTGTATATCTATATCTTTTTAATCTGTTGAGTAAGTTAACATTAGTTTATGTACTTATTTATTTATCTATTTTATTATTTTTCTCCCCTTCCCCTCTCTTTTCCCCCTCCCCTCCCACCCTCCTATCTCTCCCTCCCCTCCTCCATCCTCTCTTTCTCTCTTTCTCCCCCTTCCTTCTCAGCCCCTTAACCACCCCCTCCTTTCTCTCTCCTCCCCTCCCCCTCTCTCTTTCTCTAACTCGCTTGGGTGAAATTATACGACTCTTGTCATTTCGATAACTTTAACAAAAATCAACCCGACATAAACTTATACAAAAATACAACAAACTCACCTTTCATAAAGAATGTCTACAAATTAAAATAACACTTTTTATATGAAACAAAATAAAATGAGCGAAAAAGGGTAAAACATTTATCTTTAGTTTAATTAATTAATCAATTTATCTATTTCTTTATTTATTTTTTCATTTTACTTTGCTTTACTTTGCGTTAATTAGGTTTGTTTTGTGTATATCTCTAAATGAAAAGAGAACGTTTAGTTTTATTGAAGTTACTTCCTTTTTTTCCTTTCAAATAATGTTGTTAGCAAGGAACTCTGAATGTGAAATAATTAGGGCATGTTTAATTCCGTTTTATTTCTAAATGTACAATTTGTTTTATATTTATAATGACAAAGCTGACCAATGTCCGACAATGTGTTCTTGCGATGTCTCTGATGATGGATATGTGGTTCAGTGCACCTCAGGGTGGAATCAGGAGACTGTACGTGACATTGTCGTAGGAACCAAACATCTGTAAGTACACAAATAAACCCGTACCACTTCCTGTCGTTCTGGATATTTCTGTCGTAACAACGTCTTAATGGTTTCTGCTCATATTGTGTTGTTGTTGATGTTGATTTTGTTGCTTTATTGTGAAGTTTTTTGTCTCATTTTCTTGATTTATTTTCCTACAGCAAACTTGCGAATGGAAACAACATCGAACTGAATCCAGGAATCTTCAAACGTTTCTCATTCTTGAAATCACTGTAAGTTGCTCGCTCATTTAATTTATGTTCACACTCAACTTCGTACTATTATCATTTTACCAAAGACACATATTATGTTTCCAGCAAATTCCTAACCAGGCCTAGTTGGTCTCTCAAGTAAATTTTGTTCGCGTTTCTATGTCAACTTATACTCATGTAAATTAGAGTATTATGTCTTTGTTATTTAAAACCCTGCAATGCCATTCTACTGTTTAATACTGTATGAATGTCATAACCTAGAACAGCGTGCTGTACACTCGGAAAACGTGTATACCTCCTTTGTAATGTTTTTTCCCAACGCTTATATATGGAATTCCATCTCTGCCAAGTTACACAGCGCATGTGTGGCATTCTGGCTTGGATCTCCAAACATGCGCCGTCGACGGCGCATTATCGCGTCAGGCCGTCGCATAGTCGCGTCGTGCCGTCGAATTGTCGCGTCGTGCCGTCGCATAGTCGCATCGTGCCATCGCATAACCGCGTCGTGCTGTCGCATAGTCGCGTCGTGCCGTCGCGTCGCCGCCTTCGCATTGTTTTTACTGTTTGTATAGGGCCGTCGCATAGTCGCATCGTGCCTTCGCATAGTCACGTCGTGCCTTCGCGTCGCCTTATACAAACAGTGCAAACAATGCGACGGCGGCGACGCGACGGCACGACGCGACTATGAGACGGCACGACGCGACAATGGCCGTCGACGGCGCATGTTTGGGAGATCCAAGCCAGAATGCCACACATGCGCCGTGTAACTTGGCAGAGATGGAATTCCATACTTTCCAGAGATTGTAATAGTTTTGAAGAAGAAACAAAAAGACATGATTCTTTTATGTTTTGGTTTTTAATTACGTTTTAACACTGCAAAACCGCAAAATTGTTCTACACTACACTATATAAAAAGTGCTTTATAACTGGAGATTCGGAGTCAATGAGCCATACTGCCTTAAGGGTCTTAGGTCTTGTCAACTGGGCCTGTCTGAGGATAATACTTCACCTGGGTTTTTTGCAAAAAAAATGTACTTGTACTTAAGGACAATATATTTGTCGGTCTATAGGTTGCAGACTGCCCGCACAGCGGAGGTTAAAAACATTTCAGCAGCAAATGCAACTGGTTTTATAGTTAAAATGTTGTTTCCAATCCCAGGGAGGATTTAGGTTAATATATATATTTCTTTGTATACTTCGATTTCTTTTATTTATCCGTCTGTAATTATCTATGTGTGTGTGTATGTATGTGTTTGTTAGTAATATTATTGCGTCTTCTGGCGTAATATTTTTTTCCATATTTTAAGATGATGCTTATTTATTATATTATCCAACTAGAGATCTGACGAACAACAGCTTAAATGACTTCAAACATGGAACATTTTCTGGACTCTCTAATCTAACTTCCCTGTAAGTCATTTACACCTAAGTTTCAATGTGTCAGTCTGTTATGATAGAAACAATTTTCAGAAAAAATCCTAGCTAACTACGACATAAGTCTTACAAAAATAAATTCCCGAAAATCCCTTCCCTTGCAGCTAATAAAAACCCATTTGTTTTGATAATGTTTTTGTTTTTACGCGCGCATAATAATACTACGAGATCTCAATTAAGATATAAATAGATGGTTAATTGAACCCTTTCCTACGAGCTTAATAAGGTATGCTCATAGAATGGTTTTTTGTCAACGTAAAGCTGATGAATAAGCAAATTTATAAGGAAAGATGCAATGAAAGTCGCATGTAGAAGTTTTAGCTCAGTCTACTCTTTGAAAAAGCAGCCAAAACATGTCATGGTATTTTTACAAAAACCTCGAATCCATTCACGACAGCGGGTACCAACCGCATCTCTAGCCACAACATTCACAAACAGACACCAACCTTCAGAAAAATTATTCAAACCATATTACTTCGAACTAGTTTATTCTATCAACAGCTACATTGCTTCTCACCTAGTAAGTTTATGGTCTTTCATTTTTGGAGTAGTTAGTAATCTATGCCCCTATCTTTATTGAAATAAATCTAAACTTCATCTACATCTGTAGGGTAGGCCGACAGTCTCGAAGTTATTTTCTCTTCTTAGGGTTTGCAGAAATTAATCACAAAACGAAAACAAATACATATAATTATGTACATTTCATTCACACAGCTGAACAGGTTGAATAAAGTTTGTCAGACAATTGAAACTTGTTTTGTTTGTTTACCCTGATACATAAAACAAAAATGATTTGTTAAAACTATTTATGGAAAGTTAGTGATTGTGTTTGTTCACCTAACAGTAAGGCTGCCCACCTGGAGGAACAAGGGTGGTTCTGAGGATGATTTACGGCAAACAAAATGTATACCTTTGTATTTTTACTTGATCTTTGTATAAATCACGTACCGTGAGCCAAGCATTACAATTAACAACTAAAAAGCAACAGACAAGAAATCAGTTGTACTTGCACTGTAACAGTTTACTTTCCCTCCAATAAAATCATAAATTTATTAAAACCCACTTGATGATTATTCTTTCTTTTTTATATGAATCCAGAGACATCTCAAAGAATAATATTCTGAACTTTCAGGAGGATATCTTTGAGGATCTTTTCAACTTGAAAACATTGTAAGTAAGCAACCAAATAAAACTACTGTTTTCACGAACCGATGAATGTATAAAAAAGCAGCTAAATTTGGCAAATCGATTTTTATACAAATTGTTGACATGCTCATTGCTGTTTTCACCAAGTTTCAAGCACGTAAGACATAGCACGTAATTGTTTCGTAATTACTATAATTACCATGAGCGACGAATCACTAAATTTGCCAAAATTGACAAAGCTGGCCAATAAAATCCATGTTGGTACAAAAATCCAGCTGAAATACATATTGAACTGTACTAAAATGTAGATTTTGGGTTGTGGAAATATTCGGCACTTCATGAAAACGGTGACGAGAATTTGTTTTAAAAAAGCAAAAAACTACTTTCATCGGCAATGACGTTGGTGTTGCTTTTTTTAAATGTTACAAAATAATAATTAGTATCTCTTTGATAAAGGGTGCGTCGAAAAAATATCAAAAGTTGAACAGAGATAGAATACTCAAAGTCCAAAATAGTCCATTATATCAGAAGAGGGAGAAGAAAGTCCGAATTAATAAGATCAATTGATAAGTGTTTTTCTTTTTTTACGTCTCTTCAATAGGGTGGTTATTGATGTTCGTTTGGCTGTCATAGAGAGTGGAGCTTTCAACTCATTGGGCAATTTGACGGAACTGTAAGTCAATACATTTTTCTTTAAGTCAAAACAATAGAGGGACTGTAGCCTACAAGTATAATACATGTTTAGACCACTGGGAAACGGGTTGTCAGGGTAGTTTTCCATTATTCCTACATTCCCAGATCACTGACTCTAAAGTCTTTTATTCTCTAGAACCCCCCCCCCCCTTCATGGGTTTGATTGCATCCTTAATTAGCTAGTTGGGACTTTCAGGTAGTTTGTTGTGCGTTTCAATTAGGGTGAGAATTTGAATAACTGTTGATATTTTCGACACATAAAGCCTTTACAGTCTACGGGCTTGCTTTGATTGAGGCAATCTAAATAAGTGACATTATTGATTTTTGTGACCTTTAGACTTTAATTCCTCATGCCCCCCCCCCCCTAAGAATTGGCTTATACACATTTAAGGAGAGTTGGAAATTATGCTCTTCGTTTTTAAATCCACTGACGACCAACCTCGTTCCTAGTGGTGTACGATCTCGCCACACCAGTTTCCCCCCAGAATGCCTTGCTCTATCATAATCCCTGTTGTGCCCTGTAACCAATAACTGTTTCGGTCATTGGCCATGTGACTTACCAATGGCCAATTCAACCTATACAGTTATTGGTTTCGACCGCAAATACATGTCCCTCAAAGTGTTACTTTGAAATATCCAGATAAATCAGACATTTAATTAATCTGACACTCTATTACTTAAAATACGATTAATATTTTTCGAGGTTTTAATCCAAGAAGTTTAGATCAAAAAATGTTATGACCTATTTTCAGAGATTTAAGAAAAATGTTGGCTTTTGCTTAATGCTCTGCACGCCGATGATAAGAGGTAGTTAAGTAAAAATGTTAAATTATTACAGGGATCCCCACATTAATTAACCTTCATTAGCCGTGTACAAACTTGTTTGCATATTTCCTGTGTGCATTGTCTTGGCATGCACAAAAATGGTTTGTTTTTTCTTTTTGAAACAGCATCATCTATTAAAATTTGTTCATAGGAAATGTAGTTTTTGTCCCCTTGTCGAAAGTCGTGCCATGGAACGTTAAACCAAAACACTTGTACTCTATTGTTTCACTGAGCCGTTCAGTTGTTTGCTTTGCTCGGATGCATCTTGTAATTAAAATCAACAAGTTTAAATTTTTTTCAGTTTTTTAATCAGAGGTGCTACCTTCAGATGGTTTATCATTGTTAACATCAAGCAGGGTGCTCTAGAAGATCTGCACAGCTTGGAAAAACTGTAAGTCTAACACTTTGTCACCGATAACTTTCACTCTGAAAACGTTTGGGTCAAAATTGACCCGGATTCGGATCCTGTTAAGCCTGACCCAATTCTGAGTTAGTGTAAACCGGAATCTTTGTCAAAATGACAAAGAAAAATGTCAAGTCTAACTTACGCCAAATCTGAGCTACAATCCTATTTTTTTCAGCAGCCTGACCTAGCAAGGGGTCAATTCTTACCTGGTATTCTTAGAGTGTAAAGTTTAGTAGTTCTTGCCCTGTTTATGTTATGTTTGTGTTCTCCATGTACACGTAGGCTTGTGACTTTGGCGTTTGCGTGTTGTAAAACGTCAGCATTCTCAGGGGACCTTCTGGGGAAAACACTTGAATTTACACTCTAGGGAAAGTGAAGCAATGGAACATTTTTCTTTCTTTCTGAAAAAGCTCAGAAATTATTGCACAAATAAAACAAACCTTAGATGTTTTGAATCGAAGCAAGCTTTCGATTTAGAAGAAGATGATAGTGCTTACATTTATATTCATGTTTTCGATAGGGCACAACATTTAAACTATGTCTAGAAAGGGTAACGTGTTACCAGCAAAAATATAGCGCAATGTATTTTCATTAATTGATTTCTCATCGACGGGACATCCATAATCAAACTGTACTTTTACATAAACAAACAAAACGAGCACTTTCTCAGTAACCTAACATTAGATAGCCTATTCAAAACCACTACCTAAACTCATTATTTAATTTTATTTTAGATACGTCGATGACTACCGTTTGTGTTGTAGATTTGATGCAGAAGTACCATCGACAGCCTTTGACTACTCTAAATGTACAACGACTGAGTTGCAACCACCACTCAACATTTGCGGCAGTCTGATGCGCAATAATCCACTCCGAGCGTCCATGTGGATTCTTGGACTGAGCGCCCTCATCGGCAACTTCATGGTAATCATCTGGAGATGCAGACGTGGCAAAGAATTACATGAGAATGAGACTCACTCGTTCTTGGTTCTTAATTTAGCTATATCTGACTTGATGATGGGGGTGTATATGTTGATTATTGCTGTAGCTGATATCCGGTTAGGTAATAGTTATTCCAGTCGTGCGAAGGAATGGCGGTCTAGTGTGGTTTGCAAGATTGCCGGGGTAGTATCAGTGATGTCTAGTGAAGCATCGGTATTTTTTGTCACCGTCATCAGTCTGGACTGCTTTTTGAGCATTGTGTTCCCGTTCAGCCGGGTTACCATCAGAGGAAAGAAAACCAAAGCTGCTGTGTCCGTCATGTGGTTAGTGACTGCATGTCTTAGTATCATCCCGACCATCTTCAGTAGTAATACTGATTCCAATGTCTACGGGTTGTCTGATGTGTGCATTGGTCTCCCCCTGACAACTAAGGTGTCTAGTTATAAAACTGTAGAGAGATCCATCGGTAGCGTGTTTGGTGCAGGTACTATCGCTATACCGGTGCCTGATGAGATAAGAGAACCGGCTTGGATCTACTCAATCGTCTTGTTTCTTGGCGTCAACTTGTTGTGTTTTATCGTTGTGTTGGGCTGCTACGTAGCTATCTTCGTGAAGGTAAAACGATCGTCTAAGCTGGTGAGGGTAACGGCACACCGGCAGAGGGAGGTGAAGATGGCGGTGAAAATGGCTCTGATCGTCGGTACTGACTTTGCATGTTGGATGCCTGTGATCATTATGGGGATTCTATCCCAATCTGGGATTGTTGAAATTGGTCCTGATATGTATGCCTGGACTGTTGTGTTTATCCTCCCAATAAACTCCTCCCTAAACCCGTATCTGTACACATTCTACTCTATAATCACTGCACAGGGCAATTCAAAGAAACCTGAACCAAAAGAACTTAGAAAACAAAAAAACACTGAAACACTCGAAACCCATGTTTCTGAGAACAATCAGTCTTTTAACTAATTCAAGAACTTGCAAGAAGATTTCATACTTCTAATGGAATACCACCAGGAGGGCCATTTGTAATGAAAAATTCGTTTGTTTCCTTATAAATTCAGTTTAACGAGTGGCTGCATTACTGCATAGTATAAGAACCACGTCGGCAAATCAGACTAATATTTAACCACAAAGAAAAACAACGTGTTTTGTGTAAGAACCTTTCAAGCATCGACCCCTTTTAGTGATGAGATAAGTATCACTAGTGTTTCTGTTGCAAGTATTCTTGCTAATCATTAAGATTAGCATCACTAGTGTTTGAGTTGCAAGTATTCTTGCTAATCATTAAGATTAGCATCACTAGTGTTTGTGTTGCAAGTATTCTTGCTAATCATTAAGATTAGCATCACTAGTATTTGTGTTGCAAGTATTCTTGCTAATCATTAAGATTAGCATCACTAGTGTTTGTGTTGCAAGTATTCTTGTTCATCATTAAGATTAGCATCACTAGTGTTTGTGTTGCAATTACTCTTGCTCATCAATAAGATAAGCATCACTAGTGTTTGTGTTTCAAGTACTCTTGCTCATCATTAGGATTAGCATCACTAGTATTTGTTTTGCAAGTATTCTTGCTCATCAATAAGATTAGCATCACTAGTGTTTGTGTTGCAAGTATTCTTGCTCATCAATAAGATTAGCATCAGAAGTGTTTGTGTTGCAAGTATTCTTGCTAATCATTAAGATTAGCATCACTAGTGTTTGAGTTGCAAGTATTCTTGCTAATCATTAAGATTAGCATCACTAGTGTTTGTGTTGCAAGTATTCTTGCTAATCATTAAGAATAGCATCACTAGTGTTTGAGTTGCAAGTATTCTTGCTAATCATTAAGATTAGCATCACTAGTGTTTGTGTTGCAAGTATTCTTGCTAATCATTAAGAATAGCATCACTAGTGTTTGAGTTGCAAGTATTCTTGCTAATCATTAAGATTAGCATCACTAGTGTTTGTGTTGCAAGTATTCTTGTTCATCATTAAGATTAGCATCACTAGTATTTGTGTTGCAAGTACTCTTGCTCATCAATAAGATAAGCATCACTAGTGTTTGTGTTTCAAGTACTCTTGCTTAATATTAAGATTAGCATCACTAGTATTTGTTTTGCAAGTATTCTTGCTCATCAATAAGATTAGCATCACTAGTGTTTGTGTTGCAAGTATTCTTGCTCATCAATAAGATAAGCATCAGAAGTGTTTGTGTTGCAAGTATTCTTGTTCATCAATAAGATTAGCATCACTAGTGTTTGTGTTGCAAGTATTTTTGCTAATCATTAAGATTAGCATCACTAGTATTTGTGTTGCAAGTATTCTTGCTAATCATTAAGATTAGCATCACTGGTGTTTGTGTTGCAAGTATTCTTGCTTATCATTAAGATTAGCGTCACTAGTGTTTGTGTTGCAAGTATTCTTGCTAATCATTAAGATTAGCATCACTAGTATTTGTGTTGCAAGTATTCTTGTTCATCATTAAGATTAGCATCACTAGTGTTTGAGTTGCAAGTATTCTTGCTTATCATTAAGATTAGCGTCACTAGTGTTTGTGTTGCAAGTATTCTTGCTAATCATTAAGATTAGCATCACTAGTATTTGTGTTGCAAGTATTCTTGTTCATCATTAAGATTAGCATCACTAGTGTTTGTGTTGCAAGTATTCTTGCTAATCATTAAGATTAGCATCACTAGTATTTGTGTTGCAAGTATTCTTGTTCATCATTAAGATTAGCATCACTAGTGTTTGAGTTGCAAGTATTCTTGCTAATCATTAAGAATAGCATCACTAGTGTTTGTGTTGCAAGTATTCTTGTTCATCATTAGGATTAGCATCACTAGTGTTTGTGTTGCAAGTACTCTTGCTCATCAATAAGATAAGCATCACTAGTGTTTGTGTTTCAAGTACTCTTGCTAATCATTAAGAATAGCATCACTAGTATTTGTTTTGCAAGTATTCTTGCTCATCAATAAGATTAGCTTCACTTGTGTTTATGTTGCAAGTACTCTTGCTTATCAATGAGATAAGCTTCACTATTGTTTGTGTTGCAAAATTTCTTACTCATGAATAAGTTATGCATCACAAGTGTTTGTTTTGCAAGTATTCTTGCTCATCAATAAGATTAGCATAACTAGTTTTTGTGTTGGAGGAATTCTTGCTCATCAATAAGATAAGCTTCACCGTTGTATGTGTTTATATTATTGCTCATCATTGGGATTAGCATCACTAGTTGTCGGGTAGATGATCATACAGCAAAGAGTATATCGCTCAAACATTAACTGTTCTGATATTAATGTTAATTTATCTAAAAAGTCTCGATGAGTAAATATTATGCGTAATTTATACAAATATATAAAGTGTTCTTCTCTTTCAAAAATAATGTTATCTCTTTTTTACAGCCCATTTAAATGTGTATTGCTCATTGCACTTTGCAAATAGTTTAAACTACGCTTATTTGTGTTTTAAGGCAAAGTTTTAATCATTAGAAATACGTTGTTTATTACGGGCCTTAATTTCCCAATGGTCTGACCAATTTATCTGAACAAAAACGTACAATAAAACAAACAAACAAACACCCCAAATGAACACTGTTGCTTATGCTCTGAAAAACAAACAAACAAACACCCCCAAGACCCCCAACACCTTAACAAACACACATACATACACCCCTAAAAAATATCAAGAACAATCCTCTTGAGAAACCTTTAAAAAAAAACTAATATTGATGTCTTGAAATGTATCAGAAACATGGTACAACTACGGGGGGCTGGGAAATGATGCTGGAATTTTGTATCTATTTCGTTCCAATGAAATCGTTCACACAAGATTGTCTCGTGCCCATGATTTACTTATCTCGGCCTACAAAATAAGCACATAGAGAAGAAATAAAATGTCCTACAAAGACTTAAAAGATTTACGAAGCTCCTAATATAATTCACTTTGATAGGACCAGATCTTCGCAGTAAAGTTTGTTTGGCCCGTAAAAAATGCAGTAGTTCTTATGCAATTGGCGTCACTTGGTAGGGCGCCCTCTGATAGAGGTCAAAGGAAGGTTGTTTGTTAGACATGTCCCCTGTTATCCGTTTGGATAAAGACAGGTTTTTAAAAGTTAATAGTTTTATTGGATATACATTGTCCATGTAATGACTCGCACAAACAATAACGAACGTATTGTGTTGAAACTACCAGATTCTAAAGGCCGGTATCTGGCGTTATTTACGAGCCTCAAAGTGTGGCGTCAGATGTTCGGGCTATTTGTCAAGTGGTCCGTCCCTTGCGCAGTGCGCGCATGCATTGTATGTTTATAATCTTATTCATATTTATCAAATCGAGAAAAAAGAAAAACTCCCCACTGTTATTACAGCTTCATCTCAAAAAGCATATAAGGGTGATTGCATAATGTTAATTAAATGTTCATTAAGGCGTAACCGATGATGGCTTAACACTCATATTATTAAAACAACAACACTTTAATGATAATTCTGGTATAGTATTCTTTCGACCTACATATTATACATCCAAGTACTTATATTCGATCCACAAATGCCCTCATCATCTTTATCATGCATGTGTGTCTTTACTTTTCAGCCTATTTATTTTATCAAAGGCTTTTTTAAACAAAGTTGGTGTAAACTAAACTGCTTTCATTATAGTGTGATCTAACTATTTAACATGGTGGGCTACAATGTGGTAGATGTTAGAGGTATGATATCGGAAGAACAACATTCGTAAAAACCTTCTGGTACAACACACTTTAAGGAAAAGCTTAAACTGTTAAACTTGCAGGTACAACCATGAACTCTGCTGGGATAAATGTTGGCTCTGAGAAGAGCCGGTATGGTCTCGACGTTTCGAACAGTCTATTCTGATCGTCTTCGGGAAAATGCAGAACATTTTAAAAACAAATAACATTTTAAAAGCATTTTAAACTACCTGTGAAATAAAGCTGGTCACATTTTGAAGAGAACTCAAGCTGTTAAAAAAAGGATTTTATACGTTCAACGCAATAATCTTATTTATATTTGGCAAATCGAGAAAAAGAACAACTCCCCAAGCACGCCAATACAGTGTTTCTGGCAAAATTGTCAAAAACAAATAAGGACAACGTTCACTTGCATCAAGGTCATGAGAAGTAATTGTTGAGATTGACATTGAAGTATTTTTCCAGATGAATACAATATATTCACATGTACCATGTGGAAGACGATTTCCTTCTTTCGGGATGTCGTCATTTCCAAATAAATGTATCTTGAAGACGACATCTTACTTTCAGAATGTCGTCATGCCGATATAAATTATACCGGATGTCGTCATCTTACGTTTACGATGTCATCATCTTGCGATAATTATCCAAGAATTTCAACAAGTCGGATGTCACATCCAGAGCTCCGTATGGATTGTGTATTTAATGGTAATAGTTTAAACTCAAATTATGGTAAACTGTCTACATAAGGTATCAATGAGATAATTTGAGATAATTTGAGGCACACTAAGTGGCACCAGACGTCTACCAGGTAATCCCATTTTTCTTGTAAATGCTCTTATGTTCCGAACTACAATCACGATGGAAATGCACCTGGTATGTCTGCTGCCACTTAGCGTTCCAAACTCTCCAAAGTCATTCAATCGTAGCTCGCTATAATCATTGTGCTTAATTAACTTGTAATTGCGAAGAGACATAAATCCCATCAGACTAAAAATTCCGAGCGTGTGACATTTAACATTTTGATTCTGGTTTCTCCGTACCGTTGTAAAAAACTGTCGCAGAAAGACGTAAACGTTAAACAATTGCGATGCTTTCACTGGACAAAGTCTTTCGATGTTAACTATTTTTGGTATCCCCCCCCCCACACCCACAATTGCAAGTTCCCCAGGTTCAACCGCGAAAAAAAACATGCAGTGCCCTCTAAAGATACATGTAATACCCTAAACAATTTGGAAAACATGGCACCTGCCCCCACCCCCACCGCCACCCCTGAGAAAACAAAAGTGACTACAACGGGATTTGAATCTGCGACCTCCTGGCATATTTCTGGCATTACTTTCTGAAGTACCAAATCATAGTTGAGACAACAAACTGCGTATTTTTGTCCCTTCAGAAGTTAATGCATAATGCAAATTCCTTGCATTCTTTGAACCAAGAATTGTCAAACTGTAATACAAATCTCTTTGTTATGCAAATGAGACGTTTTTTGCGTTATTTATAGCTACACGCAACCGCTGCTCTTTTCGATAACAGCTAGTGTACGAACCGTGTGTTGTGGTTTTTCACAGGCACTACCAACCAAACAAAACGGCTCTTTTCAGAGCCACAACTTACAAAAAGAGACTATTACCTTCATTTGTCTGGGAAAACAAAACAAGTAAAATAAATTCACAAGTACTTCCAAAATGTCATCAAGCAGTTTTCTTTTCAATATGACTTTCATTCTAATTATCATAATTTGTTATTATAGATATATATATATATATATATATATATATATATATATATGTGTTCTTTTTAATATTACAAATAACTATACACAGATACGGTAAAAAAGAATTAAAAAATTGTTTTAACAAAAACTATATAACACTAACGACACTGAGTTGTAAACAAGAAATTTGTCCAGACAAAAAACGGAACAAATAGTGGAGGGTTTCACCGCATGATCTTCGGACCGAAACAGACAGCTGACACTAATAAGGCTCAAAACAACAAAAGACCGAGTTGGATTTGTCATAAACTAACTTTATATTGAACAAAATCAAATATTGAGTGTTTCAAGCCAGAATCAAATGATATACAAATCAAAACGGCGTCGAATAAGAGCACAACAAAAATATATAAAATTTCACGATCGAAAACAATACCGTTTCATAGTCAAAGTTTCAGGCGTGGACATTGAAACCTCATAACAAAATTGGTACGTATGGAAACGTTGGATCTTGAGATACACATCCACAGCTGTGGACAAATTATCCGATATTATTTAGAACAATAATTTGGCAAATCAGAGAGAAAATGAAACACACATTATAGTAATTTTCCAGCACGGCGCGAACCGCGGCAACAGGCCGAGTCAGTGTCATCGCTTGATTGAGCAGTGTGTATGGAGTCGAGGGGATGCTCATGGCCGTGGTGACCCTTGAAAAAGACCGATGGTCCGGTGAGTCTCGTCAGTACTGCTCGCTGTAAAGCTAGATACGCAAAGATTATCTCGCATCACCTATCTCCAACTTGTCTTTATCAAACCAGTAGAACATCATGGCCACCGAGAAAAAGTCTGCATCACGGACCCACCCTCCAGCAATCAAGATGGTGGTTGCCGCTCTTGTCGCACTGAAGGAGAAGAACGGTTCTTCCAGTCAAGCCATCAGAAAGTACATCAAGGACACCTTCCAGGTGGACATGGACAGGCAGGCCGTTTTCATCCGGAAAGCCCTTAATACCGGCGTGCAGAAGGGTGTTCTTATCCAGACCAAGGGTAAGGGAGCCGCAGGTTCATTCAAATTGGACACATCAAAGGACAAGGCCAAGGAACAGGCGGAGAAGGCCAAAGAACGAGTCAAGGTCAAGAAAGAGAAGGAGCGAGCCAAGAAAGCCGAGCTGAAAGCCAAGAAAGCAGAGAAAGCGGCTGCCAAGAAGGAGAAGGTCAAGACAGCCAAGATAAGCAAGAAGAAGTCTCCAAAGAAAAGCGTCAAGAAGACACCCACCAAGAAAGTTGCAGCCAAGAAAACAACGGCCAAGCCAACCAAGAAAGTCGCCAAACCCAGCAAGGCCGCGAAGAGTCCAGCTCATGCAAAGCCGAAGAAGACCACCAAAGCAGCAAAGCCCAAGAAGACCATCAAACCGAAGAAGTAGTCCACTCCAGGCACTACCAACCAAACAAAACGGCTCTTTTCAGAGCCACAACTTACAAAAAGAGACTATTACCTCCATTTGTCTGGGAAAACAAAACAAGTAAAATAAATTCACAAGTACTTCCAAAATGTCATCAAGGCAGTTTTCTTTTCAATATGACTTTCATTCTAACTATCATAATTTGTTATTATAGATATAGATATATATATATATATATAAAATTTGTAGGGTAGATGGCCTTAGCTTTCGATCCAAACCGGACCTTCGTCAGAGGCAAAAACGTATATATAAACGGATATAAAAACGGATATATATATTATTATATATATATATTGTGAGTTGTGATTCTTTTTAATATTAACACATATAATATACACAGATCCGGTAACAAACAAAAAATTTAAAAAATTGTTTTAAAAAAAAACTATCATGAACACTAACGACACTGAGTTGTAAACAAGAAATTTGTCCAGACAAAAAACGGAACAAATAGTGGAGGGTTTCACCGCATGATCTTCGGACCGAAACAGACAGCTGACACTAATAAGGCTCAAAACAACAAAAGACCGAGTTGGATTTGTCATAAACTAACTTTATATTGAACAAAATCAAATATTGAGTGTTTCAAGCCAGAATCAAATGATATACAAATCAAAACGGCGTCGAATAAGAGCACAACAAAAATATATAAAATTTCACGATCGAAAACAATACCGTTTCATAGTCAAAGTTTCAGGCGTGGACATTGAAACCTCATAACAAAATTGGTACGTATGGAAACGTTGGATCTTGAGATACACATCCACAGCTGTGGACAAATTATCCGATATTATTTAGAACAATAATTTGGCAAATCAGAGAGAAAATGAAACACACATTATAGTAATTTTCCAGCACGGCGCGAACCGCGGCAACAGGCCGAGTCAGTGTCATCGCTTGATTGAGCAGTGTGTATGGAGTCGAGGGGATGCTCATGGCCGTGGTGACCCTTGAAAAAGACCGATGGTCCGGTGAGTCTCGTCAGTACTGCTCGCTGTAAAGCTAGATACGCAAAGATTATCTCGCATCACCTATCTCCAACTTGTCTTTATCAAACCAGTAGAACATCATGGCCACCGAGAAAAAGTCTGCATCACGGACCCACCCTCCAGCAATCAAGATGGTGGTTGCGCTCTTGTCGCACTGAAGGAGAAGAACGGTTCTTCCAGTCAAGCCATCAGAAAGTACATCAAGGACACCTTCCAGGTGGACATGGACAGGCAGGCCGTTTTCATCCGGAAAGCCCTTAATACCGGCGTGCAGAAGGGTGTTCTTATCCAGACCAAGGGTAAGGGAGCCGCAGGTTCATTCAAATTGGACACATCAAAGGACAAGGCCAAGGAACAGGCGGAGAAGGCCAAAGAACGAGTCAAGGTCAAGAAAGAGAAGGAGCGAGCCAAGAAAGCCGAGCTGAAAGCCAAGAAAGCAGAGAAAGCGGCTGCCAAGAAGGAGAAGGTCAAGACAGCCAAGATAAGCAAGAAGAAGTCTCCAAAGAAAAGCGTCAAGAAGACACCCACCAAGAAAGTTGCAGCCAAGAAAACAACGGCCAAGCCAACCAAGAAAGTCGCCAAACCCAGCAAGGCCGCGAAGAGTCCAGCTCATGCAAAGCCGAAGAAGACCACCAAAGCAGCAAAGCCCAAGAAGACCATCAAACCGAAGAAGTAGTCCACTCCAGGCACTACCAACCAAACAAAACGGCTCTTTTCAGAGCCACAACTTACAAAAAGAGACTATTACCTCCATTTGTCTGGGAAAACAAAACAAGTAAAATAAATTCACAAGTACTTCCAAAATGTCATCAAGGCAGTTTTCTTTTCAATATGACTTTCATTCTAACTATCATAATTGTTATTATAGATATAGATATATATATATATATATAAAATTTGTAGGGTAGATGGCCTTAGCTTTCGATCCAAACCGGACCTTCGTCAGAGGCAAAAACGTATATATAAACGGATATAAAACGGAATATATATATATATATATATATATATATATATTTTTGTTTGTGTGTTCTTTTTAATATTACAAATAACTAAACACAGATCCGGTAACAAAAAAAATTAAAAAAATTGTTTTAAAAAAAAACTATATAACACTAACGACACTGAGTTGTAAACAAGAAATTTGTCCAGACAAAAAACGGAACAAATAGTGGAGGGTTTCACCGCATGATCTTCGGACCGAACAGACAGCTGACACTAATAAGGCTCAAAACAACAAAAGACCGAGTTGGATTTGTCATAACTAACTTTATATGAACAAAATCAAATATTGAGTGTTTCAAGCCAAATCAAATGATATACAAATCAAAACGCGTCGAATAAGAGCCAACAAAAATATATAAAATTTCACGATCGAAAACAATACCGTTTCATAGTCAAGTTCAGGCGTGGACATTGAACCTCATAACAAAATTGTACGTATGGAAACGTTGGATCTTGAGATACAATCCACAGCTGTGACAATTATCCGATATTATTTAGAACAATAATTGGCAAATCAAGAGAAAATGAAACACACATTATAGTAATTTTCCAGCACGGCGCGAACCGCGGCAACAGGCCGAGTCAGTGTCATCGCTTGATTGAGCATGTGTATGGAGTCGAGGGATGCTCATGGCCGTGGTGACCCTTGAAAAAGACCGATGGTCCGGTGAGTTCGTCAGTACTGCTCGCTGTAAAGCTAATACGCAAAGATTATCTCGCATCACCTATCTCCAACTTGTCTTTATCAAACCAGTAGAACATCATGGCCACCGAGAAAAGTCTGCATCACGGACCCACCCTCCAGCAATCAAGATGGTGTTGCCGCTCTTGTCGCACTGAAGGAGAAGAACCGGTTCTTCCAGTCAAGCCATCAGAAGTACATCAAGGACACCTTCCAGTGGACATGGACAGGCAGGCCGTTTTCATCGGAAAGCCTTAATACCGGCGTGCAGAGGGTGTTCTTATCCAGACCAAGGGTAAGGGAGCCGCAGGTTCATTCAAATTGGACACATCAAAGGACAAGGCCAAGGAACAGGCGGAGAAGGCCAAAGAACGAGTCAAGGTCAAGAAAGAGAAGGAGCGAGCCAAGAAAGCCGAGCTGAAAGCCAAGAAAGCAGAGAAAGCGGCTGCCAAGAAGGAGAAGGTCAAGACAGCCAAGATAAGCAAGAAGAAGTCTCCAAAGAAAAGCGTCAAGAAGACACCCACCAAGAAAGTTGCAGCCAAGAAAACAACGGCCAAGCCAACCAAGAAAGTCGCCAAACCCAGCAAGGCCGCGAAGAGTCCAGCTCATGCAAAGCCGAAGAAGACCACCAAAGCAGCAAAGCCCAAGAAGACCATCAAACCGAAGAAGTAGTCCACTCCAGGCACTACCAACCAAACAAAACGGCTCTTTTCAGAGCCACAACTTACAAAAAGAGACTATTACCTCCATTTGTCTGGGAAAACAAAACAAGTAAAATAAATTCACAAGTACTTCCAAAATGTCATCAAGGCAGTTTTCTTTTCAATATGACTTTCATTCTAACTATCATAATTTGTTATTATAGATATAGATATATATATATATATATAAAATTTGTAGGGTAGATGGCCTTAGCTTTCGATCCAAACCGGACCTTCGTCAGAGGCAAAAACGTATATATAAACGGATATAAAAACGGATATATATATAATATATATATATATATATATATATATATATGTGTGTGTGTGTTTGTTTAATATTACAAATAACTATACACAGATCCGGTAACAAAAAAAATTAAAAAATTGTTTTAAAAAAAAACTATATAACACTAACGACACTGAGTTGTAAACAAGAAATTTGTCCAGACAAAAAACGGAACAAATATGGAGGGTTCACCGCATGATCTTCGGACCGAAACAGACAGCTGACACTAATAAGGCTCAAAACAACAAAAGACCGAGTTGGATTTGTCAAAACTAACTTTATATTGAACAAAATCAAATATTGAGTGTTTCAAGCCGAATCAAATGATATACAAATCAAAACGGCGTCGAATAAGAGCACAACAAAAATATATAAAATTTCACGATCGAAAACAATACCGTTTCATAGTCAAAGTTTCAGGCGTGGACATTGAAACCTCATAACAAAATTGGTACGTATGGAAACGTTGGATCTTGAGATACACATCCACAGCTGTGGACAAATTATCCGATATTATTTAGAACAATAATTTGGCAAATCAGAGAGAAAATGAAACACACATTATAGTAATTTTCCAGCACGGCGCGAACCGCGGCAACAGGCCGAGTCAGTGTCATCGCTTGATTGAGCAGTGTGTATGGAGTCGAGGGGATGCTCATGGCCGTGGTGACCCTTGAAAAAGACCGATGGTCCGGTGAGTCTCGTCAGTACTGCTCGCTGTAAAGCTAGATACGCAAAGATTATCTCGCATCACCTATCTCCAACTTGTCTTTATCAAACCAGTAGAACATCATGGCCACCGAGAAAAAGTCTGCATCACGGACCCACCCTCCAGCAATCAAGATGGTGGTTGCCGCTCTTGTCGCACTGAAGGAGAAGAACGGTTCTTCCAGTCAAGCCATCAGAAAGTACATCAAGGACACCTTCCAGGTGGACATGGACAGGCAGGCCGTTTTCATCCGGAAAGCCCTTAATACCGGCGTGCAGAAGGGTGTTCTTATCCAGACCAAGGGTAAGGGAGCCGCAGGTTCATTCAAATTGGACACATCAAAGGACAAGGCCAAGGAACAGGCGGAGAAGGCCAAAGAACGAGTCAAGGTCAAGAAAGAGAAGGAGCGAGCCAAGAAAGCCGAGCTGAAAGCCAAGAAAGCAGAGAAAGCGGCTGCCAAGAAGGAGAAGATCAAGACAGCCAAGATAAGCAAGAAGAAGTCTCCAAAGAAAAGCGTCAAGAAGACACCCACCAAGAAAGTTGCAGCCAAGAAAACAACGGCCAAGCCAACCAAGAAAGTCGCCAAACCCAGCAAGGCCGCGAAGAGTCCAGCTCATGCAAAGCCGAAGAAGACCACCAAAGCAGCAAAGCCCAAGAAGACCATCAAACCGAAGAAGTAGTCCACTCCAGGCACTACCAACCAAACAAAACGGCTCTTTTCAGAGCCACAACTTACAAAAAGAGACTATTACCTCCATTTGTCTGGGAAAACAAAACAAGTAAAATAAATTCACAAGTACTTCCAAAATGTCATCAAGGCAGTTTTCTTTTCAATATGACTTTCATTCTAACTATCATAATTTGTTATTATAGATATAGATATATATATATATATATAAAATTTGTAGGGTAGATGGCCTTAGCTTTCGATCCAAACCGGACCTTCGTCAGAGGCAAAAACGTATATATAAACGGATATAAAAACGGATATATTATATAATATAATATATATATTGTGTGTGTGTGTTCTTTTTAATATTACAAATAACTATACACAGATCCGGTAACAAAAAAAATTAAAAAATTGTTTTAAAAAAAACTATATAACACTAACGACACTGAGTTGTAAACAAGAAATTTGTCCAGACAAAAAACGGAACAAATAGTGGAGGGTTTCACCGCATGATCTTCGGACCGAAACAGACAGCTGACACTAATAAGGCTCAAAACAACAAAAGACCGAGTTGGATTTGTCATAAACTAACTTTATATTGAACAAAATCAAATATTGAGTGTTTCAAGCCAGAATCAAATGATATACAAATCAAAACGGCGTCGAATAAGAGCACAACAAAAATATATAAAATTTCACGATCGAAAACAATACCGTTTCATAGTCAAAGTTTCAGGCGTGGACATTGAAACCTCATAACAAAATTGGTACGTATGGAAACGTTGGATCTTGAGATACACATCCACAGCTGTGGACAAATTATCCGATATTATTTAGAACAATAATTTGGCAAATCAGAGAGAAAATGAAACACACATTATAGTAATTTTCCAGCACGGCGCGAACCGCGGCAACAGGCCGAGTCAGTGTCATCGCTTGATTGAGCAGTGTGTATGGAGTCGAGGGGATGCTCATGGCCGTGGTGACCCTTGAAAAAGACCGATGGTCCGGTGAGTCTCGTCAGTACTGCTCGCTGTAAAGCTAGATACGCAAAGATTATCTCGCATCACCTATCTCCAACTTGTCTTTATCAAACCAGTAGAACATCATGGCCACCGAGAAAAAGTCTGCATCACGGACCCACCCTCCAGCAATCAAGATGGTGGTTGCCGCTCTTGTCGCACTGAAGGAGAAGAACGGTTCTTCCAGTCAAGCCATCAGAAAGTACATCAAGGACACCTTCCAGGTGGACATGGACAGGCAGGCCGTTTTCATCCGGAAAGCCCTTAATACCGGCGTGCAGAAGGGTGTTCTTATCCAGACCAAGGGTAAGGGAGCCGCAGGTTCATTCAAATTGGACACATCAAAGGACAAGGCCAAGGAACAGGCGGAGAAGGCCAAAGAACGAGTCAAGGTCAAGAAAGAGAAGGAGCGAGCCAAGAAAGCCGAGCTGAAAGCCAAGAAAGCAGAGAAAGCGGCTGCCAAGAAGGAGAAGTCAAGACAGCCAAGATAAGCAAGAAGAAGTCTCCAAAGAAAAGCGTCAAGAAGACACCCACCAAGAAAGTTGCAGCCAAGAAAACAACGGCCAAGCCAACCAAGAAAGTCGCCAAACCCAGCAAGGCCGCGAAGAGTCCAGCTCATGCAAAGCCGAAGAAGACCACCAAAGCAGCAAAGCCCAAGAAGACCATCAAACCGAAGAAGTAGTCCACTCCAGGCACTACCAACCAAACAAAACGGCTCTTTTCAGAGCCACAACTTACAAAAAGAGACTATTACCTTCATTTGTCTGGGAAAACAAAACAAGTAAAATAAATTCACAAGTACTTCCAAAATGTCATCAAGGCAGTTTTCTTTTCAATATGACTTTCATTCTAACTATCATAATTTGTTATTATAGATATAGTATATATATATATATATATAAAAATTTGTAGGGTAGATGGCCTTAGCTTTCGATCCAAACCGGACCTTCGTCAGAGGCAAAAACGTATATATAAACGGATATAAAAACGGATATATATATATATATATATATATTTATATATATATTGTGTGTGTGTGTTCTTTTTAATATTACAAATAACTATACACAGATCCGGTAACAAAAAAAATTAAAAAATTGTTTAAAATAAAACTATATAACACTAACGACACTGAGTTGTAAACAAGAAATTTGTCCAGACAAAAAACGGAACAAATAGTGGAGGGTTTCACCGCATGATCTTCGGACCGAAACAGACAGCTGACACTAATAAGGCTCAAAACAACAAAAGACCGAGTTGGATTTGTCATAAACTAACTTTATATTGAACAAAATCAAATATTGAGTGTTTCAAGCCAGAATCAAATGATATACAAATCAAAACGGCGTCGAATAAGAGCACAACAAAAATATATAAAATTTCACGATCGAAAACAATACCGTTTCATAGTCAAAGTTTCAGGCGTGGACATTGAAACCTCATAACAAAATTGGTACGTATGGAAACGTTGGATCTTGAGATACACATCCACAGCTGTGGACAAATTATCCGATATTATTTAGAACAATAATTTGGCAAATCAGAGAGAAAATGAAACACACATTATAGTAATTTTCCAGCACGGCGCGAACCGCGGCAACAGGCCGAGTCAGTGTCATCGCTTGATTGAGCAGTGTGTATGGAGTCGAGGGGATGCTCATGGCCGTGGTGACCCTTGAAAAAGACCGATGGTCCGGTGAGTCTCGTCAGTACTGCTCGCTGTAAAGCTAGATACGCAAAGATTATCTCGCATCACCTATCTCCAACTTGTCTTTATCAAACCAGTAGAACATCATGGCCACCGAGAAAAAGTCTGCATCACGGACCCACCCTCCAGCAATCAAGATGGTGGTTGCCGCTCTTGTCGCACTGAAGGAGAAGAACGGTTCTTCCAGTCAAGCCATCAGAAAGTACATCAAGGACACCTTCCAGGTGGACATGGACAGGCAGGCCGTTTTCATCCGGAAAGCCTTAATACCGGCGTGCAGAAGGGTGTTCTTATCCAGACCAAGGGTAAGGGAGCCGCAGGTTCATTCAAATTGGACACATCAAAGGACAAGGCCAAGGAACAGGCGGAGAAGGCCAAAGAACGAGTCAAGGTCAAGAAAGAGAAGGAGCGAGCCAAGAAAGCCGAGCTGAAAGCCAAGAAAGCAGAGAAAGCGGCTGCCAAGAAGGAGAAGGTCAAGACAGCCAAGATAAGCAAGAAGAAGTCTCCAAAGAAAAGCGTCAAGAAGACACCCACCAAGAAAGTTGCAGCCAAGAAAACAACGGCCAAGCCAACCAAGAAAGTCGCCAAACCCAGCAAGGCCGCGAAGAGTCCAGCTCATGCAAAGCCGAAGAAGACCACCAAAGCAGCAAAGCCCAAAGAAGACCATCAAACCGAAGAAGTAGTCCACTCCAGGCACTACCAACCAAACAAAACGGCTCTTTTCAGAGCCACAACTTACAAAAAGAGACTATTACCTCCATTTGTCTGGGAAAACAAAACAAGTAAAATAAATTCACAAGTACTTCCAAAATGTCATCAAGGCAGTTTTCTTTTCAATATGACTTTCATTCTAACTATCATAATTTGTTATTATAGATATAGATATATATATATATATATAAAATTTGTAGGGTAGATGGCCTTAGCTTTCGATCCAAACCGGACCTTCGTCAGAGGCAAAAACGTATATATAAACGGATATAAAAACGGATATATATATTATATATATATATATATATATATATGTGTGTGTGTGTGTTCTTTTTAATATTACAAATAACTATACACAGATCCGGTAACAAAAAAAATTAAAAAATTGTTTAAAAAAAAACTATATAACACTAACGACACTGAGTTGTAAACAAGAAATTTGTCCAGACAAAAAACGGAACAAATAGTGGAGGGTTTCACCGCATGATCTTCGGACCGAAACAGACAGCTGACACTAATAAGGCTCAAAACAACAAAAGACCGAGTTGGATTTGTCATAAACTAACTTTATATTGAACAAAATCAAATATTGAGTGTTTCAAGCCAGAATCAAATGATATACAAATCAAAACGGCGTCGAATAAGAGCACAACAAAAATATATAAAATTTCACGATCGAAAACAATACCGTTTCATAGTCAAAGTTTCAGGCGTGGACATTGAAACCTCATAACAAAATTGGTACGTATGGAAACGTTGGATCTTGAGATACACATCCACAGCTGTGGACAAATTATCCGATATTATTTAGAACAATAATTTGGCAAATCAGAGAGAAAATGAAACACACATTATAGTAATTTTCCAGCACGGCGCGAACCGCGGCAACAGGCCGAGTCAGTGTCATCGCTTGATTGAGCAGTGTGTATGGAGTCGAGGGGATGCTCATGGCCGTGGTGACCCTTGAAAAAGACCGATGGTCCGGTGAGTCTCGTCAGTACTGCTCGCTGTAAAGCTAGATACGCAAAGATTATCTCGCATCACCTATCTCCAACTTGTCTTTATCAAACCAGTAGAACATCATGGCCACCGAGAAAAAGTCTGCATCACGGACCCACCCTCCAGCAATCAAGATGGTGGTTGCCGCTCTTGTCGCACTGAAGGAGAAGAACGGTCTCCAGTCAAGCCATCAGAAAGTACATCAAGGACACCTTCAGGTGGACATGGACAGGCAGGCCGTTTTCATCGAAAGCCCTTAATACCGGCGTGCAGAAGGGTGTTCTTATCCAACCAAGGGTAAGGGAGCCGCAGGTTCATTCAAATTGGACACATCAAAGGACAAGGCAAGGAACAGGCGGAGAAGGCCAAAGAACGAGTCAAGGTCAAGAAAGAGAAAGAGCGAGCCAAGAAACCGAGCTGAAAGCCAAGAAACAGAGAACGTGCCAAGAAGGAGAAGTAAACAGAAGAAACAAAGAAGTCTCCAAGAAAACGCGCAAAAGCACCCACCAAGAAAGTTGCAGCAGAGAAAACGGCCAGCAACCAAGAAAGTCGCCAAACCCTAGCAAGCCGCGAAAGAGTCCAGCTCATGCAAGCCGAAGAAGCCAAACCAAGCGCAAAAGTCCAGAAGACCATCAACCAAGAGTGTCAACTCCAGGCTACAACCACACCAAAAAAGGCTCTTTTCAGGCCACAACTTACAAAAAGAGAGTGTTACCCATTTGTCTGGAAGAAAAACAGGTAAAATAAATTCACAAGTACTTCCAAATGTCATTCAGAGTTTTCTTCAATGCTTTCATTCTAAATCATAATTTGTTAGTATAGATAGTATTTATCAGACAAGTAAAATTTGTTGGGTAATGGCCTTAAGTTTCGATCCAAGACCGGCGCAGTCCAGAGGCAAAAGCAGAAATAAGAGGAGAAAAACGAGTGATAAAAAAAGTAAATATGCTGGTGTGGGGGTTCTTTTAACAATAAATAAAGATCACGATAAACAAAAAAAATACAAAAATTGTTAAAAAAAACTATAAACATAAGCGCAAGCTGTAACAAGAAATTGTCCAGACAAAAAACGGAACAAAACATGGAGGGTTAGCCGCATGACTTCGGACCGAAAAAGCCAGCCGACACTAAAAGGCTCAAAAAAACATTAGACCGAGTTGGATTATGATAAACTAACTTTATATTGAAAAAAATCAAAAATTGAGTTTCAAGCCAGAATCAAAGATTTACAAACTTTCAAAGCGTTCATTAATAACAAATAAATATATAAAATTTATAAAAACAATATCGTTTAGTGCAAGTTTCAGGCTTGGACATTGGAAAACTCATAACAAAATTGGTACGTATGAAACGTTGGATCTTGAATAAAATCCACAGTGTGGGAATTATCCGATATTATTTAGAACAATAATTTGGCAAATCAGAAGAAAAATGAAACACACATTATAGTAATTTTCCAGCACGGCGCGACCGCGGCAACAGGCCGAGTCAGTGTCGATCGCTTGTGAGCAGCTGTATGGACGAGGGGATGCTCATGGCCGTGGTGACCCTTGAAAAAGACCGATGGTCCGGTGAGTTCGTCAGTACTGCTCGCTGTAAAGCTAGATACGCAAAGATTATCTGCATCACCTATCTCCAACTTGTCTTTATCAAACCAGTGAACATCATGGCCCGAGAAAAGTCGTGCATCACGGACACACCTCCAGCAATCAAGATGGTGGTTGCCTCTTGTGCACAAAGGAGAGAAGTCCAGAACCACAAAGTAATTCAGACACGCCCGCGGACAGGCGAGCGTTCATCGAAGCCTTATAGGGTGAGAGGGGTGCTATGCCGGTGGGACCGAAGATCATTGGAGCCTCAAAGCGCGGAAGCAGAACCAAAGAATCTGCATCAAACAAGTCACAAACCAGTAGAACATCTGAGCCAGAGAAAGCGAGAACGCTCAAGAAGGGGTCAGCGCCATGAAGGAAGAAGTCCCAAAGAAAAGTAAGAAGACACCCACCAAGAAAGTGCAGCCAGAAAACAACGGCCAAGCCAACCAAGAAAGTCGCCAACCCAGCAAGGCCCGAGGTCCAGTCATCAAAGCCGGAAGACCACAAAGCAGCAAAGCCCAAGAAGCCATCAAACGAAGAAGTAGTCCATCCAGCACTACCAACAAACAAAACGGCTCTTAGAGCCACAACTTACAAAAGAGACTATACCTTCATTGTCGGGAAAACAAACAAGTAAAATAAATTCAAAGTACTTCAAAATGTCATCAAGGCAGTTTTCTTTTCAATATGACTTTCATTCTAACTATCATAATTGTATATAGATATGAAATATATATATAAAATTGTAGGGTAGATGGCCTTAGCTTTCGATCCAAACCGGACTTCTCAAGCAAAAAGTATATATAAACGATATAAAAACGGACTATAATATATATATTATTATATGAGTTTTGTGTTCTTTTTAATATTACAAATAACTATACAAGATCGGATAAAAAAAATTTAAAAAATTGTTTAAAATAAAACTATATAACACTAACGACACTGAGTTGTAAACAAGAATTTGTCCAGACAAAAACGGAACAAATAGTGGAGGGTTTCACCGCATGATCTTCGGACCGAAACAGACAGTGACCTAATAAGGTCAAAACAACAAAAGACCGAGTTGGATTTGTCATAAACTAACTTTATATTGAACAAAATCAATATTGAGTGTTTCAAGCAGAATCAAATGATATACAAATCAAAACGGCGTCGAATAAGAGCACAACAAAATATATAAAATTTCACGATCGAAAACAATACCGTTTCATAGTCAAGTTTCAGGCGTGGACATTGAAACTCATAACAAAATTGGTACGTATGGAAACGTTGGATCTTGAGATACACATCCACAGCTGTGGACAAATTATCCGATATTATTTAGAACAATAATTTGGCAATCAGAGAGAAATGAAACACACATTATAGTAATTTTCCAGCACGGCGCGAACCGCGGCAACAGGCCGAGTCAGTGTCATCGCTTGATTGAGCAGTGTGTATGGAGTCGAGGGGATGCTCATGGCCGTGGTGACCCTTGAAAAAGACGATGGTCCGGTGAGTCTCGTCAGTACTGCTCGCTGTAAAGCTAGATACGCAAAGATTATCTGCTCACCTATCTCCAACTTGTCTTTATCAAACCAGTAGAACATCATGGCCACCGAGAAAAGTCTGCATCACGGACCACCCTCCAGCAATCAAGATGGTGGTTGCCGCTCTTGTCGCACTGAAGGAGAAGAACGTTCTTCAGTCAAGCATCAGAAAGTACATCAAGGACACCTTCCAGGTGGACATGGACAGGCAGGCCGTTTTCATCCGGAAAGCCCTTAATACCGGCGTGCAGAGGGTGTTCTTATCCAGACCAAGGGTAAGGGAGCCGCAGGTTCATTCAAATTGGACACATCAAAGGACAAGGCCAAGAACAGGCGGAGAAGGCCAAAGAACGAGTCAAGGTCAAGAAGAGAAGGAGCGAGCAAGAAAGCCGAGCTGAAAGCCAAGAAAGCAGAGAAAGCGGCTGCCAAGAAGGAGAAGATCAAGACAGCCAAGATAAGCAAGAAGAAGTCTCCAAAGAAAAGCGTCAAGAGACACCCACCAAGAAAGTTGCAGCCAAGAAAACAACGGCAAGCAACCAAGAAAGTCGCCAAACCCAGCAAGGCCGCGAAGAGTCAGCTCATGCAAAGCCGAAGAAGCACCAAAGCAGCAAAGCCCAAGAAGACCATCAAACCGAAGAAGTAGTCCACTCCAGGCACTACCAACCAAACAAAACGGCTCTTTTCAGAGCCACAACTTACAAAAAGAGACTATTACCTTCATTTGTCTGGGAAAACAAAACAAGTAAAATAAATTCACAAGTACTTCCAAAATGTCATCAAGGCGTTTTCTTTTCAATATGACTTTCATTCTAACTATCATAATTTGTTATTATAGATAGATTAGATATATTTATATATAAAATTTGTAGGGTAGATGGCCTTAGCTTTCGATCCAAAACCGGACCTTCGTCAGAGGCAAAAACGTATATATAAACGGATATAAAAACGGATATATATATAATATTATATATATTGTGTGTGTGTGTTCTTTTTAATATTACAAATAACTATACACAGATCCGGTAACAAAAAAATTAAAAAATTGTTTAAAATAAAACTATATAACACTAACGACACTGAGTTGTAAACAAGAAATTTGTCCAGACAAAAAACGGAACAAATAGTGGAGGGTTTCACCGCATGATCTTCGGACCGAAACAGACAGTGACACTAATAAGGCTCAAACAACAAAAGACCGAGTTGGATTTGTCTAAACTAACTTTATATTGAACAAAATCAAATATTGAGTGTTTCAAGCAGAATCAAATGATATACAATCAAACGGCGTCGATAAGAGCAAACAAAAATATATAAAATTTCACGATCGAAAACAATACCGTTTCATAGTCAAAGTTTCAGGCGTGGACATTGAAACCATAACAAAATTGGTAGTATGGAAACGTTGGATCTTGAGATACACATCCACAGCTGTGGACAAATTATCCGATATTATTTAGAACAATAATTTGGCAAATCAGAAGAAAATGAAACAACATTATAGTAATTTTCCAGCACGGCGCGAACCGCGGCAACAGGCCGAGTCAGTGTCATCGCTTGATTGAGCAGTGTGTATGGAGTCGAGGGGATGCTCATGGCCGTGGTGACCCTTGAAAAAGACGATGGTCCGGTGAGTCTCGTCAGTACTGCTCGCTGTAAAGCTAGATACGCAAAGATTATCTCGCATCACCTATCTCCAACTTGTCTTTATCAAACCAGTAGAACATCATGGCCACCGAGAAAAAGTCTGCATCACGGACCCACCTCCAGCAATCAAGATGGTGGTTGCCGCTCTTGTCGCACTGAAGGAGAAGAACGGTTCTTCCAGTCAAGCCATCAGAAAGTACATCAAGGACACCTTCCAGGTGGACATGGACAGGCAGGCGTTTTCATCCGGAAAGCCCTTAATCCCGGGGCGTGCAGAAGGGTGTTCTTATCCAGACCAAGGGTAAGGGAGCCGCAGGTTCATTCAAATTGGACACATCAAAGGACAAGGCCAAGGAACAGGCGGAGAAGGCCAAAGAACGAGTCAAGGTCAAGAAAGAGAAGGAGCGAGCCAAGAAAGCCGAGCTGAAAGCCAAGAAAGCAGAGAAAGCGGCTGCCAAGAAGGAGAAGATCAAGACAGCCAAGATAAGCAAGAAGAAGTCTCCAAAGAAAAGCGTCAAGAAGACACCCACCAAGAAAGTTGCAGCCAAGAAAACAACGGCCAAGCCAACCAAGAAAGTCGCCAAACCCAGCAAGGCCGCGAAGAGTCCAGCTCATGCAAAGCCGAAGAAGACCACCAAAGCAGCAAAGCCAAGAAGACCATCAAACGAAGAAGTAGTCCACTCCAGGCACTACCAACCAAACAAAACGGCTCTTTTCAGAGCCACAACTTACAAAAAGAGACTATTACCTTCATTTGTCTGGGAAAACAAAACAAGTAAAATAAATTCACAAGTACTTCCAAAATGTCATCAAGGCAGTTTTCTTTTCAATATGACTTTCATTCTAACTATCATAATTTGTTATTATAGATATAGATATAGATATATATATATATAAAATTTGTAGGGTAGATGGCCTTAGCTTTCGATCCAAACCGGACCTTCGTCAGAGGCAAAAACGTATATATAAACGGATATAAAAACGGATATATATATATTATATATATATGTGTGTGTGTGTGTTCTTTTTAATATTACAAATAACTATACACAGATCCGGTAACAAAAAAAATTAAAAAATTGTTTTAAAATAAACTATATAACACTAACGACACTGAGTTGTAAACAAGAAATTTGTCCAGACAAAAAACGGAACAAATAGTGGAGGGTTTCACCGCATGATCTTCGGACCGAAACAGACAGCTGACACTAATAAGGCTCAAAACAACAAAAGACCGAGTTGGATTTGTCATAAACTAACTTTATATTGAACAAAATCAAATATTGAGTGTTTCAAGCCAGAATCAAATGATATACAAATCAAAACGGCGTCGAATAAGAGCACAACAAAAATATATAAAATTTCACGATCGAAAACAATACCGTTTCATAGTCAAAGTTTCAGGCGTGGACATTGAAACCTCATAACAAAATTGGTACGTATGGAAACGTTGGATCTTGAGATACACATCCACAGCTGTGGACAAATTATCCGATATTATTTAGAACAATAATTTGGCAAATCAGAGAGAAAATGAAACACACATTATAGTAATTTTCCAGCACGGCGCGAACCGCGGCAACAGGCCGAGTCAGTGTCATCGCTTGATTGAGCAGTGTGTATGGAGTCGAGGGGATGCTCATGGCCGTGGTGACCCTTGAAAAAGACCGATGGTCCGGTGAGTTCGTCAGTACTGCTCGCTGTAAAGCTAGATACGCAAAGATTATCTCGCATCACCTATCTCCAACTTGTCTTTATCAAACCAGTAGAACATCATGGCCACCGAGAAAAAGTCTGCATCACGGACCCACCCTCCAGCAATCAAGATGGTGGTTGCCGCTCTTGTCGCACTGAAGGAGAAGAACGGTTCTTCCAGTCAAGCCATCAGAAAGTACATCAAGGACACCTTCCAGGTGGACATGGACAGGCAGGCCGTTTTCATCCGGAAAGCCCTTAATACCGGCGTGCAGAAGGGTGTTCTTATCCAGACCAAGGGTAAGGGAGCCGCAGGTTCATTCAAATTGGACACATCAAAGGACAAGGCCAAGGAACAGGCGGAGAAGGCCAAAGAACGAGTCAAGGTCAAGAAAGAGAAGGAGCGAGCCAAGAAAGCCGAGCTGAAAGCCAAGAAAGCAGAGAAAGCGGCTGCCAAGAAGGAGAAGATCAAGACAGCCAAGATAAGCAAGAAGAAGTCTCCAAAGAAAAGCGTCAAGAAGACACCCACCAAGAAAGTTGCAGCCAAGAAAACAACGGCCAAGCCAACCAAGAAAGTCGCCAAACCCAGCAAGGCCGCGAAGAGTCCAGCTCATGCAAAGCCGAAGAAGACCACCAAAGCAGCAAAGCCCAAGAAGACCATCAAACCGAAGAAGTAGTCCACTCCAGGCACTACCAACCAAACAAAACGGCTCTTTTCAGAGCCACAACTTACAAAAAGAGACTATTACCTTCATTTGTCTGGGAAAACAAAACAAGTAAAATAAATTCACAAGTACTTCCAAAATGTCATCAAGGCAGTTTTCTTTTCAATATGACTTTCATTCTAACTATCATAATTTGTTATTATAGATATAGATATAATATATATATATAAAATTTGTAGGGTAGATGGCCTTAGCTTTCGATCCAAACCGGACCTTCGTCAGAGGCAAAAACGTATATATAAACGGATATAAAAACGGATATATATATATATATATATATATGTGTGTGTGTGTTCTTTTTAATATTACAAATAACTATACACAGATCCGGTAACAAAAAAAATTAAAAAATTGTTTAAAATAAAACTATATAACACTAACGACACTGAGTTGTAAACAAGAAATTTGTCCAGACAAAAAACGGAACAAATAGTGGAGGGTTTCACCGCATGATCTTCGGACCGAAACAGACAGCTGACACTAATAAGGCTCAAAACAACAAAAGACCGAGTTGGATTTGTCATAAACTAACTTTATATTGAACAAAATCAAATATTGAGTGTTTCAAGCCAGAATCAAATGATATACAAATCAAAACGGCGTCGAATAAGAGCACAACAAAAATATATAAAATTTCACGATCGAAAACAATACCGTTTCATAGTCAAAGTTTCAGGCGTGGACATTGAAACCTCATAACAAAATTGGTACGTATGGAAACGTTGGATCTTGAGATACACATCCACAGCTGTGGACAAATTATCCGATATTATTTAGAACAATAATTTGGCAAATCAGAGAGAAAATGAAACACACATTATAGTAATTTTCCAGCACGGCGCGAACCGCGGCAACAGGCCGAGTCAGTGTCATCGCTTGATTGAGCAGTGTGTATGGAGTCGAGGGGATGCTCATGGCCGTGGTGACCCTTGAAAAAGACCGATGGTCCGGTGAGTCTCGTCAGTACTGCTCGCTGTAAAGCTAGATACGCAAAGATTATCTCGCATCACCTATCTCCAACTTGTCTTTATCAAACCAGTAGAACATCATGGCCACCGAGAAAAAGTCTGCATCACGGACCCACCCTCCAGCAATCAAGATGGTGGTTGCCGCTCTTGTCGCACTGAAGGAGAAGAACGGTTCTTCCAGTCAAGCCATCAGAAAGTACATCAAGGACACCTTCCAGGTGGACATGGACAGGCAGGCCGTTTTCATCCGGAAAGCCCTTAATACCGGCGTGCAGAAGGGTGTTCTTATCCAGACCAAGGGTAAGGGAGCCGCAGGTTCATTCAAATTGGACACATCAAAGGACAAGGCCAAGGAACAGGCGGAGAAGGCCAAAGAACGAGTCAAGGTCAAGAAAGAGAAGGAGCGAGCCAAGAAAGCCGAGCTGAAAGCCAAGAAAGCAGAGAAAGCGGCTGCCAAGAAGGAGAAGATCAAGACAGCCAAGATAAGCAAGAAGAAGTCTCCAAAGAAAAGCGTCAAGAAGACACCCACCAAGAAAGTTGCAGCCAAGAAAACAACGGCCAAGCCAACCAAGAAAGTCGCCAAACCCAGCAAGGCCGCGAAGAGTCCAGCTCATGCAAAGCCGAAGAAGACCACCAAAGCAGCAAAGCCCAAGAAGACCATCAAACCGAAGAAGTAGTCCACTCCAGGCACTACCAACCAAACAAAACGGCTCTTTTCAGAGCCACAACTTACAAAAAGAGACTATTACCTTCATTTGTCTGGGAAAACAAAACAAGTAAAATAAATTCACAAGTACTTCCAAAATGTCATCAAGGCAGTTTTCTTTTCAATATGACTTTCATTCTAACTATCATAATTTGTTATTATAGATATAGATATAGATATATATATATATAAAATTTGTAGGGTAGATGGCCTTAGCTTTCGATCCAAACCGGACCTTCGTCAGAGGCAAAAACGTATATATAAACGGATATAAAAACGGATTATATATATATATATATATATATATGTGTGTGTGTGTTCTTTTTAATATTACAAATAACTATACACAGATCCGGTAACAAAAAAAATTAAAAAATTGTTTAAAAAAAAACTATATAACACTAACGACACTGAGTTGTAAACAAGAAATTTGTCCAGACAAAAAACGGAACAAATAGTGGAGGGTTTCACCGCATGATCTTCGGACCGAAACAGACAGCTGACACTAATAAGGCTCAAAACAACAAAAGACCGAGTTGGATTTGTCATAAACTAACTTTATATTGAACAAAATCAAATATTGAGTGTTTCAAGCCAGAATCAAATGATATACAAATCAAAACGGCGTCGAATAAGAGCACAACAAAAATATATAACAAAAACATTTGTGAAGCACTTCTCCACTTCCCTGGTCAAATAGGGCCAACTTTAACGCTCAAATTTATCAAATCTCCTTTAAAGTTGAAGCACAGAACCACAGGTTGTGATAGATTCTTATATTTACACAACATATTAATTGCATGACCCCAAAACGTTACAATTAAAAATAAGTTATGGGTTTACAAATTATGATAAGTAGCTTGGCGCATGAATTCTGTCTTATTTAGAGTGGTGCGCCCGTCAGCCGTGCGGATGAATGCAAGGATGAAAAGCGCGCCCTCTTTCGCATGATCACGTTACGAGTAAAAGATGGTGACGTCTTGGACCAGTACCAGTAGTGTGGCCCCTCCTGGCACTTGCACTGAAAACTTTGACAAAACTCTATGGGCTGAGTGGCTGTAGTTTTTCGACTTTTGTTTTCAGCAGGAGCATCAAGAACTAACATGACCAAGGTTAATAGAATTTAGTGAAGTGTTCATGGCGTAGGCCTACCCCGGCCCTACTCCTAATCTGTTGCTACCTTCATGTCTGTTGTTACTTTACAGACTTGCACCACACAGCCCCCCCCCCCCCCCCAAAGGGGGCACAGGAGGTTTTTGTTCTGTTTTGCAGATAAACTAGATCATAGATGCTATAAATGGTTTGTAAATACCCATAATATCCAGCGGGGGTAAGGCGGGTCGTTCGAACTCCTTATATTTCCTTCCACCATGTTTACATTAACATCATAATAAGTATGGATGATCAAGTTTACAAAGTGACAAAAGTCCTATTTATTCGGTTTTTTTCCCCAACAATTTACACAGTTTCCCTGATGATAGGACAGCATGATATACTAATGTAGAACATATTATGAGAAGTATTTGAAACTAAACAGAAAGTGAATACTCAAATTCGGAATTGGTACGAAAAAAACTTGTAAAATATATTTTTTATCACAGATTTACATAAAACTCACATGGTCTATGATAGTAGAAAACATCCCTTGAAATATTTCTGTCTGAAATGCCATATTTGATGAGAAATTAATAAACTAATTTTCTGATTGGAGTTTATCGCTCAGTGAGCGTTTTATTCATTTGTTGAATCTATATGATTTCATCCATGCAAATGTGTAATCGGTTTTTCACCATTTTCTCGTGACCCAGATTGCCGATCAATCTCAAACTTCTACAGGTTTGTCAGTTTATGTATATGGTGGATTACATAAAGTGCTTACACTGCCAGCAACTGTTTTGTCAGCCAAAACCAATTCTGTAATGTTCCTTTAAATGCACTGAACCTGCGATCGTGTATAGTTTCCATGTCTATTTACACTTAAAAATCACCTTGTCTGCACTGTTTTCAGGATTCAGTTTCTGTTCAGTTACTAAAATTTATGGTCATTGTTCTACATCGTTATATACATCATGCTTTCCTGTAAATTGTTGAGCAAGACAACTAATTCACAAAAATTAAATAAAAAGGCAACAGTTTTTCCCATGTCTTTGTCATGTTTGCGTACAAAACCATGCGCTGAGAGCATCCCAGCAATGGCATGGCGTTGCGTACCACTCCTGCGTGCGGACTAACTTAGATTGGTCTATACACGAATGGCCTATACAAATCATGAAGTCTATCAAATTTCACGACGCTCACACGCACAAAATGGCCGTCTCAACCATCTCCAAAATGACAAGAAGTATGATTTTACTTTTTTGATTGTGTTCATTTGGGCCACATTCCATCATTCTGATGAAGTTTCATCCAAATCTGAGTGGGTCACCGGGAACCACTGGTTGATTTGACATGAAATGACCCAATGATACATAAAGTACATTAGCTCAATAGGAAATCATCAGATGGGGGTGTGAGTATTGTTTTGTGTATGCCAGCATGTAGAAAAGTGTAACATCGCCACCTTTGTACCTTGCCCAGCGTATAACAGGCGACCATTAACATTTTAATTGTTTTACATTTCAGGTTAATACCTCTATGTGGGGGGATTTAAGTTGGAAGATTTCAACTGTGTCAAGATAACTGTCTTCAAGCCGTCTACACAAGGAGATCAAAGTTACAGAATCTTCCAAAAAGTGGAATACACCAAGTATAATATGAACAAGGTGATAAACGCTGCAGTTTCTGTTGTGAATAAAGACCCACCACCTCAGAGTGCCTCAGATTCACTTGAATCACTGTTAACTGAACTGGAGCAATTGAAAGCATTGGTTGCTATAGAAAAAGCAGGTCAGGGGAAAAAAAAGACAAAATCCATATGGGAAGTCGATAAGACAGGTAAGTCTAATAAAAGTGTCTCTCGAAACTGCAGGGGTAGAATTTTAATGGGAGACTTTCAGACACTAATGGCTGCAGACCTAATTTCCATTGTTTACATCATTGTGAGCATGCGTGTGATCTTGGAACAATGGAGAAACCCAGTAAGTCTGCTGCCACCTATCATTCTGGCAAGTCTCCCATTGCACTACTGTCACAGAAAAAGTAGTAGGCCTAGTAGTAGGCCTGATAAACAACTACATGTACATGTATTAGCAAATCACTACTTCATCACCAAAGTACTGGTATTTCAATACCTGTGATCACTGTAACTGTTACGAAAGAAAGAAACTAGACTGCGCTTGTGGGAAGTGCGGGAGAAATATTATTTTGACAGTCTGGGGAGTGTTCCCTCGTACCACCATTGGCTGATTAGACATGGAATGACCCAAGTGCTTATTGCAATCATGCCAAGATTATAGTGGGGTTTTGTTTTTTCACTAGCCTATTGCCCGGACTATCAAACCCCACTAGCTAGTAGACACCTGAAACCATGAGCACCATAAACACTTTATTTATTTTTTTTTTTAACTAACAAGAAAATTTAGATAATTTGTTTATAAACACAACCAACAAGTTTCAGATCTGGAGCACATTCCCTCTATACTGAAAAAATCATTACCTTGAAAAATTAGTGAATTTTCACAAAATAAAGGAAAACATAAGAAAACAACACAGCTTTTGTAATTCCACATTTCTGTGCTGGCAAGTGTTATCTTTTTTACAAACAAGTTTGTGATAAAATGATTCAAGAGATGAGATTTTAGAGTCATTTTTCTGGAAGAGGAGATTAATAGCCATGGATGTTACATTGTCTTGTCTGCTTCCAGCTGGTCTCAATGAAATCTGTTTCAAGAATAACTTCTCTTTTTGCTTTTCCATTCCAAACATAACAAGCCTAAAATTCATTCATAAATATTCTTGAGGTAAGCTTCAGCCAAATGAAATGTAAAATGAAATGTAATGATAAACATTTATAATTTGTATACATTTTGTCATTTTACTTCCAGCCACCATGACAAAACTGTGCTCTTCTTTAGCCCAAGCCTTTATGAGCAGTATGGCTAAATCAAACAGAAAATGTGGTGTTTATGAGCTAATAAGGGCAATTACAGAGAAATGTTCACTGGAAATGCAGGTTGTTTCTACGGGGTGTACATCACACACCAGTAACTTTGCAACCGTGGTTAAACTGATAAAGAAAATGGAGAGCTCATCTGGGTCTTCAAGTGAAGATAGCACTAGTTCAGAAGAATATCAGTCATTCAGCTGGAGACAACACTCCTGAACCCAGAAAAACCAGGCACAGTCCAAGTTTTCAAGAAGCATTAACTATTGACTCCTCACTCCATTCCAAAGTGAAAACACCAGACATTCTAGTCTTTGATAACATAGCAGTAAACTGCTATGACAAGCCATTAACAACAAAACTACTCATCTCCGTTAAAAGTGGTTTTCATAAAAATCTGGAAGATTTGGCCATATAGAACTCCTTGGGCGATTACCCTATCAATCGGGTCCCATATTTGGACTGCAAGTTAACGCGACTGGGGCATTTTTGGCCTCAGTTGTATACGACCCAGAAAAGGACAAGGTAAAAGTTTGTTTTCTTCCTTGCTGAAGAAGGACGTCCATTGAATATTTCAGGTTTGAAGAGTTTGGTGGAATGTATTAAGTGTGTACTCACAGACGAGGCTTTTAACTGGACCACCAGTGACTCCAACTAAGTTCAAACTTTGAAATCTTATGCAGCCTGATTGATATACTTGTGGTGGTCATGTATTTGCAAAGCCCGGACACTATATTACCACTATTCTGCTGGATTACTGCGCAATTTCCACAATGTTACGGTGACCAACAATCACGCCAGGCCAAAAACTACCTGAAGAAATACTTAAAGACAACACACAATTTATTTGCACCATGTACAATGTAATAATAATAATAACTAGCTCTTATATAGCGCATTATACAATAATGTTTCAATGGCTTTACAGACAGGATCTGGGCTACATTGTAACAACATATAATACAACAAATAATATGTAGGCCTTATGTATGTATTTTTAGAAATTACAAGGAATCTTTTTTTTTTCTTTTTTTTTTTACAATTTTGTTAATCAAGCATACAAAATTTATTAATTGACAAAAAGCTTCAAAATTTTGCTATAATTATCTAGATACATTAACATTTTTGCCATTTGCCCCAAAATGGGGCATAACTTTAGCATTAGCCTGTTGGACAAAACCAGTTGTAAATGCCTCAGGCAAGTTGTAAGGTTGAAACAGCGGACCAGTTGCTAAAAAAGTTAAATTTAAGCCCTGCTAAAAAAAAACCACTCTTTTTAGCCAAAAAAAGTTTAAAATTCCTTGTGTTATTCAGCGGTGTTGCTAATGGGGGTGGGGGCCACCCCCATGAAAAATTGTCGCCCCTACTGGAAATCTGAAAAACGTGGAAAAACAAAAGACAAATTTCAAAATGGGTGCGGCCTGCTGAGGCTCCGGCTGAAACTCCAGCTGAGGCTCAGGCTGAGGCTCCAGCTGAGGCTCCAGCTGAGGCTCCAGCTGAGGCATCGGCTGAGGCTCCGGCTGAGGCTCCAGCTGAGCCTCCGGCTAAAGCTTCGGCTGAAGCTCAGGCTGAAGCTCCGGCTGAGGCCTGGCTGAAGCTCCGGCTGAGGCTCCAGCTGAGGCTCCGGCTGTAACTCCAGCTGAGGCTTCGGCTGAAACTCCAGCTGAGGCCCTGGCTGAGGCTCCAGCTGAGGCTCCGGCTGAAACTCCAGCTGAGGCTCCAGCTGAAACTCCGGCTAAAGCTTCGGCTGAAGCTCAGGCTGAAGCTCCGGCTGAGGCCTGGCTGAAGCTCCGGCTGAGGCTCCAGCTGAGGCTCCGGCTGTAACTCCAGCTGAGGCTTCGGCTGAAACTCCAGCTGAGGCCCTGGCTGAGGCTCCAGCTGAGGCTCCGGCTGAAACTCCAGCTGAGGCTCCAGCTGAAACTCCAGCTGAGGCCCTGTCTGAGGCTCCAGCTGAGGCTCTGGCTGAGGCTCCAGCTGAGGCCCTGTCTGAGGCTATGGCTGAGGCTATGGCCGAAGCTATGGCTGAGGCTATGGCTGAAACTTTAGCTGAAGCTCCTTTTGCCTGTTTGAAGCTCCATATCTGGGCCCAATCTTATAAAGCTGTGTAGCAGAAAAATCCAGCTTAGCAAATTAGCATTATATTCATTATCCTTATCATTCAGATGATTAAACAAATTTGAAAAACAAACCACCATTAGCAAAAAATATATAAAGCTTCGGCTGAAGCTCAGGCTGAAGCTCTGGCTGAAGTTCCAGCTGAGGCTCCGGCTGAAACTCCAGCTGAGGCTCCGGCTGAGGCTCCAGCTGAGGCTCCGGCTGAGGCTCCAGCTGAGCCTCCGGCTAAAGCTTCGGCTGAAGCTCAGGCTGTAGCTCCGGTTGAGGCCTGGCTGAAGCTCCGTCTGAGGCTCCAGCTGAGGCTCCGGCTGAAACTCCAGCTGAGGCTCCAGCTGAAACTCTAGCTGAAACTCCAGCTGAGGCCCTGTCTGAGGCTCCAGCTGAGGCTCTGGCTGAGGCCCTGTCTGAGGCTATGGCTGAGGCTATGGCTGAAACTTTAGCTGAAGCTCCTTTTGCCTGTTTGAAGCTCCATATCTGGGCCCAATCTTATAAAGCTGTGTAGCAGAAAAATCCAACTTAGCAAATTAGCATTATATTCATTATCCTTATCATTTAGATGATTAAACAAATTTGAAAAACAAACCACCATTAGCAAAAAATATATAAAAATTTGCATTTTAAAACTAAACCCATTCACATTTGTTAATTAATAATGGCAGCTTAGCTGTTTGCTCTCAGTGTGAACAATGTTGTCAGTTCTTTGTTGTCTTTGAGAGTCAATGTGAGCCATTTAGTCTACCGCTGTGGAAAAATAGGAAGAGATTTCTAAATGTATATTGAACGATAACAAGTTACAAACATTATAAAACCTGAACTTCTCTTTAACTCGATTCAAAATTTTTGACTTATTATATTTTGTGAATATCACAAGGAAGTTTCCTTTTCCACTGAGCTCTGAATTGCTGAAAAGTGTATCACTCTGAAATAACATGCGAATCAGAATTGACATGGATTCAGGGATTCAGGGTTCCAGGGCACCTGACCCATTTGTGGGTCAGTTGACTAGAATCTGCATCAAACTTACCCAAACTGTATCAAAATGACGTAGAGGCCAAATTTTTTTACCAGTTTCCGGGTCAGCCAGACCCAGAAATGGGTCATGCACCTGGAACCCAGAATCCCAGTCAATTCTGACACATGAGCTTTTAGAGTGTATGATCCATTTGAGGTTACGGTTCAAAACAACAAGTTTCACGTGTTTAATCTTCCTTTTTTTTAAACAACAGATTATCTCGTTCAGGCAAGACATTATCTTGATGCCACAAGATAATGGTCTTCTACTAACCATTTTTAAGCATTTACTTGCATCTGTGTAAAATGAAGGAAGAAAAGCATGGCTTGTTATTATCTGAAAGTATTTTACTTTCTACTTTTTAGTTTTTGCTAGACTATTATGGTCATTTATAAAGTGTTCGAAATATTACAGACCAAATAGTAATCAAAACTGAAAAGTATTAGAAAGAGGAATATCTAAATTGTTTTACCATGAGGCACGCAGTGTCCACCATCACAGTACTCGTTTGAACCACATGAGCCACAGCCACGCTCTGCAGAGGAGAGGAGCAGAAAAACACCACATCAGGGCTCCACCATAATCAGGGGCCATTAGAAAACGATTCAGGTGCGGGATGCAAATTTATTTTCTGCAGCACACGTCGGCTATGGAGTCAACAGTTAAGGGATAGGGAAGAACAGCCTATCTCTTAACTGTTGACTGTATTGACGAAGTATGCTGCAGAAAAAAATCGCGTGCGGGATGCGTGTGCGTATATGACGTCACTCAGCGTTTGCGTATTGCGTACGTGCATACTTTGCTAAGAGGATTAGATTTTGGAACGGACCTACGGCGGCCTTCTCTAAACCCAAAATAATTCACTTTGCGCCCTCGAAATAATTTTTTGTGAGAGCTCGAAATAAATTTTTGCAATAGTCGAAACAATTATTGCAAATCATTTCGTTCTCTCGAAACGACTGCAAGTAACCAAATTGATTTTGAGTTGACAAAATAAACTGTTTTGAGTGAGCAAAATGATTTCAAGTAAGCGAAATAGTTTATTTCGAACGCACACAAAAATCATTTCAAGCGCACAAACCAAATTATTTTGAATGAACAAAATCAATACGTGAGCAAGAAATGATTCTGAGTGCATGAAATGAAGAGCTATCAATTATTTTTGTATTTTTTTCATCACATGTCCCTTCAGGGGCGCCATGGTTTCCTAGTTGAAAAATCGTTTGCTGTTCATAAAAATGGTATCATGACCTACTCTTACAAAGAAATACCAACCCTGAACCATATTATTTGAATTCAATAGTTCACTGGTGACATAAATTTAGCCCTATGTTACAAGAGTCTCAAAAAGGCATACAATTTGCTGACTGGAATAATAGAACCAAAAATGAAAAATTTGCACAGAAAATCAATACTATAAAGTGACATGCCTGTGTGGCAAGTTTAAAAAGATCAACCAGTGGCATGAGCTGAAAGTGGCAAATACAACTAAAATGACGGCGCGCTTTACATGCCCATAAGTTTTTTAAACAAAAGGCTCTTAGATGTGCCACCTTTCTCTTGGTCAGCTCAAATTGTCGAAATTAACAAGGCCTTTTGCAAAAACAATTTTATAAATTTTTCTTTACTTACTTTGTTCGGCGACATTCTCTTCTTCCACATTTGCTAAAAACAAAACAAAAACGTAGTCATTCTGAGGGTTGGTTAGTAACGAATGACGCTTACAAAGAAACTATGATATAGTGCAATCTCAGCTCTAGCTTTTTTGGGGGGGATGGGGGGGTTTTTTTGGGGGGGGGCGGTGTTGTTACTTTGATAGCTTTCGATGCAGGGCCCAGTGTCATGGAGCAGCGTTAAGCAAAAAATGTTGCATGAAAGTTTTCTGCTAAGCAAAAATAAGCAGGGTACCAGTCACTGATGCTACATTTCTGGCATATTTTGTCTTGTAACCTTGTTCTGGTATAGATGTGCTCAGCTACTTTTTTCTGCCTAAGCAGCTCTATAAAAATTGGCCCTTCGTGCAACCTACAAGTTTTATCTAAATGTATACGTTTATTTTATCTTTTGTATTTTTTGCAAAGGTTTACCCTTATAAGTAAACAGTTTTAATCAATTAAAATGTCAAACTTTTTCTGGGTTTCGTGGTTTTTTTCATAATACTCACTGCGTTTATTCAGCAGACTCTCAATATTTCGGAGAAGCTCCCGAAGCGTTGGTTCTTCTGAAGGTAGAAAAGATTAATGCTGAAGTAATTATTGGCCTGAGATTATTAATAGTAATCGCAAAATATGTCTCTTAAATCTTTATAAAAGTGCGCAAAATAAATTACGATTTGCATAGAATTAGCAGATGAACTGTTCTATAAAGAGAAACCCCGAATATCAAAGAGTCCCAATGGAAGCACTGTACACAGGCAAAGAATAAAAGAGAAAAAGTGGCACTTACTGCTTTCTTGAACATGTCTTTCTTCGGGGCATCCTCAAAACGCACTAAAAAATAACAAAAGTTAAATCCAGAACATGCGGTTGGGTTGTTGGTTGATTGTTGGTTGAATTGAATAATCTTCAAATGCAAAAGCTCACTCTAAAAAACTCCCAGTCAGAAATGACCCGGATTCTGATTCCCTGGGCCTGACCCAGGAATATGTAATCCTGAATCTAACCAGAAATGGGTAAAACTGACTAAGATTCCAAGTTAAAACCACCTTCTTAACCAGTTTCTCGGGCATCTGAAAGCGCTTATTGTTATACATCGCCAGCAATGCAGAGGTGTTTGAATTATGAGGACAATTTCTGCGATACGTGTACTGCGTTCTTTTGCGTGCATCACATAGCACACGAGACCTTTTAATGGAAGACGAAGCAATAATGGTTGTTAGTTTCTTGCTCAAGTGCTCAAGGGTATTATAAGTACCATGAATGGGACCCGAACTCAAACTCTGACAACTCCCGAACTTGAGTCTGGTGTATTGATTCAATAATTTTCTCTCTTTTTTAGCCCGATTTAATATATGTATAGGCCCTATATGTTTTTTCCGAGGAGCATTTAAAGGGACAGGTAAAATAAAGTTAACATTTAAAAAGAAATTTCAAAACAATTGTGTTCCATCGAAATATTATTTCGTGATACCTCCAGATAACATATTGAGGGAATGAATAAGTAATTTCGGGGGGGGGGCAAACAATATTTCAAGGAATTAAAATAATTCCAGGGAACGAAACAATATTTGAAGGAATTAAATTATTTCGAGGGAATGAAATTATTACATGGGAATGAATAATGTTATTGTTTATTTTTAACTTTTCAATTTCTTACTTAACCCTTTAGGGGCTCCGTAGTTTCCCTTATTTTTATGGGTTTTTTTTTTCAAGTTGGCAAAAACAACGTTTTACAAAACGTTTTAAAATCTGTTTTCATGTAAATCAACAGTAGATGCGTCCACAAAAAATTGAATTTGTGTTGACAATCATCGTCAATTGAACACGTTTCTTCCCATTCTGCAGGCCGTACCTATTGATTAATAAAACTGTAATGTATACACGAAGTAAAACTCACGGCTTTGAGATCTCTTCAAGTCAAGAAGGCGCTGCAAAAGGGCGACCTCATCTGACAATGCAAACGAAAAATCATTAATTATAGTTTTTCCGGTCATTTTGGGGCAGATAAGCAGCCGATTTAAACGTGCGTTAGGCCTTCTCCATTTCGCACGACATTGAAAGCTCCTCAAAACAATTCAATTTCATTAAATGTATAAGCAAAATGTTCTTTTGCACCATCACTTACAAAGAAAACCGTTCAATTTAAAAAGTCCAAAAACAAATTCAGTCTTGCGATAACCTCATAATTATTCCAATAGACAGAGTCCTTATGAAAGTGGAGAAAAGATTACAAATCTGTATTGGCAACATCGAAACATCCAATGACATCACACTTCGCTTCGTCTCGATGTGGTCACTTATAGGTACCGAAATGATCAATTTAACAATTGTTGTAGTGCACCACTCGCTGTTTTTACACAACGCACAATTATTCATTGTCATTATTTTAATTGGGGTTTGTGGGTCACGCGGCATTCATTGTCCAAACCATTGCATAGCCTACGTCATAAACCATATGCATAATCCGTTTTGATTATAATAGTTTACCTCCCATGGAAATAAACATCTACTTTGATTTTTATATAAAACAGAGTTGTTGTTTTTTATTCAGAAAAAGGAGAAAATATATTGCTATTCGTTGAAAGATGGAACGTTCCTCTCAATGAGACTTTGCCTCGAGGAATGGAACATTCCATTTTTCAACTCATGAATAAAAGTCAACTCCGATCATAAATATTCATTATTTGTATACTATTTACCGTCATTCTCATATGCCGAAGCACAGCCGAACACAACAAGCAACGCTAGGAGAATGTAGCCCTTCATTGTCTTGTTTGATCTAAGAGGGGAAAGAGGTGATGTTTTCTCTATGAAAAGTTCAATTTCAATATTGTGTTTTTTCTTCATCAGAAATATACGACCAAGATTTGGTTTCCATTACAGGAAATCTTGCAATCCAAGATTTGCAAACGTTCTTTCAAGTTCACGAAAATGCACAACATATGGGGTACTAAAGGAAATGTACTTTCTTTTATAATACATAAAATATTATGCTACAACATCCATTATCCATCTTGAGTTCATTTTTGAAGAGCCATATTTCATAAAACATTCCAGCAATCAACAAGTTATTATTTTTGTTTTATGAAAGAATAACTTGTTGTTCTATCTCTCTCTTTACTTAGGTTACAAGGTAACTATTATCATCAGTTGTATTTTAGATTGTTTTCGTAGATTATTCAACGTTTGAGGTGCCACAATTAGTGGCATTATGAAGTGGTGTTTTATGGGGGCTTAATGCTTGGTTAGATATTAATATCAAAGTTTGTCATGAATTACTGCACTCTATGTATCCCCCAAAATGTGTGTCCCTTGATTACTGGACGACGCCCTCATCGGTAACACGGTGTTATTTCGTTATTAAAGACCAGTCCCAGTGGCCCGTGGCCTGGAGAAAAACCTAACTCTAAAATCCAAGCAAGTCTGAAAAGGAAAGAAATGTTATGAATGGTTGCAGGAACATGCGCCGCTCTGTGAACACTTGTTCAACCCAAAATTATGCAAAATTTTCTACGCAACTTCTCTCACCATTATGAGTTAGAAAATTTAAAACCAGATAATAGTCGCTGCCTTCCTGTAGTGATATGAGTCGTCCAGAGTTAATATATAAACAATTTTATATACTAAGTAGGGACCCATTAACCTAATAAACATAGTTATGCTATTCATTATTTGTTTCCCAGTATAATTAGGGATGACGTCACCACGTGATAAGTTATTTTAAGATGGCTTTATGTTTGTATATTGTCGACATCTTCATTCAATGATGTCGTGAATTTTAGACAATAATTCAATAAAAAAAGGTTGGACGGCACATTCAAAACACCGTACACATCTTTTAGATTGCCTTATCTAATCATTTAAAAACTGTCGATTGTCACATTTTAATCAAGACTTCATACCTTTGTAAACTTCTTCGCTTCAGTAATAAGCTGAAAAGATTTGGACAGTTTCGTCGGAGCTCTGCAGTTGAAGTTCTTACCGTCGAAAGCCACACCTTCAACTGAGCTATAGCTACTGCAAAGATCTACTTTTTAGCCCCCGGTTTTTGCTTAACAATAGACGGATTTTGAACGACAGTGTGAAGGTCTGAATAAGTGAGGTCAAATTCGGTTTTATTCATACACACTATTTAGTTTATGACAACCGTGGCACAGAAAGCTTTTTCTTGGGTGAAACTATTCAACTCACGGTATTTCAGAAAAAAAACTCATATAACATTTAAAGGTTACCGCTCAAAATCTAGCTTCATAAGCTGTATTAAGTTTCTTGGGTTTTGTAATCATTATTATTCCTTTTTATTTTTAGAAACATATCACAAAAAAATCGTTGAAAAGATAGGCTATCTTTTTATTTAAAACATATTTGTTGGTTTTGTGTTTATTACAGTTTTGTAATGAATAATTGTCTCACCAGAACTTGGGGTGAGTTTTGGAGATTCAAAGTTATCAATGAGGCTTACTGCTGGTTATGACAATGAGACTTTCGGATAGAATACGCTACAAAAATTTGGGGTTGTCTGTAAATAACAGGGTTTTTTCCATAACAATTATTACACACACAGTTCTATAATGTGTGGTGATTTTGACCCCCAAAAAGTGACTTTAGGTTCAGATACGGAGACTCAAAAAGATATGACAATGATATCTCGTTTAATATGAGGTATGTGTTTAACTAATTAGCATCTCACTTAAAAAGACACAATATTAGCGTCAGATCTGGGATTCAAACCCACGTTTTACAGTTTCCAGAAACAGAACCTGTGTACTGTGCGGTAGGTACGATGGACAACTCGACCACTACACATACCCGTTAAGATCTGGTGTTGTCCCCCGAGGGTTTGAACTGGAAACGTGAATACTCAAAACGTGCCTGTCTTTGCCCTGTCAGCTGACCAAGTACCATGACGCCAGCTTATCCTTCTAAAAACATATATCATCCATTGTTAGTCTGCCTCGTAGCAAGTTTTTTTTTAAGGAAAATAAATTGCATTTTGGGGGACTATTGAATTATAATTCCCATTACCACACAAACAACCTGTCAAAATGGCGCCACATCTGTAACCAACCACCACAACGGAACAAGCGAAGTATCTTGTGCCAATTGTTCCTTCTCACACTAAACCGCTCTCTTCAGTGTTATGGCAAGGACACCCACAGCAATGCAAATGAGAAAGACTCCGAAGGATTTTGTTTTTTTCAAAGGACCGCACTTTTTCGGGATCAGAATTATAAAATTGGCAAAAGGTAGTTTTTGTTTTGTTAAAGAGAGGGTGCATGATGAGAGCCTTGGTGTGACGTCAGATGTTCTGACTTCACCAGAGCCTGCTATATGTAGCACCAGAGGATCCAATAATTGCTTCATTATGAATTCTGAAGGAGACCATTATTATTCGGTGTCCATTCCTTAAGGCCCCACTACAATACTGCACTTTATGTGTGAGTCAATTCATTATTACACAAAGAACGAAATGTCGCTCAAACGTTCTGACGGCAGCTGTGCTAAAATACAGGTTTTCCTGCCAACTTCAACACGAAATCATTCATTTAGCACTCGGTTCATTCAATTACGTTTGAAAACGAAAGCTCCGGTGCATCAGCATTTTACAGTCAAAAAGAGTTTTTCACCAGTTTAGCATTCACTACTCAAATAAGATCGTTCAATTTCGTAAAAACCAGCAGCAAGAGGCAGGTCAACCATTCAATTTTATCAATGAGCAAACATTTTTCGTATTTATATAATGTGCTTTCTCATTTGAAAGTCTATAGGAAATTCTATGGGGCTTCGAAGTTAAAGGTGACTGTAGGTTGAAGACCACCCCAAGCTAACTCTGCTGGTGCTATAGTGTTATCAGGCTATGTCCCATTGAGGAACTTAAACAATTTTGCAATTTTTGACTGCACCGTTAATGAGTAAACACAATTTGTTTACAACGGCACAGTCTTTGACTGCGCGATCCCACTCCGTGAAAATGCAAATACTCAGAGGATGTTACCCAATTTTTGCGTTATCTCCATAAAGCGGTTTTGAACGGAAAGATGGCTGCCCGTGGTCAGCAGAAAAGAGTGAATAATTCAAATGAAGGGGAAGCTGATTGAAGCATTTGAGAGAAACCAGGCTGACTACCTACAATAAGCAGACACTCTCGGCGTCAAGAGATCTACTGCAAATTTTAGCATCAATAAACAAGACGGCATCAACACAAGGGCAGACAATCTCAATTTCATAGCGCTGCTTAACGGTAAGCAAATTTTCATGCTTACTGTAGCAGAACAATTTTATTTTGCCTAAGCGTATTTCAAAGGCTATAAGAAAATTGCGTTCACCATGGATTTGCATTGTTGGGTCATTCATTTTCATATCATAAAGCACCGGAAGGTAAGCACTAAGCAGCTCTATATCTGATGGGGCCGCTGCGGCTGAGAAATCGATCAACCCTGGGAACGAGGTTGGATTTGGACCTCCTTTTGGTGCATGGATTCTATTTCTATCGACTTGCTGCCCCGCTGGGTTGTTATGGGTCAACGCACTCTTCTATTAAGTCAGAAACCCTAACGTCTAATGCTGTGATTTGTACCATTACTGTAAAAGTCTCCTTGCTCTGTGTAGTGTATGCGATGCGAACAACAAAGCCGCGGGAAACGAAAATTGATGCATAAAAGTGGGAAGAAAACGCCTAGTGAAAACGTGAAAAACTACATGAAAAAATTGTATTTTTTTTCGCATTAGTATGACTACTGAGGACGGTGGTTTGGGGAATGCAGACGCAGAGGAAAAGATATTCAAAGATGTGAAATTTTATGTAATTGGGACACTGAGTGATTCGGTAGGTATTTTCATGGACATTGTCATTGGATTGGTTATGCTTATGCCTGGTATGATTGAATTGATGAGTGTACTGTAAAACAGTAAATGCCTAGTGTAGTGGTGTACAGTCATTTGACCAGTTCTTGATCACTTTTTTAAATTCACCTTAGTTTTTTTTTTCAATCTCTTTGAGTTTGACATCTTAAACAAAACAAAAGTTGATCAGTAGTATGTCGTAAAACTCGCCAAGTATCCATTGACTAAAAATAACAAATATCAATACTTTGACTTGATTGAAGAGGCTTCGATTCAAGAAAAGCATTGTCGCCTGTTTAAACAGTTCAGGATCGGTTGATTATATTCGGAATCAGTAGCGTGTCCTCTATTACAAACATTATTATTTCCATTCATAAAACTGTCTCCACAAAGGCAACAAACTTCAGAAAAGTATGTACATGTATAATTGTTTTTTAAGTTTTTTTATCATTAATTATTTGGGGTTTGTTCCCACCATTCTTTTACGGAGGCTAAATGAGTTTACCGATCAAAAATGTTATCATGGGAAGAAAACATGAATTTCAAATGCATAGTCTGATAGTGTTCAATTTGTTTGGGTTTACTCCATTTCATGAGCACAATGTTATACAATGTAATTCAGAAGACATTTTCTCAATCCTATTCCCAAGCATGCAGCTTGCTACATCAGCCTAGATGGCTTTCCCAATTCTCTGGGAAGGAGGATGTCCATGTTTGGTTTTCACCTCCACAGATAGATTGCCCATTCACTGTGCTTTATTGCTATGCAGACGTACTGCGTATTCAATGAGAACTGGTTGGCAACCAGACTACTTAAGGGCAGCATACATTGATTGCACGTGTAGATCGTTTTGATTTAGCTGACAGACGGTGTGTTTACGGAAACTAACCGTTGCCTCCTGCGTTCAAAGTAAGAAAAGGCCTGTGGTCTGGATGTGTTAACAAAGTCTTAATCTAGGGTTCTCCTCATGCACAAGCTACTGATTAGGCCAATACGCACATATTTTGGCCGGTATCAGGGGTTTCCCTTAACTTTTTTTTCCACTCGCCGGCCGGGCGATTCAACCAAAATTTTGGATCGCCCGCAGGTTTCTTCACTAGCCCGCATGTATATGTATGTACACACAAAATTTTGAAAACGTAAAGAAAAAACAAACAAACCTCAAAACACGGAAGTAAAGTTAGCAAAATTGCGTTTTGGGACGTTTTTATCCCTTAATTTCTGCCCTAAATTATCCTTTTCCATCAACAACCATTTTTATGGATTCATGTTTTGAGGATCGGTTGTTTTGAACTCCGTTTGCAATAAAATCTTCGTGAATCAGCGATCGGTCGACAACGCACATGAACTTTGAACCGCATCGCCCTCTATCGGCAAAGTTGTTGATGTTTGGTTAGACTTGATCCAAGGCTGTGTATTTTACACAATCTGCAGGCGTGCTGAACAATATGCGGCAATTCTTTACTCCGTTCTTGAACGTGTACTGCGGTAAAGTCTAGCAAAGATCTTATGAATATGGTAATTATCAACGGCCATCAACGGCCAATCACAGCGTGCGGAATGTTGGTTAGCTTGGACTTTGAACAGTGGACTGTGTGTTGTGTATACGCTATGCATGGACTACCACCGGTGGGCCACCGAACGTTGTGTGCACGGGTGGATTCTCAGCAGTCAGCACCATGTGGTTATGTGCATAGTGTTTTAACGACTGTATACCGAAATGATCGATCGCAATTTCCGATCGCGGCCACATTAAATCTAGCAAATATCCAGACTTGTCAAACTATTTAAAAAGCTTGAGGTAAAAGCTTACTTTGGGATTTTACCACATTTCCCACATTTATTGTGAAAAGGAACAATTATTTGACTCGCCCGGCGGGCTAGTAAAGGAAGGGTTTTGACTCGCCCGCCGCTACTTTCACTCGCATTTGGCGACCGGGCGACCGCTAATTTCGAACCCTGGGTATGCAAAAACAATTTTTAAATAATAATGGTTTTAAGGGGAAACCCTTTTTTCTTTTCGTTAAGTCTTTGATAAAGGCATTTGTTACTTGTTTCGATTGCTATTGCGTAATGCTCAGGTATATTTCATCAATAGAGGACGTTTCTCCTCATAATATCGCATTGTTGTGAAGTGCCCTCTAGTGTTCAATGTTTCTTGCCTTTATTGTAGCACGCAAAGTACAAGGTAACAAAGACTACAAGCTACTACAAGTTAGAAATGTTACGTAATTTTGTTGTGTTTTTCACTTAGATTGAGAATCTACTTGAGGATGGTGGAGCTAGTCAGGAATCTTATCTAATCTTGTTGTGTTTTTCACTTAGATTGAGAATCTACTTGAAGATGGTGGAGCTAGTCAGGAATCTTATCTAATTTTGTTGTGTTTTTCACTTACATTGAGAATCTACTTGAGGATGGTGGAGCTAGTCAGGAATCTTATCTAATTTTGTTGTGTTTTTCACTTAGATTGAGAATCTACTTGAAGATGGTGGAGCTAGTCAGGAATCTTATCTAATTTTGTTGTGTTTTTCACTTAGATTGAGAATCTACTTGAAGATGGTGGAGCTAGTCAGGAATCTTATCTAACCTTGTTGTGTTTTTCACTTAGATTGAGAATCTACTTGAGGATGGTGGAGCTAGTCAGGAATCTTATCTAATCTTGTTGTGTTTTTCACTTAGATTGAGAAGCTACTTGAAGATGGTGGAGCTAGTCAGGAATCTTATCTAACCTTGTTGTGTTTTTCACTTAGATTGAGAATCTACTTGAAGATGGTGGAGCTAGTCAGGAATCTTATCTAATTTTGTTGTGTTTTTCACTTAGATTGAGAATCTACTTGAGGATGGTGGAGCTAGTCAGGAATCTTATCTAACCTTGTTGTGTTTTTCACTTACATTGAGAATCTACTTGAAGATGGTGGAGCTAGTCAGGAATCTTATCTAATTTTGTTGTGTTTTTCACTTAGATTGAGAATCTACTTGAGGATGGTGGAGCTAGTCAGGAATCTTATCTAACCTTGTTGTGTTTTTCACTTAGATTGAGAATCTACTTGAAGATGGTGGAGCTAGTCAGGAATCTTATCTAATTTTGTTGTGTTTTTCACTTAGATTGAGAATCTACTTGAGGATGGTGGAGCTAGTCAGGAATCTTATCTAACCTTGTTGTGTTTTTCACTTACATTGAGAATCTACTTGAAGATGGTGGAGCTAGTCAGGAATCTTATCTAATTTTGTTGTGTTTTTCACTTAGATTGAGAATCTACTTGAGGATGGTGGAGCTAGTCAGGAATCTTATCTAACCTTGTTGTGTTTTTCACTTACATTGAGAATCTACTTGAGGATGGTGGAGCTAGTCAGGAATCTTATCTAACCTTGTTGTGTTTTTCACTTAGATTGAGAATCTACTTGAAGATGGTGGAGCTAGTCAGGAATCTTATCTAATCTTGTTGTGTTTTTCACTTAGATTGAGAATCTACTTGAGGATGGTGGAGCTAGTCAGGAATCTTATCTAACCTTGTTTTTTTTTTACTTAGATTGAGAATCTACTTGAAGATGGTGGAGCTAGTCAGGAATCTTATCTAATTTTGTTGTGTTTTTCACTTAGATTGAGAATCTACTTGAGGATGGTGGAGCTAGTCAGGAATCTTATCTAACCTTGTTGTGTTTTTCACTTAGATTGAGAATCTACTTGAAGATGGTGGAGCTAGTCAGGAATCTTATCTAATTTTGTTGTGTTTTTCACTTAGATTGAGAATCTACTTGAGGATGGTGGAGCTAGTCAGGAATCTTATCTAATTTTGTTGTGTTTTTCACTTAGATTGAGAATCTACTTGAAGATGGTGGAGCTAGTCAGGAATCTTATCTAATTTTGTTGTGTTTTTCACTTAGATTGAGAAGCTACTTGAAGATGGTGGAGCTAGTCAGGAATCTTATATAATCTTTTTGTGTATTCACTTAGATTGAGAATCTAGTTGAGGATGGTGGAGCTAGTCAGGAATCTTATATAATCTTTTTGTGTATTCACTTAGATTGAGAAGCTACTTGAAGATGGTGGAGCTAGTCAGGAATCTTACCTTACTGATCGAGTATCACATGTGATTGCTGATGATGATGAACATCCTGAGATCATTGAGGCTAGGGACCTCTTTGACCTTCCTGTTGTTTCAGTAAGTCCTACATGTAGGTTCTCTTTAAAATGTGCAGATGCACAAATGGTGCACAGTTTGATGACCCTTACCAGAAACTTGTTTGAGCTAAGCCTGTGCCGATTTTGTTACAGTTCCATTTTCAATTATGTACAGTAGCTATAGGAAGTTGTTTTAGTCAGTGAATTTTATGCTATAAATTGTTTCTGGTCTGGGTCGACAAAACACAACAAAATACAACTTTTCTTTGAGACGTCATTGGCCTTCCTTCAAATCATGGAATAAAAAACGTCTTTGTCCTTTTGGTCAATTTTCATCTCAATTTATAAAATTGTGAACCTTTATGACTTGTCCAATAAGTTCGTCTTAAAACAAGCATGATATTCCTCCTACTTTAGTCTGATTTTAGTGTGATTAAATAGCCTGAAAAGTCTATTCAAGCCTACCCCATATAGGTCGACCTTTGTACTCAATAAAATGTTCCAACTTTTTGCCAAGGGCAGTATATCATGTGTGTTTAAATTATTGTATGAACTTCTAGTAATATTGGTTATTTTACTAATTGCATTGTTATATTTATTTTAAAGGCATTATGGGTTGAGATGTCAATACTTTGCAGAGTTCTTCTACCAACAAAAGCATTTTTGCCGGAGAAAAGTCAACTTTTCACCAATGTTGTTACTTGCTTCTCACAGGTATGTTGGTTATTTCAAATGTACACTCAATGTGTAACTGCACCAATGTTTAATCTCCTGGAACAGGCCCAATGGTGCTGAGATATGTGTCTTGTACATGATATGGTGTGTCGTGGTCAATCGGTCTAGTACACTTGACCCAAGCTCTGGTGTTGTCAGCAGCAGAGTGTGGGTTCAAATCCCGATCATGATCCTTGTACCCTTGAGCAAAGCACTTAACCATAACTTGCACTTAACCATAAGTTCAGAAGGTAGTGCATTCTGCTCTACCAGCCAGGCTCCTAGTGGATGATACCCATGCCTACGTCCTTACAGACTGTTTCAGCCCCAGGATTAAGTGGCAACATGCCTGTGGTGACAGTTGATTTTGGTCGACAGCCCAAATCAGTTAAGTGTAGCCCTCACTTTGAAGTGACCCTTTGATATATATAATTAAACAAATTACAAAATTGATTCAATTCAGTATATAAAAAAGTGAGTGAAAAAAAACTGCTAAAAAATCAGTCAATGACCTCTATAATGTACATTAAACTCACGTAACATTTTATACGTTGCCGATTAATATGGTGGTAAGATTGTGTTAGATTCGATCAAAAGAAAAGATAAATTTTCAGCAAAAAATTGTCCACACCTGACTTTTGTATCTAGTGTGTGCATGTTTATGTGTGTGTTGAGCAGATTTGGCAGCTCAATCTGCAGATTGGGCAAAATAGTGCGCAATTTGCAGATTGTGCAAATCTGTAGAATGTGCTTAACATACTGATTTTTGTTTCCCTAGTGTGGTAAAGGCAATTTTCTGTGCGCATATAGTGTTGTGTACACTTGTGCGTGCTGTGCATTGAAGTAAAGGGAGGCCTTTACCAACATGGGATTAAATTGTTATCACATCCGCTGATGGCTCAATGACTGACAGAAGTCTAATGCATTGAACCCATTGTCATGATTGTACATTTTAAAAGTGACAGAGTACCAAGCTTTTAGCCAGGCATGCGTCCGGGCGTCTTTTGGACGCCCTATTTTATTTTTGGACGCCCCGAAAAACTGTCGGACGCCCTTGAAGACGCCCTGTATTTAGTACATAATAAAAAAAATTTACATCCAAATACCTGAAAATGTAAGCAAAACGAACGCAAATCCAAACTCTTACTACCTGCCAGCTGCAGTGAAGGTAACTTTATGCAAGATACAACCAATTTATCTTAAATATACTGATCGCCCATTCATTGTTTACCTTGGAAGGCTTGAACCGCAAAGGCTTTGAAACGCAAAGCCACGCAGTAGAAAAGTTTACAAAATACATGTACATGTACATAGTCGACGTAAAAAGCCTTGTGTATGATGATGTACATGTACATGTACATGTCGTGTACCTCAGGGTTGTGTGATAGATCGTCAGCTAGCTCGAGACACACGTGTTGTAGACTTGATTTCATGTCTGAGATTGCGGTAATATTTATCTGCATCAGCCACACAAAATCCCCCCACGCGCTCTAACTCGATCGTAGGTTAAAGACGGAGTTTAATCCACAAGAGGGCGCTATTTCAGGCAATAATGTATTGGCTATCAGCAGCACTAGACAATTCTATGTATGTGGCTATCAGGTAGACTAAAAACCACGACCACAGACTTGGAACCAAGTCTAGGCACGTCATTCCCGCTCTTTTCTGGCTGCCGCAACCTTTCAGTGCATATTAATGTTGCACAATATCGCACATGCGCAGTATATGAGTCAAAACGTGCGTGTTTGCTTGTTGTATGTGTGAACCTCCCACCATGAGTATGGGTAATGCAAGGTAATAAAGAACTAGCGACACTGCTCGTTTAATATCAGAAGGTACATGTACTCTTTACATGACCACTGTCGAACTGTCCCTCGTAGTATTACACTGTACATGTATATTGCGTATGCATGTAATGTAATGTACACTGAAATGTTATCTATCGTTCCGCTCGTTTAAAATTCGCGGGTTACGTGTTGAATACGACCGGGGTAATCAATATGAACAAATCGTGACCCTGCCCAAACTTTAAAAATAATAATAACACAGCGAGAAATACTACGATTCTTAGAGCTGTACGGTGCTGATTTCACTTTTTTAACCCTTTAGCCGGCCCAGACTCAAAGCACAGTAAATGCAAAAATAGTTCTATGGTACATGCTTGCTGAAAATTTATCCTAAAAATTTGGACACCCTATTTTCAAATCCTGGCTAAAAGCTTGCAGAGTACTCTGCATTTATGGCGTGTCGTGCGGATAAGAACACCGGACTCAAGCTCTGGTGTTTCTGATCAGCAGAGTGTGTGTGTTCGAGTCCTAGTTGTGACACTTATGTCCTTAAGCAAGACACTTAACCATTATTGCTGCGTCCTTTGGATGGGACGTAAAGCCGTGGGTCCCTTGTGTTGTGTAATGCACGTAAAAGAACCCAGTGCTCTTATCGTAAAGAGAAGGGATTCGCCCCGGTGTTCCTGGTTTGATTGGCAGCATATTGTGCCACCGACCTTGTAAACCATTACATGGTGCTATGTAAAGGAAAAAAGGCCTCATACTTCAAAACGTAGCTCCACATACCTTCTAGGATAAATACTGTAGTGCTTAGAAACGTAGTATTAAGCGCGGTATAAATTTCAAGTACTATTATTATTATTATTCAATAAGTTGAAAACCTAGGGTCAGAGATAGTGGCCGTGCTGATGGACAGTTGCTATGGCTTTGATGGGCTAAGTGTTTGATATTTGCTCTTTTGACGTTTAACCAGCAACTAAAATGCAGTTACAAAACAATGTTTGTTGATGATTTGAATTTTTTGGTTTCATTCACTCCTTTTTGTAAACTTCAATAATTGCTTCAAGATTAAAATGTTATACTGGTTGAAAAGACTCTATTGTGAGAGTTACAAATGCTTTATTTTAAATTAAATGGTGCTCAAATGGAAACAGTTCCTTGAGTGTTATTTTGTCCATAATGTTTAGCCATTGATTGTTATCATGTCATTGTCTTCATTGCTTTTGTACAGATGTGTGAGAGTGACCGTGTTGCATTGTGGGCCATGGTAACGTTCTATGGGGGATCCTGCCAACTCAATCTCAACAAACAATGCACCCATCTAGTCATCCCCAGCACAGAGGGGGTAAGCTTGCAATTTTAACCATTCAGTCATATAATTCACACATGTAGTCATTCTAAATAAAGAAGAGTGAGATTCACTCTTTCGAACATTCTAAATACAGAGGGGTGAAGTTACAATTTTTCTCATTTAGTCACTGTAAGTACATGTATGGAGGGGTGTACATGTGTGTGCAATTTTTTGGACAAAGGGTCAAGATTAGACCAGATAAGGAAGATGGAAAAGGCTGATAGGAAAAGGGCCCAAGATCCCAGGTTATATTTAGAGCATTGTGTGTGGTTTTTTAACTGCCAACTCATGTGCTGCAATTTTTCATTTTACATATAAATACAGAGGGTTATAACTGAGCCATTTAGCTATTTCAAATGTAATGGTAAGATTTAAATCTTTGTTGATGATGATGCTATACGACTCAATACTGCTGAGTTTCTGTATGATTATTGATTGTTTCTTGTAGGCCAAGTATGACTGTGCTCTCCAACATCAAGACACTATTCAGATCGTCACTCCAGATTGGATTGTAGACTCCATCAATGCAAAGAAACTGCTCCACACTCAAATATACCATCCAAATCTACTCTTAAGCAAGCCAACTGAAACAGACTCGGAGGTTCCCATGGAAACTGAATCCACAACGCTTGGAGGCGATGATAGTCAATCCCTTATTACGTCCCAAGATGAAGAGACAAAATCCCTTGATGTACCTGGGCAATTACTGACACATGGTACTACGCAGAAACAAGCAATGAAAGCTGTTTTCAAGATGAAAGCACCATGGCAACAAGAGCTACCACCAATGCCTCCATCCATAGAAGTCCCATCAGTCACACATCATATTCATAAACACAAGAAAGAGAAAAAGAAAAAGAAGAAAAAGAACAAAGATAAAGATAAAAGTCACAAAGACAAAAAGAAAGATAAACACAGTCATGATCGGCGACTAGTTACAGCTAGCCCTAGTAGCAGTAGTACCATTACAGAAAACAGTAGCCCACTCAATACCACGTTACCCAGGACATTACGTAATATCACTAATGGTGTAGATGCATACATGCCTGGTGCTCCTCCAACTGGTGACCGAAGACAAATGTCACAAGTACTAAGTGCCATTGCTGGAATGGCATCACAACAACAAACACGCCATGAGATTATGAATGCAGGGATGCAGCTAGCTGAGCGTAAGACCTACTATGGTCATGATCCAACATACACATGTGAGTTTATGGGATACATCAATCAATAACTTCTTCATTGACAAAACTACACTTTGAACGAGACCCCAATACTTTTTTGTAAAGGAAAAATAGTGTTAGAATACAATAGAGAGAAAGAATGCTTTTGATCTTACATTTTAAACAAACTTTAGAGTTGCAGAGCTGGTCAAACTTTCCTGAATCATCTTGTAGCATTATTGATGAGTAGAGTGGCCCCTTATAGCCACAAACTAGAACAAAGGATCACAATGATCATTAGAAAAGCCAGGAGATATTCCTAAAAGAAGTGTGATTTTAGCATACATGTTGTATTATACAAATATTGGATGCATGAGAGTGCATTGTCGCGGATTAAAATCTAGACTGTTCCATTTCATGAGGCCAATTTGAGTGAAATGGAAACACAAGATTTTACCGTGTGATAATATTCTGTGATAAGGCCCAAACAAAATGCATTAAATATTTGCGTTGTATAACTCACACATAGATCCTTGTTATTTGAAATCTTTTTCGTGTTAAAAACAAAATAGACTAAGGAACTCCTCCACCCCACACACTCTGGAAATTCTTTTCAAAAACCTTTTAAACACCATGGACAACTCCATGTGTGTACTAACCTTGTTTGCTTTGACATGACCTTGCCTCGTTTGGACAAACGGGCGGGGAACAATTATTTTAGGAGCAAAGATGTGAAGTGTCCAATAATTATACATATTGGATGGGTGCCTGTCCATTATTATGGATGACATGTTGCACGTGTAACACCAATCAAATAGACATGGATCTGTGTGTGTGATATAAATTATCAACCTCGGCCACAGAGGTGATCAATCTCGTTGCGCCATTTTCTTCTAGCATGCCTTGCTCTTATGACCCCTGGAATTGGTTTTAAAAAATGTGCTCATATACAGCACATTTTAATTAGGCCTGTAGCCGATCCACTCTACGTGCCTGCTCAAGTATGGTAACCCGCAAATAAGGCCTAAAGTCAAAGAGCAAGTGGTCCCCCTCTTACTCTTCTTTGATCTTGTGAAATGTCTAATTCTATGCAGTTTAGGGTGACAGTGTAAAAACATGATTCTTTTGAAATGGAATATCGTTGAAATACTTGCATTTCACACGCGTGTACTAAGTGTCCTACAAGCGCCATACAAGTGCTCAGAATTTTCAAACAAGTGTGCACGCAAAGTAGTCATTTTTGGAGCCAATCAGCATTGTTTTTCAGTACATCCCTACCAAGGGTTAGTGACGAGAGGTATCGATACGGTGCGCTGCCCATGGTAGCGAGGCTGATAAATTATGTATTGAAGAGACTGATTTACATAGATGTTCTGTGATACAATAACTCGGAGCTATTTACAACACGTTCAAAGCGTTTGAAGTGCAGACCTCTTGAGTTAGTGATGCTTGGTTGAGGAAGCACATTTTTAGATAGTCTTGAAGAGGTTAATACCAGGCAAAACATTTGGAATCAGCTTTAACCTAATTAAAGTTTTCAGTAGATTGTTATTCTGTTGCTGTAAGATGATGATGTAATGAGATGTTGTTTTTCCTCATTGACAGTGGCTAGTGAGAACTGTTTACTGGGTTGTATATTCCTTATTATTGAATACCCTCAGCTGTTGGGACCTCCGTACATTGCAACATGGAGAAAGGCAAGTATCAATGCATAATGCAAACATAGTCAGTCAAAACAGTAGGTTGTATTAAGCACCATTATTGTATGTATTTGAACATCCACTAAATCTCATTACAAAAGACACAGATTATTTGTTAAAAGCATTTTCTTTATTTTTATGAGATTTGTAAAGGTTGATTGTATGGAGGGTAATGATAAACTGACTCTTGCTAAAACCTTGATGTGTCATACTGAAAACTGGCAGCGAATTATACAGGAAATTGACAGATGTTTCTGAAGCAGATCTTTGTTGCCATAGGGTATCAGGGGTTGATTTCACAAAACTCTTCCTAACTGAGGACTAGTCCTAGGCAATGCTAGGAGATAGGACTAGTCCTAAGTTAGGACCAGTACTTAGGACTAGTCCTATCTCTTGGCATTGCCTAGGACTAGTCCTCAGTTAGGAAGAGTTTTGTGAAATCGACCCCTGGTCATCCATGTATTTACATAAATGATGAGGTATGAGAGAGCCACTATGCTGGGAGATTATTGTGAAATGATTGCTGAGTCTAATGTTGCATCATACTCACTTTGTCTGCAGGTCATCAGTGAACATGGAGGCATTGTGGATGACTGTTATTCAGATCGCATCACTCATGTACTATGTGATACACAGCGTAGTGAAGTCTTTAGTCTGGTCGGTATACATTGTATTACTTTCACCATTACATACATTGGGGTCTTACTCTTAGTAGTGCACAAGTAGGATATGAGGCAAAACCCAGTTTCTTAATTAAACCAAGGTATAGATTGGATCAGCCATTTACTGTTCCATCCAATGAAGAGAAATATATATCCACAAAACTTTAAATGTTATAACAGTAGAAAAAGCTAAAACTGCATGGTTTACGTGAAAGAATCCTAAATTAATGTGAGTGTATTTAAATTCTGAAATAAATAAGATGTTAGATAGATAACAACTACTACTACCGTTATCTTTCATTGCAATGAAGACACTGATCAATTTATGACTGCGTGTTATGTGTGAAAGTACAGAGTAAATGTATTTTATAAAAATGACTTAAGGTGAATGCTTGATTTATGATACAGGCAATAAAAGATGGCAAACGGTGTGTGACGGCAAACTGGTTGAATGACTGCTTAAAGTTGAAGAAGATGCAACCTCCATGGCGAGCCCTTCATTTCCCAGTTATTAGCTACCCATTGCATCCCTCAGCCTGCAAGGAACAGGTCAGTCTGGATAACAATAGCATCAGTCAGCCAACTTCATTTCACTGATCATCTGACTCCCTTCTTTTTAGAAATAAAGGGGTTTGTCAGCATGTATTGCACACAAAGTATGGAAATGAGAACATACGATGTCCACACAATGCAGAATAATGAGACATTGTGTGGACTGAACATGTGCACACCATGTTTTTATGAAATGCTAAATCTAATTTGTTTTGAAAGGGGAAGCATTTTCATCAACATGGTACTGGTCTTAAAATGAAATGTATTATTTGATGGATTTGTAGAGAACAAATTTAACTAAAAACAGTTTCCTATAGAAATGGGAATTGTTTTGATTGTGAGTATCTCTACCTGTTGGCACTGAGGTCATTGAATAATGAGTCTAGATGTTTCAAACATACAGGGACATCCTTGATTTGAAAGGGAGAATGAAGAGAAGTCATGAATTTAGTAGGTGTGTGGTCTTACACTTACCAACTCACTGTGTACCCAAACAATTGAACAATGCTACCCCACAAAGGTGTATGGGGTTACACTTACCAACTCATTGTGTACCCAAACAATTGAACAATGCTACCCCACAAAGGTGTATGGGGTTACACTTACCAACTCACTGTGTACCCAAACAATTGAACAATGCTACACCACAAAGGTGTATGGGGTTACACGGGGTTACACTTGCCAACTCACTGGGTACCCAAACAATTGAACAATGCTGCCTCACAAAGGTGAATGGGGTTACACTTACAAACTCACTGGGTACCTACTGGAGTGTCTACCTGTTGACACTGCATTAGAACTTTTACAAAATGTTTCCAATGGTTTGACATATCAGGGATATGTTTGCTTTGATTTTGTTAATAAAACCAATGGAAATGTCAATAAGAATCCAAACAATGGGAGAACAAACAGAAGTTCTTAATTAACCAAGTGGACTCACACAGGTTTGGGTGTGTGTCTGATCCTTGGCATCTTGTATGTTGACTATTTCTTGTCTTTATTTTGTCTTGTTCATTTTTCTTGTTCAAGGTTATTTCCATGTCCGGGTTTGAAGGCAGTGAGCGAAACGATGTCAAGACATTAATGGAACTCTTAGGAGCTAAATATACAGGCTACTTCACCAGGGCCAACACACTCCTAATATGTAATAGGTATGATATGGATCCCACTTCAGCCTGGTTTTATTATTATTTTGTTTTTAACTTTATTTGATCACAGTTTAAAGACATGGTTTAACCTTAGTGTTATTTATCAAGGGTTCATAGAAATTGACAGACATTCAAACTGGTACAATCAATTACAATTAATTAGACCAGAGGGGGATTTGAACCTGGGACCTCTGGATTAATGTGCCGGCACTCTACCAACTGAGCTATCTAGCCCTAATGTTGGTGTTCAGTCAGAAGCCATTCAACCTGTAATTGCCATATAGCCAGGGATCAGACCCAAGTTTACAACTACAACCTGGGAAGTGGCAGCCAAGGGATCACCTTAAGAGGATGCAACTTTTTATTTCAAATTTCAAGCAATGAACTACAAGGGAAACTGACTGGGTAACAATTTATTAAGTCATTATGAGGGAGTAAACTGTTATTTTATTGGAATAGATTTCATATAACTTTGAACAAAATTGTAATCATTGTAAAAAATTTCAAAAATTGCACGTTTGTGAAATACTACAATAATTCTTTAAATTGTTTAAATGGGCCTCTGCTGTCAACAGGTTTCTTTTCTATCGTTCTTATTTTGTCTGCCCAGTAGGGAAAAATACAAAAGCATTTTACTTCACTGGTTCCTATTATTTGACTCTTCCTTTCATCCAGTATGCCCCTTGTCATGTGCATTGCTGTATATTGAATACTGAATGTTGTTGTGCTACAATTAGTTTCATATACTTTGTCTATGTGAAACCAATATTTCTTAAATGAAAAAAAAATAACAAGTTCAAGGAACTTCCATAAAAAGTTAATAATTTCAACACAACTTTCTCAAACTTGTGAATTTTGAACAGAATATTGTTTCACCTTTATACAACAGATATGATTGAAGTTTTGAGACAACTTATGTACTAAAGTGGATTGATTTTATTATTTATAATAAATTAATTTGTTTAGGATGGAAGGAGCCAAGTATGAGAAAGCTCAAGAGTGGCGTATACCTATCGTTAATGTACAATGGTTAAGTGACTTGGTCCTTGGTAACTATGAAACCATTCGTAATCTCAACTCACCAAGGTATCAACTGTATGATCAAGTAGATCCATTCAAGATTGATCGCTACGGCCAAACCAACCTCATGGGTGAGTAGTCACATCGGTGGTCTCTCATTTGTCTCTCATTGGTGTGTCCTGGCCCGAGTGGTTTAGTGCATTGGACTCAAGTTCTGGTGGTTATTAAAGTGTTAGTTCGAATCAAAACAACAAATTGATCTTCAAGAAACCGAACAAGAAAAAGAGGGCGACAAAAGAGAAGATAGTGAGATGACATATAAGGGCATATGGAGGCATTGCGTTGCATTGCACAGCTCAGGATAGAGTGAAATGGAGGGAATGCAGAATTGGGGGAGAGGCTTTCCTCCTGCAGTGGAGCCTCTCTTGTAGGTTGTACAACAACACTATTACTAATCATAATTAGATCAGTTTGCTTAAACCTGGCAGCATGAGTGCAGTCATATTCATCAAATCAAATGTCAAGAAAACCTCTTGACCACAGGTCTTGTAGCCTACAACTTCCACTGAACCAGAAATATTTGTACAAGGCCTAAAAATACTTCTTTTTTTTGCTGAGCATTTTGGAGGAGATTTGGTATTGAAAAGTATATTTGTGAATCTTTGGAAAACGCTAGACTACAGGACTTGTTGAAAAGAGTGATGCATCAAAGTCTGGTTCAAATTTACTTAATATACTTTTATAATTAAAAAGAGTTATTTGAACAAGGAGGATAATTTCAAATGTTAAACTGTTTCATGTTGTGCACAGTCCTTACATACAAAGTATTCAAGATGGCATACATTTACATGAATCATGAAAGTGAATCATTGTCTGCTAGCTTCTATTGACCTTTATCACGACACACACCGCACTTTTGTGCATTTTGTCCGCCATTTTGGGAATCAAAATGTATGCAAAGGAATTGACACCAAAAATGGTGGAAATGGTAAACATGCGTTCCATGTCGTGCAAGGCATCAATAAGATATGATAGGTAATGCATGGTATCTTGAGTTGAGACAAGTTATAGCACTTTGTGAAATAGGGCCCAGGTTGTATTGTTGTGTTCAACTAGATTCTTGTATTTATTGTACACAGAACCCTGGACAGTGCCATTGAAGATATCGCATGCAGCCAAGAAGGTAAGCCTAAATACTAAAATTCTGCATTGTGATTGTTGTTGTTGACAAACATAAGCTCATTCTAAAGCATGACAGTACAAATGAGACTTGACATGGTGAAATATAGTTAGCAGCATGTGCACAGTTCATAGGATTGGAGGTTACTAAGGACATAGCGTCTTATGTTCCATGATATGTTAACCATGAAGCCGCTAGATACCAGTTTAATATGTACTTGCTTGAACCTCATTAGCTGTGTATATTCACCATGATTCAGAATTACCATGGATTTAGAAGTGAAACACTGGAATAAGTTTCAAGTTCAAAACTTTTTCATTGTCCATGGTGTTTGTGTGTACTAGATAAAGCTCCTAAAAGTTCAGTTTATTTCCAATTGTTTTACTGCATGGTAAATGTTGTGAGTTTGCTGGTTTGGTTCTCCAGAGTGCTGAATGTTGTGGGTTCAATCTTGACCGTTGCGCTTGGGATGTTTTCCTGCAGGAATCAGAATGCACTATTGAACATTGGTGTTGGGCAAAACCATAAAATATTTGTTTTTTATTCCTGGTGCAAGAAATTCTTAAAGTGAGTTTTGTTTTACCTGGAAATGCAATGACCTATGGTTTTTACATCAGGCCATCGTATATGTGTGCCCTTGTTTCCTCTTAATTCCTCTTGCAATGATTTGAAGCACAAGGCCATTGCAAAGAAATCCAAATCTAAAATTTAATCAGTTAAGTGTACATCTGTTACTTATTACAGTGCATTGGCAAGCAACCAAAATAAAAAATAATACTCATTCATGATAATAAAATACATGTAGGTCCCCTTTTAAAATGGCTTCTATAAATGAATTGAAATGAACCAGTGTACAATGCACATGTTGGATGGCATTATTTGAGATGCATTCCATTAGTACACATTATAGATTTCTTACTTTCTTCATTGCTTGTGTGATTCATATGATGTGTAGATTGTCATACTATTCATATGTCATTGTTGATTGTGGCAATCTTTGTGTTCAGTTTGCTTTCATAACTAGAGCAGGTACTTACTAGTACAAGTGTGACTTCAAACAATGGCATGATGCTAGAATGAATCTACATGTTATTGCCAAGAATCCCCTATTGGCTAAACTGCTTGACTATATAGTGCAAACTCAACTACACTATGGCCCTTTTCGAATCCATGGCTTCGGCTCTGGATTGGGCTTCAGGCCCAGTTTTCTTGTCTGAAACCCTGACCGCAAAGCATGCGCAAGTTAAAATAATTGAGGGAGCCTAGCTAGCCTGAGCCGATTTTGGAGCTGAAGCCGTGAGTTCGAAAAGGGCCTATGTTTGTGTTTGGTAGTCAAACATTATAATGGCTGTAGTAATGTCTGCATACATGTGTTGTGTACATGTACGTACAGCTTAATTATAAAGCCCTAATCAACTGTAGTTTACTTTTTAGCCTTTCTAAGGGGCACATTGCCTTCAAACCTATCTAAATTTTGCTGTTTGGAGTTGCTCCTGATCATTTTAAAGAATTTTTCACGCAAAGAAACACCTGAGGTGTTTTGTAATTAGTTAGTAGTGATTAAAAAAAACTATATTCGGGCCTGGGAGTATGACCAGCAGAACATACAGTCCAAAAATGTTGTACAAAATAGCTGACCATGTTCTGTCATGAAATTACATAAGAACCAAGACACTTCAAGTAATATTTATGTAATCAGTATGCTTTACTTTAAATATCTTTGCTTTCCAACCATTATCATTTCATAAAACTCCTAAGTGCCCAATCTGAAGGCAATTTGCCCTTTAATTGCTTTTTTTGTAAAGCTGTTATGAAATTCTGGTAATGTTTTGGTTTATCCCACTGATAAGGTCATAACTTATTCTTGACATTTTTCTCATTGCTGTATTTTCACTCAGGATTGTTAATCATTGAAAACGTAAGCTGCTATTATTTCAGTAGCAGTAGTTATGTGCCGTGATTTTGTTTGTGGTGTTTTGTAATACAACTTGAGAGTGTTTTTTTAGTACTATTTATTTGGCAATTTACACACACAATACACAATATGAACATGTTTACATGATCAAGTTAAACAGGTGTTGAAAGGGCAAACATGTTACAATTTGGCTGGGCCCTAGCTCAAAAAGGAGCAGCAGTCACATACAATGTTTACCTGTAACAGGAAGCACTATCATGTACTCCTGATGACATTGTCTGCACTTCTGATTGGATCACAAATGCCAAACAGTATCATTGGCTCACACTATGTACAATGTTGTTTAATATAAACAAGAAGAACAAAAAGGCTCAGTGGGTTCCAAGCCATCAAGAGACAATTGACCAAAAAGTAGAAACACTGCTTTCATCTGAGATTGTTGACAATTTCATCTAAATCATGCTCCAACAGACGATCTCAATTGCTCAATTTTCTGTGTGTTTTGGTTTTGTTTTTTGGGTAGACATTTGGTTACTGAACAATTAGAAAAATAAGCCATATCTTGGCGAGTGAGAATGATTGTACATAGATGTATGGTCAGTCTCTAGAGGGATAACCCAAATGTCCATGAGTGAAACCTGAATTTGGAAGTATTATTATTCAGAGCATGTATGAAATAATTGCTGTACTTCAAGCCTCATTGGCATTGTTCACCTGCATGTATGACATGAGGCCATACTGTTACTTTGAGTTATAGGCATGAATAACCAGAGCATACTGAGAGGAGCTGGATACAAAATGAATCTCATCCAAATATCTCTCATAGTTGTTACTTTGTGATCCAAAGGAAGATATCAACACAATGTATAATCCTATTATCAGGTAAACAAAGGAACATTGTTGGAAAATGAAGTCAAAACACATACAGCCTGGGCTAAGTGTAACATTATAGTATAGTCTTAAAAGACTAAAACAGAAGGCAACAGACCAATTAGTTTCAACAATTATAAACACTTGTCCATTGTTTGTTGTCGTGACTCATAATCTTAGCATGAATAAAATCTTATTTGATTTGGAGATGTAGCTACTTTTTTATTTTAACTATGCATTTTTATTTTTATTCTCAGTTGTGCAAGGCAATGCTTGGCAAGGTACAGTGTCTTTTGAATGTTTCACTAATGTTCACAACTTACTCATTATAACCAATCCACACTATTGTCACTACTACTAATGTAATGATACATGTATATCTGTTTACAAGATACAACTTCTTTATAACATGACATGAGGTAAGGTTTAGTTGATACCTTGGTATGCCTCTTTGCTTTCCACCTTTGTATGCCATAATGATAAATGTATTTTAATAGTTGGTACAGTGTATGTGATGCTACATACATACATTTACCTTAAGACTCCAAACAAAGATTCTGCCTTTTGAGAGTGGGTCACATGATATGCACAATTTACTAATAAATGGGGGCGAAACAAAGAGACTGCCTCACTCAAAGGTACTTGCCCCATTAACAACTGATGAACAAGCCCCTTAGCAGCCACTGAACAAGCCCCATAGCAGCCACTGAACAAGCCCCATAGCAGCCACTGAACAAGCCCCATAGCAGCCACTGAACAAGCCCCATACAGCCACTGAACAAGCCCATAGCAGCCACTGAACTAGCTCCTTAACAACTTATGAACTACCCTCATATCAACCACTGAACAAGCCTCATATCAACCACTGAACAAGCCCCATAGCAGCCACTGATCAGCCCATAGCAAGCACTGAACAAGCCTCATATCGACCACTGAACAAGCCTCATATCAACCACTGAACAAGCCCCATAGCAGCCACTGAACTAGCTCCTTAACAACTTATGAACTACCCTCATATCAACCACTGAACAAGCCTCATATCAACCACTGAACAAGCCCCATAGCAACCACTGACGAGCCTCATATCAACCACTGAACAAGCCCCATAGCAGCCACTGAACAAGCCTCATATCAACCACTGAACAAGCCCCATAGCAGCCACTGAACAAGCCCCATAGCAACTTATGAACTAGCCTCATATCAACCACTGAACAAGCCCCATAGCAGCCACTGAACAAGCCCCATAGCAGCCACTGAACAAGCCCCATAGCAGCCACTGAACAAGCCCCATAGCAGCCACTGAACTAGCTCCTTAACAACTTATGAACTACCCTCATATCAACCACTGAACAAGCCCCATAGCAGCCACTGAACAAGCCCCATAGCAGCCACTGAACAAGCCCCATAGCAGCCACTGAACTAGCTCCTTAACAACTTATGAACTACCCTCATATCAACCACTGAACGAGCCCCATATCAACCACTGAACAAGCCCCATAGCAGCCACTGAACAAGCCCCATAGCAGCCACTGAACAAGCCCCATAGCAGCCACTGAACTAGCTCCTTAACAACTTATGAACTACCCTCATATCAACCACTGAACGAGCCCCATATCAACCACTGAACAAGCCCCATAGCAGCCACTGAACTAGCCCCATAGCAGCCACTGAACTAGCCTGTTATCAACCACTGAATTAGCCCCATAGCAACATATTAGAGTTGATTTTGGGGGGCAAGCTTTTTTTAAATACTTTTTTTCATAATTTATGTAAGGTATGATATTGATATCAAACAATTATTGATAATTTTACCTGTGAAGAGAAAGTCAGCATCCCTCAGTGGTCCCTGAAGCATTTTAGTTCCTCTCAGTTTTTGCCTCATTATGAAAGTTAACCACTCACAGAATCACCTCGGGAGGTTACTTTGAATGTTCCACGCGTTACCAGACAGTTTAAATCAAAGCAGCTGGTTTGTAAAATCACACACTTATTGTAACAGCTGGTACATGTTTATGATGTCATGCACAAATTTTGATGTTACCTGCATCCACAAACTGACAGTGAAATTCTATTTAATATTTTATTAGTCATGTTAAAAAAGTACATGAAAATCACAAAATACTTTTTCTTCAATTCAACCTTGCCAAGATTATCACTCAAACAGGCTGCTCAATGCTAAGTTGTGCTACCATTGGAAAGCTCTTTTCATACTGAAAAATTCTACTTGGTCAGCAACCAGACAAAGTAGGTCAAGTTGACATGTTCACCCAGGTTGTAGTCTTGGTGTGTATCACGCCTTTACCAGGGCATCCTATTGGAAGGCTAACACACTAACCATTATACATGTAGTTATATAATCATCTTTCATTGTTATGACTTGTTATCGTCAATGTCCAATCTAAGATAGTTGCAAATCAGTGTAAAAATGCTGTTTTACCCAAACCAGATTAGTACCTTTTATATAACACCCAAGGAGATCCTTGTCATTTGATTGGAGGATTAGCGGTCACGCGGCATTCATTATGCACACCAATCATGGCTAATATTATTAAGCGTGTAATTTTGTACTATTCAACGTGCATTCTCGTTCCATCCTTTTTGTACTATTGCTTGCTAGAATGCTTGTGAGTGCGTAGGACGTGAACTTGATGAACGGACATTAAAGGCACAGATTATAATTACATCAGTGTCTATTCGCTGAAGACGCTGGCGCCCTTCAGCATTCAACGATTGAACCGGCCTTTCACAGCTGCTGCTGTGTACAAAACGCCCTCTCAGTGGATGCCAGAATACAATCTTGTACATTTTGGTGATTGGTTTGTCCTTAAAATGACAAAGATCTACCTGTGTGTTATATATTAAACAAATAATGAATGTTTTGCATTCAAAACAATACAGAGAATATTTTCCTTCATTAAAAGGTAGAATGTTCCATTCATTTTGGCTTCGCCTGGTTGATTGAAACATTCCATCTTTCAACTCATAAAAATATTTTGCACCATTGCACTTATAAACATTCATTATTCGTATAATAACTAGTTGTACTTCATAGTCGGTTCCATGTAAACGACAATCTGATTAATAGAATTACATTAAGTTGCCCATCATAAGGATTGGGTACAGCTTTGTGCTGCTGTCCATCAGCAATTGTTGTGCCTACTGTAACAACAAAGAATATGTTTTGCAATCTGATGAAGAAGATCCGACACCAAAGTTTGTGTGCATTCAAAATGGTCCAACATCTGCTTACTGTAGTATAAACAGCAGTTATACAATTCCGCCAAGAACTGCTTTTTATGAAAAGCAGAAATTTGCTTCTGGTAACTGAAGGGGCACACAACGTTAGCGTATTTCTCTGGTTAGCAAGTTGCACACAACGTTAGCGTATTTCTCTGGTTAGCAAGTTGCACACAACGTTAGCGTATTTCTCTGGTTAGCCTGTTGCGCACAACGTTTTTGTATTTCTCTGGTAAGCAAAGAATCTTTGCTTGAGTGCAATTGTACTTCCCGTTACTAAGCAATCTTCGCTTAATACACAGCAATTGCAGAAATTTGTCGCTAATGCTGCCAGTGGTGAAAGGTGACCATAGATGCAGAATTTAACCCAATTGTTGATGAATCTTGAACTGTTCAATGGAAGTCCATCAGCTTTGCTCACTGTACATGTAGCTTTTGACATTGTTTGCAGTTTCCACCATATTGGGTGTCAATTTCTGTGTATACTTTTTTAATCTCAAAATGGCCGACAGGATAGATGTGTGTGAGTGTGCTGCACGCCTTGAAATGGTTCCATAGAGGTAGGATTTGGAAAGATTGAAGGAAACCTGTATATGGGGGTTTGAAAATTGATTGTTATTCAACCACTAGCCCTCCCGCAATCATCACATTGGCATGCCAGACTGCAGTGTACAGTCAGTACACATGAGGAAACATAAAGCATGGACATGTGTGTCTCGTACAGTTGTGAGTTTTGACACATTTTCTGTGATCCAGGTACTGAGCTTCTTTTTTTAGCATTAGTGTGGTTTGCTATTGCGCCATACGTATACACCAAGTTCTGTTGGGTGTGGATGACGTCTCAGCAGAAAAGATACACTCACATCCTCGCCTGTTCTTTAGAGGTGCAAATAGCATTCCACAAGCATTAATACATTAACATGGGTGTTTTAGCAACCTGTACAATTGAACATTTTATTATTGAAATGTTCTTCAGTTTGGCAAGTCTTTTGTAAATCATTTGGGTATTTACAGCAAGTATAAACATGGCTCCAGTTAACCCAAGTGTTAGTGTGTGCAGTGATTTTCTTGTAACATTATGCAGAGGAAGTGATATTGTTTTATCAGCTCAACCCACCCTAGGTCAGTAGGCCATTATTAATTTAAGTGATGCTGGGTGTTGAATCATTCAAACTAAATACATTGATGCTACATACATGTATGTGATAGGTGGTTTGGATTAAAAACTTGCATAGCAACCACTATGATAAGCGAAACCTGATACCCTTAATACAAGCATTGATATTAGCCGTCTCTTACAATGTAATATCCAATATTCTAAATGGAAACACTTTCCTGATTCCAATGGGTTTAAAGGCACAGTACATGTTTGGTAATTGGAGCCTACTGATTGTGTTAATCCTGTATAAATGTAGGTACATACAATAAAGCTAACCTGTGAAAATTTCATTACCAACGTGTACTGTGCCTTTAAGATTAAGCATTGCCTTATGACCAAACCAAGTCATCTGCAATGGATGTTATTTATGCAACAAGTGGTAATGGCCTCATGTTTCAACCCAAGATCTAAAATTACCACTTTTTCATTTATACCACAGGTAATTTTGGTGATATATCAAGCAGTTTGCAATACCTATTTTTGTTTTTTCAAGATATTGTCTGGATCAATATTTTAAAATGGCACATTGTCAGGGATAACCAGAATATAACGATCATTTGAATGTTGTTGATTCCATTTTTTGTTTCTGTTGTAGAAGTTTCTATCTAATCTTGGACAGAAGGCAGGGCAGATAATGAAGCGTAAATGTGAGCAAGGAGTTCCCCTGGCCAAGAAACAGAGGTAGCAAAAAACTGTAAATTAGCCCAATAACATGTTATAGGCCTCTTTTGTTATTTTTGAAATGAACAGTAACAGCACACTAAGACAAAACTTGATCTACCTTCATAACACTGTCAATGTATTAATTACCTTACAATGTAAGTTCATTACACAGTTAAAGTACATTCTAGTGAGAGATGTATGAGTGGATGTAGTTCATTACACAGTTAAAGTACATTCTAGTAAGAGATGTATGAGTGGATGTAGTCCACAGAACAGTGGGAGTTCATTCTAGTAAGATGTGTATGAGTGGATGTAGTCCACAGAACAGTGGGAGTTCATTCTAGTAAAATGTGTATGAGTGGATGTAGTCCACAGAACAGTGGGAGTTCATTCTAGTAAGATGTGTATGAGTGGATGTAGTCCATCACACAGTGGGAGTTCATTCTAGTAAGATGTGTATGAGTGGATGTAGTCCACAGAACAGTGGGAGTTCATTCTAGTAAGATGTGTATGAGTGGATGTAGTCCACAGAACAGTGGGAGTTCATTCTAGTAAAATGTGTATGAGTGGATGTAGTCCATCACACAGTGGGAGTTCATTCTATTAAGATGTGTGTGAGTGGATGTGATGTGGAAAGAACCATTAGTGAACATTCATTTATTTTCTATCCATAGGAAAGGCAGTATGAGTGCTGATGAATGGGAAGGATCACCACGTGTTCTGGATCCAGATAAAGTCCCATATGTCATGTTTACAGGCATTGATAACCGGCTCATTCCTGAATTAGTAAAGGTAAGTACAAATTTAAATGTAACTCATAACATTGAGACAAATCAGACATAAATACTAACAGTGAAACAGCATCCTGCTTGCTTGACTGCAATGTGAATCTTAAGATTCATCTTTGATGAATGTTTCACCATTGGTTCTTGAGTCTGAGTGATGCCTTGCTCTGATCAGAATGATCTACCATTGGTTCTTGAGTCTGAGTGGTGCCTTGCTCTGATCAGAATGATCTACCATTGGTTCTTGAGTCTGAGTGATGCCTTGCTCTGATCAGAATGATTCACCATTGGTTCTTGAGTCTGAGTGGTGCCTTGCTCTGATCAGAATGATTCACCATTGGTTCTTGAGTCTGAGTGGTGCCTTGCTCTGATCAGAATGTTTCACCATTGGTTCTTGAGTCTGAGTGATGCCTTGCTCTGATCAGAATGATCTACCATTGGTTCTTGAGTCTGAGTGGTGCCTTGCTCTGATCAGAATGTTTCACCATTGGTTCTTGAGTCTGAGTGGTGCCTTGCTCTGATCAGAATGATTCACCATTGGTTCTTGAGTCTGAGTGGTGCCTTGCTCTGATCAGAATGTTTCACCATTGGTTCTTGAGTCTGAGTGGTGCCTTGCTCTGATCAGAATGATCTACCATTGGTTCTTGAGTCTGAGTGGTGCCTTGCTCTGATCAGAATGATTCACCATTGGTTCTTGAGTCTGAGTGATGCCTTGCTCTGATCAGAATGATCTACCATTGGTTCTTGAGTCTGAGTGGTGCCTTGCTCTGATCAGAATGATTCACCATTGGTTCTTGAGTCTGAGTGGTGCCTTGCTCTGATCAGAATGATTCACCATTGGTTCTTGAGTCTGAGTGGTGCCTTGCTCTGATCAGAATGATTCACCATTGGTTCTTGAGTCTGAGTGGTGCCTTGCTCTGATCAGAATGATTCACCATTGGTTCTTGAGTCTGAGTGGTGCCTTGCTCTGATCAGAATGATCTACCATTGGTTCTTGAGTCTGAGTGATGCCTTGCTCCGATCAGAATGATCTACCATTGGTTCTCGAGTCTGAGTGATGCCTTGCTCTGATCAGAATGATCTACCATTGGTTCTTGAGTCTGAGTGATGCCTTGCTCTGATCAGAATGATCTACCATTGGTTCTTGAGTCTGAGTGGTGCCTTGCTCTGATCAGAATGATTCACCATTGGTTCTTGAGTCTGAGTGGTGCCTTGCTCTGATCAGAATGATTCACCATTGGTTCTTGAGTCTGAGTGGTGCCTTGCTCTGATCAGAATGATCTACCATTGGTTCTTGAGTCTGAGTGATGCCTTGCTCTGATCAGAATGATCTACCATTGGTTCTTGAGTCTGAGTGGTGCCTTGCTCTGATCAGAATGATTTACCATTGGTTCTTGAGTCTGAGTGGTGCCTTGCTCTGATCAGAATGATCTACCATTGGTTCTTGAGTCTGAGTGATGCCTTGCTCTGATCAGAATGATCTACCATTGGTTCTTGAGTCTGAGTGGTGCCTTGCTCTGATCAGAATGATTCACCATTGGTTCTTGAGTCTGAGTGATGCCTTGCTCTGATCAGAATGATCTACCATTGGTTCTTGAGTCTGAGTGGTGCCTTGCTCTGATCAGAATGATCTACCATTGGTTCTTGAGTCTGAGTGATGCCTTGCTCTGATCAGAATGTTTCACCATTGGTTCTTGAGTCTGAGTGGTGCCTTGCTCTGATCAGAATGATTCACCATTGGTTCTTGAGTCTGAGTGGTGCCTTGCTCTGATCAGAATGATCTACCATTGGTTCTTGAGTCTGAGTGGTGCCTTGCTCTGATCAGAATGATTCACCATTGGTTCTTGAGTCTGAGTGATGCCTTGCTCTGATCAGAATGACTCACCATTGGTTCTTGAGTCTGAGTGGTGCCTTGCTCTGATCAGAATGATTCACCATTGGTTCTTGAGTCTGAGTGATCCCTTGCTCTGATCAGAATGATTCACCATTGGTTCTTGAGTCTGAGTGGTGCTTGCTCTGATCAGAATGATTCACCATTGGTTCTTGAGTCTGAGTGATGCCTTGCTCTGATCAGAATGATCTACCATTGGTTCTTGAGTCTGAGTGGTGCCTTGCTCTGATCAGAATGATCTACCATTGGTTCTTGAGTCTGAGTGATGCCTTGCTCTGATCAGAATGTTTCACCATTGGTTCTTGAGTCTGAGTGGTGCCTTGCTCTGATCAGAATGATTCACCATTGGTTCTTGAGTCTGAGTGGTGCCTTGCTCTGATCAGAATGATTCACCATTGGTTCTTGAGTCTGAGTGGTGCCTTGCTCTGATCAGAATGATTCACCATTGGTTCTTGAGTCTGAGTGGTGCCTTGCTCTGATCAGAGTGTTTCACCAATGTTTTTAGAAACTGCAGTTGTTGTTTTTGGTTAATGACACGGCAAACGTTTTCTCAGATTCTGTAAAACTAAATGTTGCAAATAAACTCATTAAAACTAAAAATTTAGAGTGAAGTTCAAATATTGATCTGCATAAACCTTTCTGCAGGTATGTCTGCTGGATCTCACAAGCCAGAAAACTGTTGATCCAAGGGTCAAAGTCTGTTTCCATTGCTTTCCTGGTTTTATAAACTCCATCCATGAGTCCAAAGTCTCATTTGATATTTTAAGTTGTGTATTTCTTCAATGAGTAAAACTTGTATATTTTTAGTCAATAGGAAGCCACATCATGTGATCCTTAGTGTTTAGAATGATATTGATAATAATGTTTTGCATCTTCAGAAACTTGAGAAGCTTGGGGGACATCTTTCAGACTGTATTGGAACCTGTACTCATCTGGTATCTAATAAAGTGACTCGTACTGTCAAGTTCCTGAGTGGTGTATCTGTTTGTAGATTCATTGTAACTCCAATGTGGATTGAGGAGAGTTATAAAAGTAGATGGTTTCTTGGTAAGTATGACAGCTTACACATCCATATACCAGCATGTCATGGCACAATGCCAGGTTAAATAGACCAGTACAAAAGTGTACAAGCTGCTAATGTAATTTGAGCTGCACTCATTTTCCAAAAGAGAGCTCTCGTCCTAACAAGAGTGGGGAAAACATCAAATTTTCTTACCTCACATTAAAATGCTCTAAAAATGTCATTTTATTTTATACTTTCAGAACAAACCATTTCACACAGGAATTTGGTGTTAGTCAAATGGTCTAATTCGGCGTCATTTTGAATTAATATCATGGAAATTCAGCAATGAACTGAACAAATTCCACATACAAAAATGTCAAAATCCATATATAATTGAAAAGTGACATTATACAATTGTTGCACGCTGTGACGGGGTCCATGGTATTTTGTACACCCGAGGGGGAAAATGGCATCCGAGGGAAGAGGGTGCCATTTAAACCCATGGACCCCGTCACAGCGTGCAATAATCGTTTTGTTATATCTTGGTAACATTATTATTCCTCTTCTCGAAGTTCTGTTGTCATCTTCAAACATTATTACGACGGAGTATAAACCACTAGTTTAATAAGCAGATGAACAGTTGTTCAAATAAAAAACAATTCTTCACTGTTCCCTCGAACCCGCAGTTGTTTTGTACAAAGCGCTGGAAATTGACGAACGGTACGATCAAGGTAATGTACACCGGTAAACAAAACTCATGTTACCCTCTGGCGCTGTGCGTCATGCGTTGTGCGCATCCTTAGCCATGGTACATGGATATTTATTGACCGCTCATGTGATCGTTCTGTGCCAATGAAAACACAGCATTCAAGACAGAGGTATAACAACATTGAATGTTTTCTGTTGTTTACAAATTACGCATTGAAAGGGTATCAAATACAAAGTAATTTTACACCAATTTAAAGTGATATTAGATTTTCCCCCACTTTGATAGGACTTTATATATTGGAAATGAGTTGATGCACTCAGAGTGCATCACAAAACTGAATTTGATCTTAGAGCACCTCTTAAAAGGATCATCAGATTTTCTTGAGACTTTGATGATTTAATTTGTTGATGTGATACAGATGAAGCTAACTTTACATTGAGTGATCCAGAAGCAGAGACGGTCTTCCTTTTCAAATTGAAAGAATCTATGGCCCGAGCTAGTCAACGCAAACTGCTCAAGGTAAGGGATCTAAACCACAAGCTTGTCAATATTAAGTGCTCCAAAGTCTTCATTGAATTCTGCTAAACATAAAATACTTGTTCTTGCTTGATACATCATTTTGTTTCTTGAAGATTGTACTCATGTCCATATTCGGTTTTTAGTGAACACACCAGGAATCCAACCTGTCATATTTTCATCAAATTAGACTGTCTGTTTGAATAAAAACAACATGCTTTTTTCATGTTAATTTCGGCAGTCATAGTAGGTCATGATGGTTTGTTTGGTCCTCAAAAATATTTGTCTGAACTTTGCCAGTATTTCAGACAGAACTATTTCTCTGTAGGGTTGGGTACTGGTTTGAAATTTATTATCAGTGAGCTTCAGATTGAAACAAATAACTTCCCCCCAAAATTGACCATTCTTGTATTTTGTGTTTGATCAATCTTTTTGCTAATTGAGTATTTGTGTTTGGCAGGATGTGACATTGTATTTAACTCCTGGTGTACAGCCAGGTCCTACACTTATAAGAGATATCATAGAGACTGCAGGTGGACGCCTTCTTACCTCCAGACCATCTCTTACTAAGATCAGTGCTATGCAGAGCACTATGGGAGCATCTGCATTCGTTGTCGTCAGCTGTGAAAATGATTTGCCTTGGTGCAGAGATTTCTTCCGTCATAAAATAGGTAAATATTTCCAGTCAGTGATCAATCTAGTCAATTATTTCATTTTAAAATTTATATTCAGAAGTTGGTAAGAGGTTTAATTTGAAGTTGAAAAGATATTTGGTCACTGCCTGGTCAGTCAGTCTCTTCAATATGATTGCATTACTAGTTGCGATAATCGTAACCCTCTATCCTCCCGATGGTCGAAGACCGGAGGGTTACGAGTCATCCAATGCAAAAAATCCCAGAAATTGCAATTTCGACTATTTTTGTCAGACTACACACAGTTTTCTTTGTTAAACTGGGTCCCAACAAGGTAATTCTTTTGAAAAGGGAATTATAGAACAACAATAGGAAGAGCCCTCACAATGGTGTGTGCAAAAGAATGTTTGTAGTTTTATGGTCAAGCAACTGTAACTGTCTGACCCAGTTACATCCAATGTGATTGGATCTTGTTTCAGTACAAACCAAAACTAACATATATGTCCATGACTTATGTGTCGTGGCCGAGTGGATAAGAACACCAGACTCAAGCTCTGGTGTTTCTGATCAGCAGAGTGTGGGTTCGAGTCCCGGGCGTGACACTTGTGTCCTTAAGCAAGACACTTAACCATTATTGCTGCGTCCTTCGGATGGGACGTAAAGCCGTAGGTTCCGTGTGTTGTGTAATGCACGTAAAAGAACCCAGTGCACTTATCGAAAAGAGAAGGGGTTCGCCCCGGTGTTCCTGGTTTGATCGGCAGCATATTGCGCCACAGCACCTTGTAAACCATTACATGGTGCTATAAATGAATAGGCCGCATACTTCAAAAACGTAGCTCCACATACCTAGCAGGAAAAAAATATATATATCAGCACCTTGTATCCTTTGGCAATTTGGCGCTTTATAAATACAGTTATTATTATTATTATTATTATTGTTATTATTATGTCCAAGTATTAAAGTTTGATGATAAATGATGCTTGATTTCAGATGTTCATAATGCAGAGTTCATACTGACTGGTGTACTCAGACAGCAGTTAGACTTCACTTCATATCCTTTGGAAATGTTGCTTCTTTTAACAAAATACAAGGAAATAACAATTGATACAAAGTCCCTTTAAGGTGTCAACAAGTATTTCTTCGCGTCAGTACAAGGTCGTATGTCACATTTTTGTGTGAAATTGAGTTAGAATATATAAAAGGTGCTTCCTTTTTGCCTGAATAAACTGTAAAAGTTAGTATTTTGTCCAAAAGTAATTCAAAAGACACAAGTCATTAACAATGAATAACGTCATAATTCATTAACGTCTAGATATAACTTATAATATTTTTATTATAAATTTCTTTATAATTCCTATGTACAAGTGGACTTGTCTTGAACAACCAGTAATTGTTTAAAACGTTCCCAAATCTTAAAAGTGATTTACGCCAAACTGAAACTGGAGTTACAACCTTGTTGCAGAGACGCGATGCAGAGTTGTATTACTCATACACCTCAAGAGGCAGCTCTTACATGATCACCATTGCCTTTAGACTTTGGAAACATAATTTTCTGGATCTGTATAACTTGAGTAGTTCCCTTGATCGCTAGTATACAACATTAACCCTCCTACTGATTGACTGTTTGAAACCATTCAAAAATCTATTCCTCACACTTGCCCATAGCTTTGTACACACTAAAGCTTTACCCTTGGTTCAAAGTATACACAGCCATGCATGATCAGTGAGGTGTGTAAATGGCTCCACAATCTACCACATAGTAGGGGTGTTAATCAATACTTTGGAGTGTTACACTCTGATTGGTCAAACACCAGTACCAGTCTTCCAGAGTAGTATTTCATCTGAAATATAGGCCTACAGTCAAAGTCTAGAGAACACCTTTGAAGACCTCTCAAATCACAATTGCTTGTTTAAATTGCTGCAATTGAAGTGAGCCAAATGTGAAAATGCAAGAAATCCCTGACCTAATGTGACCAGAAAACCTTACACATGTTGGTCATAGTGTGTTTAGTGAGACTAGAGATTGGGGATGAATTAGCCTTTCCAAAGACCTATTACCTGAAACCCCTTCAACTCAATCCATCTCATATTGACAACCCATAACACCAATTTATCTAATGAATGGGAACAGCTTTCCTTAACTTATACTCACATATAAGTTTTCAGCCCCATGAAGACTTAGAAGAGACCAGCTGAAGATCAGATTATTGTGGTGCTGGAAACCCATCCATACATTCCACTCTGTATCAACCCAGTCTAATGACCAAGTGATGGACTGCAGTGTATGTTATGTAAAGAGGAAGTGGTAGTTACTGCTGATGTTTGGGTATCTTCACATCCAGTGTCACGTTACAATCATGTGTCAAGATTCATCTAGCGTCATATTAAACCAAGTGTCATCTTGCATCCAGTGTCACATTACCAGTGTCATCTTGCATCCAGTGTCACATTACCAGTGTCATCTTGCATCCAGTGTCACATTACCAGTGTCATCTTGCATCCAGTGTCATCTTGCATCCAGTGTCCCATTATCAGTGTCATCTTGCATCTAGTGTCACATTACCAGTGTCATCTTGCATCCAGTGTCACATTACCAGTGTCACCATGCATCAAGTCTCACATTACCAGTGTCACATTACCGATGTCATCTTGCATCTAGTGTCATCTTGCATCCAGTGTCATCTTGCATCCAGTGTCACATTACCAGTGTCATCTTGCATCAAGTCTCACATTACCAGTGTCATCTTGCATCCAGTGTCACATTACCAGTGTCATCTTGCATCAAGTCTCACATTACCAGTGTCATCTTGCATCCAGTGTCACGTTACAATCATGTGTCAAGATTCATCTAGCGTCATATTAAACCAAGTGTCATCTTGCATCCAGTGTCACATTACCAGTGTCATCTTGCATCCAAGTGTCATTACCAGTGTCATCTTGCATCCAGTGTCACATTACCAGTGTCATCTTGCATCCAGTGTCATCTTGCATCCAGTGTCCCATTATCAGTGTCATCTTGCATCTAGTGTCACATTACCAGTGTCATCTTGCATCCAGTGTCACATTACCAGTGTCACCATGCATCAAGTCTCACATTACCAGTGTCACATTACCGATGTCATCTTGCATCTAGTGTCATCTTGCATCCAGTGTCATCTTGCATCCAGTGTCACATTACCAGTGTCATCTTGCATCAAGTCTCACATTACCAGTGTCATCTTGCATCCAGTGTCACATTACCAGTGTCATCTTGCATCAAGTCTCACATTACCAGTGTCATCTTGCATCCAGTGTCATCTTACATCCAGTGTCACATTACCAGTGTCATCTTGCATCCAGTGTCACATTACCAGTGTCACCATGCATCAAGTCTCACATTACCAGTGTCACATTACCGATGTCATCTTGCATCTAGTGTCATCTTGCATCCAGTGTCATCTTGCATCCAGTGTCACATTACCAGTGTCATCTTGCATCAAGTCTCAACATTACCAGTGTCATCTTGCATCCAGTGTCCATCTTGCATCCAGTGTCACATTACCAGTGTCATCTTGAATCAAGTCTCACATTACCAGTGTCATCTTGCATTGAAGGTCACACTCATTTCACAAAGGACTGCTTATATTACCAAACAATTTCTGCCTGACATTATGTGCACAATGTAATATTGATGTAGGATAAATGGCTGTATAGAGCTGAACAGGATGCTTTGCCAAGTTTTAATAGTGGTATGCTTCACTGCACAGTGACTTAGGATGATCTGGCCCATGGTAGAATGTTGCATCATTGTGATTGAGCAGGGTGTAAAGTGGGTTAGGGTAAATGAACAGAAGATAATATGATATCAGTATGGCCGTGTCTGAACTAGCGGCTACAGTTTCAGCTATGGCTAGATGTCCAAGGCCAATATGCGCTTAAAGGTTTGGTACACATTTGGTAATGACTCTGAAAATTAATGGCAATACAAACTTACTTGGTAAGAAGTACAGCAGCTTTGGGTAGTACAATGAATTTTGAGAAACTTTTAACTTCAAAGTACTACAGTTATGCCGTAAATTATATCACTTTTTATTCCCCAAAATTTGAATCTGAAAAGCGTATCTGTCAGAAACGCTTCTCAGACTGTATTCCTGCGTGGAAATATTCACTCCGGTTTTTTGGTGATATCTCAAAAACGCAACCACCTTTTGAAGTGAAATTTTCACAGGTTTGTTTTATTGAATGTACCTACATGTATATTTATATAGAATTAACAAAATCAGTAGGCTCCAATTACCAAACGTGTTGCCTTAAGTATAGTATATTCCTAAACACCCTTAGCAACAGTCCTACCTGCAGCCACCAATTCGGATATGGTCATATACATCATTTCAGTTTTTGCACCAAACAGAGTTCTGTATGGAACATGTACATGGCAATAAAAGCATTGTGTTGATAACTTACTGTCAGCTTTACCAGAGTAGATAAGGTTTTCTCGGTTGTACATACTACATCTGTACATGGTTGGATGCCTGGCAAACAGATGTATGTAGTGGTGCTCAATTTAATAGTGTTGTGTTGTCATGTAGCCTTCAAGAAAGACTTGGCTAGCTTCTTTTTTGCATTTTTCAATTTCAACGTATGACACCGGCCAATTAATTTAGAGAAATAATGACCTCTTTAGAGACCATAGTGGCTTGTACCAAAATTCCCTCAGTGGCCTCAAAAAGCTGCAAGATTTGACCTCCGTTCACTTAATGCAAGAGGTCATGTCTAGAATTGACAACTCCCAATGGTTCCCAGGTTAATTTACTATTCACATTTTTCCAACAAAATGTCTTTAAAGAAATATTTATTGAAAAAAAAACGTTCATTAATATAAGCCACGTCTTGGCATATGGCCATGATATATAGAAATGAATGGTTCAAAGTTCCAGCTTTTCTCAAAATTGAATTGTTTGTATTAATTAAGTGCATTCCACTTTTTGCCAGGCACGCTCGTCTTCCACATAATAAACAGCATATCATATTCAGTTACACCAGGGCCCAATTTCATAGAGCTGCTTAAGCACAAAAACTAGCTAGTCACAACAACACTATGCTTAGCAGAATAAGGTTACCAGCCAAACTACCATGTCACATGTACAATTTGTGACTGGCATCCTGCTCATTTCTGCTAAGCAAAATGTTGTTAAGCAATATTTTCTGCTTATGCAGCTCTATGAAATTGGGCCCTGATGAACTAGCTCCCAGTGAAACAGCTAAGGAGATATTTAGTTCAGTGTAAAAATACTTTGCATCAGGTATAAATATTTAACTAATTTGTTGTACTCTACACCAATGACAGGCATTGTGTACAAACAGTGCTTCCAGAGTCATGCAGGGAATCACATCCAAAGGCAAACTTCTCAAGTGGGATTTGAACCCACAACCCCCGCATTCTAAAACAGATGTCTAACCACTAAACCATAGAGCATGCTGGTGACCAGAGGCCAGCTTGAATCCTGTAATAAGCAGCAGATACTGCAAACTAAATTGATGTCATAATTTGCATCGGGATCAAGAATGATAGGTTTGGTTTTACCCAACACCCCAGCGAGTTGTTACACCTAAATCAGTATATTTAGTTGTAATTATACATGTACAGAATTATGATTTGAAAAATTAGAATCCCACTCATGGGATACTATTACCATTGATGAATTTATAAAGATACTCGTTTCTTACTGATACAGTTTGTCAAAGCCGGTTTGAAGTTGCTTCAAAGATCATTTATTCACAAGAACACTTTCATTGACTCATGTTTGAGAATAAATATCAGTAACTAATCAAGATAAGCAACTGCTACATGGCATTGTACAATAAAAAGCTCTATTTATTTACAGTTTTAAATGTTGCTAGTGTAGAGTCTTTTCCTGAACAATTTGTGGATTGAATAATATATCTCACAGAAATTGCATGATGTACATTACTTTACAGTCAAACCCTGGCTTAGCATTCACAGCAGACAGGTACAGGGTCCAATCTCTGCTTATTCTGTAAGCAGATGAGTGATGCAACAATGCAAATCCATTTTGAACAGGCACACGGCTGTCAAATATTCTCCATTGTTTTTGAAATACACTTTGGCTTAGACATGTTTTTTTGCTACAGAAAGCATAACATTTTGCTTTAATACCGGTAAACAGCTTTATGAAATTGAGCCCAGGTTTGAAAGTTATTTTATGAAACAAACTCGTACTCCATTCATTGATATTTTGTTCTTATGTTGCGCTTTATCTACAGGCATCTCAGCCCTCAGTATTCTAATGACAGTATGCAGAGCCCATGAAACCCATTTTTATGATAGAACAATGTGATACCAAGCAATCTAAATGCTATTTGTGTTTTGCATTAAAGGCACTGGACACTATTTGTAATTATTCAAAAAAAATTGTTAGCATAAAAGCTTACCTAGTAACAAGCAATGAAGAGCTGTTGATAGTATAAAACATTGTGAGAAACAGCTCCCTCTGAAGTAATGTAGGTTTTGAGAAAGAAGTAATTTTGTAACCAAATAATACACATGGTGTTACCGCAAACCGAATATATACTGATACCTCACCATGCAATGCCTCAAAACCAATATAATAATAAAAGACTTCAGCGAAGCCTTTTATTATGCACCTGAAAGCACACAAATTTGTGCCACTAATTTCTTGCAACTGCGATGACCAATTGAGTCCAAATTTTCACAGATTTGTTATTTTATGCATATGATGGGATACACCAAGTGAGAATGCTGGTTTTTGACAATTACCAAAGGTGTCTAGTGACTTTAAATCTCCTGGAAATATCTTCTTTAGGTTAATGTACACCAATCTCTGGTAGATGCTCCAAGTGTAAAACCAAGATGCAATGGCAGTGGGTTCAAATCTTCAGGTACTCCCTGTGATTGAGTTGTCGTAAAAATAGACTAATCTGACCATCATAACTGAACTTATAAAATACATCTTTATAAATGTATCTATAACTTTCAAATTAAGAAGCATGGTTGCATAAAATTTAAAATGTAATATAATTTGTTGGCTAAGTACATTTTATAATTAACTGTGTTTCCATTTTTGATGGGAAGTGTTCACGGATGGTCAGCAGTGGTAATAATAAGCTATTAGTTAATGTTCAGTTTAAATGTGAAAAATGTGACATCTCTTCATATACACCAACCATTGGTATGGTTTAGATTTGGAAATAAAAACTTACAAGGTAAAGCTGAAGAGACCGTACTAAGGTCTGAACATAAGACCATTACCAGTCATTGGTAAGCAGTTTGCAACAACTATATGTATATGGTTGAACAATATTTTTGTTTGAGACAAGGTGTTTTCTGGACACAAATGACCAAGAAATTCATATGTTTTTGCCATGAAATCTTATTTTTAAAAGGTTTGGTCGTTTGTTGTCAACTACGTAATTTCCGTTGCTGTATCTGGTCTTGAAATTCCACATTTTAATAAATATGTTCAACATGACCTTATCCTTCAGACAATAAAAAGAATGCCTAATCACTGATAAAATACCAAATTACCATTTCTATTACTTACAAAGAACAGATATAATGAAATGACCTCTTCACATGCTCATGCTGTAAATTCAAGAAGTGTTTAGGAATGTAGATTTACTTATAAACATTAATGGAGTATTTTATGTTTGGGATTGAAGCTCTATCCTTGGATGCAGCAATCTTGTACCAAACTTTGTATGTATAGACTTTATATACACCCATGATGATTTATATGACATCAAAGTTTTTTAATTAGTTTTAAGAATGTCAATAAATGTTTGGGGTAAAAAGTTCTGCTTTGTTTTGGTTTTTACTTTGTCGGTGAAACACTTGATACATGTTTTGTTACCTCCAGTATGAAAGCTACAATAATGTGTGTGTAATTACAGTTTAATATTTGGTATAATATTTTCTACATACAATCAAGTACATGTATCACAAACAAACAAACCAAGTATAAAATGCATTGAAATTTGCTCCTTCCTTAAGATGGTATATGCTGCCATCATAAGATGTCAACAATCATACACTGCCAACTGCCATCTTTCTTTGAGCTGTGTGCACTGCAGGCAGTCCAGGCTAGCTGTGTGCACTGCAGGCAGTCCAGGCTAGCTGTGTGCACTGCAGGCAGTCCAGGCTAGCTGTGTGCACTGCAGGCAGTCCAGGCTAGCTGTGTGCACTGCAGGCAGTCCAGGCTAGCTGTGTGCACTGCAGGCAGTCCAGGCTATGTCATCACATGAGAGACAGTGTCTATTTATTCATGGATTATTTGCTTTGAATTTCTTTGTATCCATCTGATCATCAGGACTTTGAGAGGATTTCCTCTTGGCAGGATTGTCTGGTAACAAGATACTCTCATCTGATGAGGAATCTGATTGGTCACTGTCACCTGATGAGGACTCTGATTGGTCACTGTCATTCTCACGTGCACTACAAGCCTGCAGTATCAAATGGAAAACAACAAATTAAAAGTACTATAATACTGCCACAATAAATTCGTTCAAGCCAAGTAAATAGAATTAGTGATGCCATACACTGCATATCCTCACAAGTTATTGCCTCTATCAGATTACTTGTGAAATGGTTCACTGGCAAAGGAGTTGTGTCAACTTGAATTTTGTTGGCAAGGAGGATTGGGGGTGTCAGTATCAACCATTATTTCCACATAAAACCAAGTTCTGTAAAAAAAAAAAATTAAAAAACAACAAGTTTTGAGATGTGCCTCTTTCCTTCATACCAAACATGGTTAAAAACGTTTAACTGCAATCTTCATAAAATGTAAGATTTGATATTTTCTACCCTTGATCTGTGAACACTTTGAGTCTGCTGGAAGTCCTTGACATGTGATGTCTTGACTCCTGAGTTACATTAAGTCTAAAGGTTTGTTTCTAGTAAAGCTTTCAAACCTCTTTTAAGCCCTATATAATTGTACATGTATTAATAATACTAGGTTCTTATATAGTGCCTTATCAAAGCACTCATTTGTTTCTCATCAGGATAACCAGAGCTATGTTTTGATTTATGAGACCCATTTATGTAGCACCTTCTGGATCGGGTTTACAAACACAGCTTTCATAAGTATTCACACCAGAGCTCAGTAAGTAAACCTTTTGATTTACTAATGTTAACAAGTTCATTTCTTTGCCTATCTGTAGGTATTACTTTGATTAAACAAAGAACCAAAGAACCCTACAGTTAATACATTGGTTCATTAGGCATCAATCATTCCTGAAATCATCTCAACTACTTATTAGGAGGTTGCTTATGATTTACATCAACAATCTCTATCATCGCAGGTACCAATGTACTCCTGGGTGATGAAAAAACAATTGTCGGGTGTACCACGGATACCAGTACCATGACCAGGGTTCAAACCTACATCTCAATCATGCAGACTCCAAGACTGCTTGGCCACCAAGCTGCAAACCAGTGTTCAATTTGTAGCTCTAGATGGCAATTTTAACACTGGTTTTGTCTTTGGTTTTTTCTGTCTTTCTGTTTGAAGCCCCATACTGCTGTACGTTCATGTACATGTAAGCCCACTGTACAACAGTACAATGTATACTTTAAGAACACGTTTTCAAAATACACGATGGAGCCTAAGCCGTGGTTTTGAAAAAATGTCAAGCAAGCAAATCCAACTGAAATCAATAGGTAAGTGATTTGCTGAAGGAGAAACAGGATAAACTAATGTACTTACTGAACTTGGTTGTGATGCATGTTTCTGTGTATGTTGCCTAGCTTTCTGCTCAAACAAGGCACGATTTGTCTGGAATTCAGCAGACTGTAAGACACAAAACACTCAATTCAACGTTTCCATATCACTACAAGTGCCAATACAGATTTGAAATACCATAAGGAGACTAAAGTGGAAGTTCTGTTAAGTGTGTACGTGTCTGGTATGTTGACACACATTAATGCCCTTCTCAATATTTACATCTTATAACTATCAATTACTGTACATGAATTATTCACAATCGGGTAGTAAAGATAATTCTGCAGATCAAGTGTACATGTATATTGACTACTGCACAGTCAAGCCAAATGGAATTTAAACTTGAAATCTTTTTATGGCAGGTTTTTTTTTTTTTTTTACCTTTTTTTACAAAATCAAAGTACAGTAAAGTAATATCAAGACAAAATGGCATAGATAAGATTATCTGCTTCTGCCCAAGAAGCAATGTAGAGATATTAAAAAAATAAAGTGAAACTTACTATATCTGCCATGAGTGGGTCGTCAGCATTAGGCTGTGACATTAGTAGTTTAATAGATGTCAACAATGTAGCAATGCTTAGACTTGGATTCCAGTTTCCCTGCCAAGGAAAACAATGTCATTATTTAATAATAGTTTAATTTGTTTTGCTCGGCTTATGGTTGAATTCATAAAGCATTTTGTGCTGACTATAAGTACAAGTATCTCTTAAAAGATCATGAAAATGTTTACAATGGGTTGGTATTAAATAAACATCTGCTAAAATCTACAGGTGGCAAGTTAGTGATAATGACAATACGGTAGGTAGTCTTATATAGCGCATGCATCTATCACAACAGTGCTCAAGGCACTGGAACAAAGAGAAACAAGCAGGTGAGGGATTTGTTAAGAAATAGTTATTATGTGAAGCATCAAAACACCAACTAGGGAAGCACGTTGGCACAGCTTGCTGCCAAGCCACACCATACAGCGGAGCAAGCCCCCTTCTCTTTCACGATAAGTACACTGGGTTCTTTTACTTGCATTACACCACACAGGACCTATGCTTTACGTCTCATCCAATGGACAACTAGCAAGAATGGTTAAGGGTCTTGCTCAAGGACACACGTGTCATGACTAGGACTTGAACCCACAATCTGCTGCCAACAACATCAGAACTTGAGTCCGGTGACCACTCAGCCATAACACTCCACTCTAAAGTGGACTTTTCTATCCATACAGCTGTAGAGTCACAGCTGCTGTGTAATACAGATTCTGATAAGGGGTTCTCAGTACCAGAGCAGTGACTGACTCTACCCTAAAAACCTCTGAACCCTTATAAATACATCAACATGTCTCACACTCTCCAGTCTCCAGACGATGACAAGAGCAAGCTAGTCGAAGCGTTGAGACCAATTAAAAACTCACTCCGCAACAGTGAAGTTAGTAACGAGAAGTCCCCTCGATCCACTTAGGGAAAGTAGTAGTCCCAGCCGATTTCCTACCTTTCGCCTAGGTAGTACATATTTAATAAGCAGGAGAGTTCTTTTCAGAACAGAGAAGTCGCCCGAATTTTGAAAATCTACTCCAACTCCAAGACAAGTTTTCTAAAGAACATAATCTACAGAGCAAATTAATAGCTCACTATGCAATGCTTTAAAACCATATGGGCTCTCCATAAGAAAAGAACAAATCTGCTTACAGGTCTTATGATATGACCACAGTATCACCTTAATTAATTATTGTATTAGGATCCTCAAAGTCTTCTTGATTTGAAATGCTAGCCTGGCCAGACGTTTAACAGATTTGTCCTGATGTGATAATAAGCATTTAGGACCCTTGAAGGTAGGTAATAGGACACCTAAAATGAGCCTCAAATTGTGGAGGTCAAAGGTTCAAGTCCCACTTTGGTCAATTTGTCTTTGTTCGACCCAAAACAATTTAATAAAGGATCACATAATGTTTAAGTTTTTGTTTTAGGTTGTAAAATTACATTGACAAAGAGTTCACTGCAAGATGAATTTCCCCGTGTGATTGAAACACTTTATACCAAGCTGACAACCAATGTGCCAAGGATAATATACATATCAGATCATTGTACAATCAGGCTGTATTGTTTATTCCTCTATCCTTTTTGATGACACGAGTTGTAGATGAGTCACTTGGGTCCAAGTCCAACAGGTACAAGTCTGAGTCATGATTCATTACGAGTGTTTTGTTTTGTTTTGACTCGTACTGGAACTCTTGAGTTTATTGTAGTGAGTACAAGCCTGAGTCAAAGTTATTTGTTTCTAGTCTGAGTAAAGGTTACAATCAAGTTGTATAATCCTTAGAGGAATAAGCTTGAAGTGTATTGGTTGCTAACAAACAGTATATAAGAATAGAAAACTAAAATGATAGAACAAAAACACAGTTTGAACATTTGTTTCTTGTTAACTTTAAACATTGGCAAATGCATGTTTTTCTGTGTTTTGGAGGTTGTTTATTTTGCGTAATAGTTCATCCTGCAGCGCCAGATAAAAGCAGTGTCCTCTTGAAGATTCACAATGAATATCCAAAACTTATTGAGATCAGTGCTTGGTCATTATTTTAAATAAGGAAATTGTTGTCAAAAGTATGATTTTAGTGGCAAATCAAAGTCCAAATGTTCTGCCAATGTGACTGTAGTCAAGTCTGAATTACTGGAATTACAATTTGTGGTGGACTCAAAGTTCTGTTACTGAGTACTTTATTGCCAAGACTGATAATGACAAAATTCTCCCGAGTTATAATTTTGCAGCCAATAATATTCAAATATCAAAGCCTCAAAAAAATCTTGATGTACAGACTTTTAAAAATTGCATCCACCGCGCCACTCTGCATCAACTTAGCGACAATATAACATCTTGATTTGAACTTGTATCATACTTGAAGGGAAATCCACACCATGATATAACCTGTGAATTACTGACTGGGTCTACCATAGATAAAGAGTTGACTTACTGTAGGTGGCATCTTGAGTAGATCTAGACAGATCCTACCAGCTGTGTCTATGTTAGGATGATAAATAGGAGTCAAGAAACGCACTTTAGGAGGCTCCATTGGATACCTGAAATAACACAATCAAATTATTAACACACGTTCAACAATCAATCATTGGATATCACATCAAAGGCACTCAACATCATCTACAATCAGTTGAACTGAGACTGTCCCTATCCTAATGGTATGACATTATCCAATGGAAGCGTGGCGTGTCGTGGCCGAGTGGTCTAGCTCACCGGACCCAAGCTCTGGTGTTGTCAGCAGCACAGTGTGGGTTCGAATCCCAGTCATGACACTTGTGTCCTTGAGCAAGGCACTTAACCATAATTGCTTCACAAAAAGTGGGAACCAGCCAGGCTCCCAGTGGATGATACCCATGTTTACATCCTTACGGACTGTGAAGGGAAAAAGTATGGAAATGATGATGGAGACATAGGAGTTCCTGTACAGTCACTATGTGAGGGAATTGATATACAAGTATGGCCTAGTGATGCATAAAGCTGGGTCTGATTGTGTACTGCAATTGTGGGCTCTTAAAGAATTGTAATAACATCACGTAGGGTTACATTGTGTTCAAATTCAGCTACAGATGCCGACATTTGTTTTGTACAAGAGGGAATAATTAAAATACAAACACCAAACGCTTGCACTTGTTAGATAGTATGTTTTGGGCTGCCCTTAACCCTTTCAGCCCCAAGGGCGACTATAGTCGACTGTGCACTATACCCTGCTTGAGCCCCAAGGGCGACTATAGTCGTCCAAGATAACACACAACAAAGCACTCAAGCCTGGGCACAAAGGCCATTTGTTAAAAAGCTGTAGTTTTGTCCATGTTCACCCTCCATACCCAAGCTTACCTTCATTGGAAAGAGAGAGATCGGATCTTTCCAGTGACGGTAAAATAAAATAGGGTTGTTATTTTGCAATTGCTTCAATTTAGAGTAGAAAGATCCGAAATGCAAAACACCTACGGAGCGCCATAAGGTTGTGTGCAAAAAAGTGTTTGGGTTTTCAGAAAACACTGAGGAAACAAAGACCAAGAACTTGGACATTGTTTGGCTGATTTCAATGATTTTTGAATTATATGAAAGGAAATTCAATAAGTAATACTATTTTTATTACTAATTATGGTCTAAAATAAAATCTTCAAGGTAATAATAGAGTTTGTAAAATCAAACTTTGAACACCAGCTTCCTGTTGTGTGAGGAAGTGTGCTTCACGCTTGAGTGGTCAAAGAACTTGGGCTCCAGCGGTTGTTTATGTCAAAAGAACTTGGGGCTGAAAGGGTTAAAGGAACATTACAGAATTGGTTCACTAACAAAACAGTTGCTGGCAGTGTAAGTACTTTATGTAATCCACCATAAACTAACAAACCTGTAGAAGTATGAGATCGATCGGCCATCTGGGTCACGAGAAAATAGTGAAAAACCGATTACACATTTGCATGAAATTGTATAGATTCAACAAATGAATAAACGCTCACTGAGCGATAAACTCCAATCGGAAAATTAGTTTATTCATTTCTCATCAAATATGGAATTTCAGACAGAAATATTTCAAGGGATGTTTTCTACTATCATCATCATTAGACCGTGTAAGTTTTATGTAAATCTGTGATCAAAAGTAAATTTTACAAGTTTTTGTCTTACCAATTCTGTAATGTTCCTTTAATTTAATTTAACAAAATGTTGACATGAGATCACTCCTATCATTACTGAATACATCAGAGCTGCCAGCATCTGCATTTTGCAATTAGGAAGAATTTGTACAACAATCAGGGAGATATTTACATTCAACATAATAGGGAAAAAGTTTCCATAATCAGGGAGATTGACAAACTTGTTGATCTGAACAAGGAAAGATTGGTTTATTTTCAGGGAACTTTCTGCAGAATCAGGAAAGTTGGCAGCTCTGCATACTTGTATACATGCATCAAATCTTACCTTTGAGGAACTTGAATTTCCAGTTCAAAAACTCCATCTGAATAGGGCGTATTATCTCCTCCAATTATCTCTGTAAGAAACCAACACAACACAAATACTCAAATGTGTTTGGTAAAAGTATAAAAGTAAGAGGATCAGAGATAGAGTCCAAATTACACCAGAGAGTTTAGTCATGTTGATGTTATCATGTACATTTAAATCGGTACAGTGTTAACAAATGGTTAACATGCTGTCAACATTCAGACATCAAAGCCAATTTGCTTGTACATGTAGCATACATAATGTACATGTATACCGTTAGTAGACTACAAGTAGTACACTAACGGTGACCAGCTTATGTATATGGTTAGGGTTTTTGAGGCATTGCATGGTGAGGTATCAATGTATATTTGGTTTGCGGTAACACCGTGTGTATTTCTACTTTGCTGTGTAGATTTTGTTCTTTAGAGAACTTGTCTTGCTGTTCTACTACCACGAGTAGCTTTTCGGAATTCTCCTTTGCGGCCATGGGCTTTGTGTTCTTTCAGCCTTGTTGAGGTCTCTACCCTTCTCGCCAATGTACACTTTACCACAAAGCTTATTGGCAATACCATACCAACATGACAAACTGTCCTCAATATACATTTCACCTCAAAGTCAACTTAATGGCCTAACATTCCTGTATTGTTGATCCAGATACATGTACATTTGACTCTGATACAGTGTGACCACAATATGAAACTTATGAAGCTTTAAAGAAGATTTGACTCTTGAGGCATTCTGGATGCAGAGTGACACTTAGACATGGTAGAGGAAGTCATTGTTGATTACGTGCTTGTAGCTGATCCATGGAATCTGTCTTGATCCAACATGACACTCCAGGAGGAGGCTCAGTCTCCAGCCGACTCAACTCTTTAGAAATCCTCAGAGATCGACGCATCTTTCTACAAACAAATAAGTCATTGAACTCAAGTTTAGTCATTCTCGACACAATGGCATTATCAGACCAGTGGCATTACCTTATAATTATTTTGGTATAATTAATATAGCTATTTTCAAACTTATTTACAAATAAGTGTTTCACTTTGATTCAAATACAAACTATGATCAACTTTTTAATAAAATTACAGCAATTGGTAACTCTTGGTGAAATGAAATTGATTTGTTTCAATCTGCAAGATCACTCATCCAATTCATACTGCAGTAGCAAACCTCTAAAGGAATATTTGTCTTAAAAATTATCAGTATCAAATGCCCTCTATTGCAAACCCTACTCCCGAATTCATAAACACTGTCTCCCAAGGACACAAACTTCAGAAAAATATGTTGGCATGAACGTGGACTTCTTTTCTCCAGCAAATGTCATGTAAGTGTCTTTGACAACAGAGCAGAAACCCAGTGACAAAAACTCAAAACAACAATGCAGGCAAAATATGAAAAAGTGAAGCACGCCTAAAAAGCTACATTGACACAAAAATCATTTCTTGCTGTCTGATCATTCAATACCATTCACTGTTGTTCTGAATGATAGATAAACTATGCCAGCCTGAAATATGATACCATGAGGGAATGCATGTACACAGTACACAGTTAGTTCTGTGCACAGTTGTGCCACCGTACACAACCTTGGCAGTCGAATAGTTTCAAATGGTTGGTCAAATCACTGGAAAATGTTGCCAAGAGTCACTACAGTAGGAGGGTTAAGTTTGATATTCTCACAAAAAATATCATCACTACAAGAATTTGTTGAAGTAATGTAATGTATCTTAAAAGCAACAACTAAACTTTCTACAATAGCCGTATGATTTTACCTTACTGAGTGTACCACCATAAAATGCAGCAAGATGTTGAGTGATCCTGAACTGGTCAAGGGTACGGTGCCCCCCAAAAACGATTTCGGTAATTTTATCTCCTCAAAAGAACAATGCCACTCAGTATTTGCGTGAAATTTTTCTACACAGATTTATCATTTTACATAAATATTATTCGCCCCAGGTGGTGTTCAAATTTGAAAGGTGAAAAGTTTTAACAGCGTTTTTCAACCAACAACATTTTAAACAAAATATAATATGTGAATTATATCATTGTCGCAGAACAAACTTCAGAAAAATTGCCATGATTTATTTGACGATGACTTTTGGCACCTTATTTATGTTTTGAGTTTGATGAATGTTGGTTTATTGCCATTGGATGTTATTTAGCCCCATGAATAGGGCCAATCCACTCCGTATCCTTGGCCCTAGCACCCCTGCAGACCTATTCTTTCGCCCTATGATATTTTTAATCTGCAAAGATCTAGATCGTGAAACTTACCGATCGAATGCCAATGTGCTCGTAGATAGCCGGACTGCTGGAATTTGTTTGAAAAACATCACACAATTTTGGTGAAAATTAAATTATTTTCGAGAGTGAACTTTTAAAACAATCTCAACGATCTTGATTATTTGCACTTGCGGCGTCTGCGAGTAAATTAGTCTGGTACCAACTCTATCGTAGCAGTTGATTGTATCGTTTTTCTAAAGCTGTTAAGGGAGCCAGACAAAACCTAGCCCTGGTAGGACATCAGTATCCGTTGCACTGCACTGTGGTGTATGCAACGGAGGAGTCCAACCTGGGCTAGACAAACCCTAGTTTTCAAACCCAAACATTTCGATCCCGTCGTACAGTAATGCGGAAAAGCACTTTTTTAACGTAATTATGAGAACGTGTGTACTACTTCAAAATAAGCAAGTTGTCAAGATCGTTGAGACAATTCTAAATATTAACTCTCGAAAATCATTTGATTTTCACCCAAAACGTGTGATGTTTTTTAAAGAAATTTTAACAGTCTGGCTATCTGCAAGTACATGGGCATTCAATCGGTAAGTTTCACAATCTAGATCTTTGCAGATTAAAAACATCATAGGGCGAAAGAATAGGTCTGCAGTGGCATGGTGCTGGGGCCAAGGATACGGAGTGGATTTGCCCTATTCATCAGTACGGGTGCATAGACATTTTACAGGATTTTTGCTGTGATGGGATTTCTTGCAATAGTCAGACATGACTAGTTTTAGGCATTCAATCCTGTTGTCATGCAGCTGACGTGCCGTGTGCAAAACTTGTGCGAGCGATCTCCAAAAATACCTAAGTTACTGGTAATTGTTATAAATCAAATAAGTAAAATGTACCTGAAATTTGAAAAATAAAATACTAATTTTACCTTTTGAAAACGTAAATAAAATGTTCGTATTTTCTATGGGTGTTTCAATTGGAAACAAGAAAGTAAAAAAAAAAAATTATTATCCCAACCAGAAAAAACTACCTGCCAAGATCGGTCTAGGGGGCCTTTTCACACTGAACACAATGACGCTATTCACACCGCGCGAAACTGGATCGCTTTTGCCGAAGAGCTTGCCAAATAATTATTGTCTCAGCATTGTCAGATTTTACCACTATGAGAGGACAATAACTTCCGATCATAGTAAGAAATCCGACTATTGAAGGGCTGGTAAGAATGTCCCGTAAAAAGTCTACGCACCCGTACTGTTCATGGGGCTAGTAGATGTTATTCTTCAGAACAGAAATTGGTAGGTAATGTAAAAACTAAAAGAAAATTATATATATGGTGTTTATTGAATTTTTTATATAGACTAGATGAAGTGATCCCGAACTGGGCCCAATTTCATGGCTCTGCTTACCGCGGATTTCTGCGCTTACGTATCATAGAATTATGTGCTACAGTACAAGGGCTCCGTAAGCGCAGAGTTCCCCCGGTAAGCAGAGCCATGAAATTGGGCCCTGGTCAAACAACTGTAAAATTGTTAAAGAAATAGTTTGTCAAAAACAGTGTTGAAATTGTTGGAAACAAAGGCAAAGCTGCAAAGCAACCAATCATGGGATCTGGGTCTTTTCTTTTAAGTTTGCAGAAATATTGGATTTGGACACAAAGTACACTGAAGCATAAAGAAAAACTTTGAAGTAATAAGACGATAGAATGTTTTGCTAGTAGTAGTAAAACATTCGGCCATCCATGCCAACCAGTGCGGTTTGTTCACCAACAATAACAAGTTCCAAAAGGTCTAAACTTACACAAAGTACGAAGACTAAAAGCAGCAGAGTAGGCTTCTGCTTCACACCTTTCCCCCAACTCGTTCTCATCCAACACTCGATTCTACTTTGAAATTCCCGCAAGGTACAACTTCCTCAACCGGATGCAAATTTATGTTCTGCAGCACACTCTAAACAGCCGTCGGATTTAGACACTGGCAGTGAACGCAATTTTTATTTGAAAATATCTTTTGTAATTTTATAGTTATTTTCCTATTTTGAATTGCTCTGTAAAAAATACAACATCTGTATATGGAAAAAATTTGATTCGGCTATTTAATTTGTATTTTTAAATGTGTTACTTTTTTATTATGTCTAAACATAGAGCAAGAACTTAATGTTGATGGGCCAACTTTTAGAAAGATGGCTGCGCCCTTAACGCAAGCATAAATGACAATTGACACAAACAGTAACACACAGAACACTAAACAATAAATAATAGGATTCATTATGGGGCTCGAGAAGGAAGATTCAAAGCATTCAGACAACATGGACAAGGCACATCTAGCGGCACCTATAAAAACAGTTGAGGTACAATTAAAATTAAATAATAAGACGTCCGTCCGTCCGGGGTAGCTGGTGTAGTGCATGTACAACTACAATAGTCAATAGTGACTAGTGGAAACCAGCGCTGTAACCTCACGGCACCCCCGCCTTGCCCAGGCATTTTTTAAGCAGAATCCCCCCTACCATGCCTACTCTAGTGAATCCTTGGCCACACTAGTGTCTAGTGAGGCTAATTACCCTATGCAAATTTGCCCCCCTGGGTAAGCCTATGTAACTTAAGTCTCCACCCCCCCACTCTACTCCTAGTCCTAGTCCAGAAATATGAGGTTTGATCCGCTATCGGCTCCATGAACCTCATCATAGAGCTACATAACATAGTACATACTTATGCACATGTACAAATTCCTGTATACAAAACTTTTTGCACTTCATGTTTCTGCACCTGGAGTTTCATTTGAAACCGGATCTCGCCAAAAATAGGCTCTACGTATTTCTTGAACTCTCATTGAGCGTAGACCCAGTTATTGGGGCGCTGTACTCCTTTTTCGAAAAATTTGACGTTTATCGGTCGTACTAGCGCCCCAGGAACTTATTGTACGTAACTAAATCAATGCGATCATGCTCTCAGCAGGATCCCGGGTGCCCTGCCTCAACCGTGAAACCACGCGGTTGAGGCGGGGCACCTATCAAATTTTAGACGGGTGCCCTGCCCCAACTGTGACAACAACGCGGTTGAGGGAGGTAGGGCATCCGTCTAATTGATGGGTATCCCACCTCCCTCAACCTTGTTGTCGTCACAGTTGAGGCAGGAAACCCATCTAAAATTTGACAGGTGCCCTGCCTCAACCACGTGGTTTCACGGTTGAGGCAGGGCACTCGGTAAAATGAAGATTGATGTAGTTACGTAAAATAAGTTCCTGGGGCGCTAGTACGACCGATAAACGTCAACATTTTTCGAAAAAGGAGTACAGCGCCCAGTAACTGGGTCTACATTGAGCATTGCATGGGTCAAGAAAATCCACTCCGCAAATTAAAAATTGTTAAAAAGCGATAAATTCTTACCGTAATTCCGTTCCCATTCAAACAGTGTTGTAACAAATATGGCGCTGGAGTCGCATGACTTGTGTACAAAACCAACCCACAGTTGCCGGGACCAGCATTGCTGCGCGCGGAGTACCAGTTTGTCGGTAGACTTTTTGCGAGTCCGGCCATGTGCGTGCGCAAAAAGTCGTAGGAAAAATATTTCACAGCAGCGCACGCACATGGCCGGACTTTTGGCGAGATCCGGTTTCAAATGAGAACTCCAGGTGCAGAAACGTAAATGGCAAAAAGTTTTGTATTGGAATTTGTACATGTAGCTCTATGAGGATCATGGAGCCGATAGCGGATCGAACCTCATATTTCTAGGAGTACCCCCCCCCTCCACGTACTTTATTTTACTCCTGAGAAAAAAAAGAGAAAAAAGGAGCTAAATTAAACTAATAGTACAGTAGTAATTACTACTATTAGTTTAATTTAGCTCCTTTTTAATTTGTTTTTATTCATAGTGTCTTTTGAGTCGCATACCATATTGTACTTCTTCTCTTTCATCTTTGTAATAATAATAATATATGGATTTATAAAGAGCACATTCTAAAATACATTACTCATGGCGCTACAGCTCTAATGAAAATAGATACAATGAAAACAATGACAACGTGAAAATACAGAACTAAGAAACTAGATACAGTATGCTTGTGTAAACATGGTAAAGAGCAGTTTCTTCGGTGTTGTTTTGAAAGTTTGCAGAGAATTAATGTTCCGGATTGAGTCAGGTAGTTTATTCCAGAGAACAGGTCCAATGTGTGAAAATGCCCAGTCACCATAGCGTACTGTCCTGGACTTTGGAACAACCAGGACTAGCAAGGAGTTGGAGCGAAGCGAGTAGTTGCACTGCTTTGTCTTGAGTAAGTCCTTGATGTAGTCAGGTGCTAGATCATGAAGTGATTTGTAAACTAAAGTCAAGATCTTAAAATCAATCAAATCCAGCCATCAATTGCTAACCGGATCTGAGATATCTTTTCCTGGAAGAAGAGGCTGAAAGTGCTGCATAGCGCAGCATAACAATCGGTGGTTGGTAGAGTTATCTCTTTGGGTCTTCCAAGAAGATGGTTCACCAATTGAAAGAGGTATCTCTGGTTGCCATTACATTCAGTAACCTTTTCTTTGATTTAGTCTATCTTAGCGATTAATGTCATTCTAGTGTAAATGTTCCCCTCCCTGGTAAAACTTTGATGGTCAGTTCTCAGCCCGGACTTCCGCCAGCGATTTTCAGCCTGTCTGGTTTGTTAATCATCATTGTACCAAGGTGTAGATTGATGGTCACGCAGTCTTCTTGTTATCATTGGAGCATGGCTATCAATTGTGTCACTGATGACCTTGTTGTAGCAGCTAGCCAGGCAGTTAACATCATTAAGATTGAAGAACTTCTGCTAATCAAAAGATTTTCCAAGATCCTCAAGAAATAATGTCATATTGATTGAGCAAAGTTTTCTGTACGTCATCACTTTGGCCTTGGGACGAGGTTTTGACAAACAATAGTTGAATTGGACTGCTGTATGATTCGAGACAAATGAACTAACGTGGACATCACTTACAGTTTGCCGGAGGATCTTGTTATTACAAGATCGATAGTGTGACCACCCATGTGTGTAGGCCCTCTAACATGCTGGATAAGTCCGGCGTCACTGAGGAGGTTTGTAAAACGAGCAGCTTCAGCATCATTTGTAGAATCCATATGGATGTTGAAATCTCCAACAAGCAGAATTTCATTCCTACTAGTGACAAGTTCATCAAGGATTGACGTGAAATCTTGCAGAAACATCTGTCTGGTTAGGCCATTTTGGGGAGAAGGTGGAGGTCTATATACCACTGCTAGATGAAGGGAGTAGTTGCCAACATTAAGAAGGACATCGGCATTTCGAAGCTCATGAAAAATCAAGGAGGTATCAGAGAGGATTGAATACCTGACTTAGTTGCAACTGCAATCCCTCCCCCTCTGCCCTTCCTTGGAACCGATATGAAATTGTATCCCTCTGGAAGCACTTGACAGGGTGTAACATCATCTCCCTCACACAGCCAAGTTTCAGTCAATGCAAGAATGTCCTCATCGTTCTCAGAAATAAATCTCTCTAGTGATGCAGTTTAATTATGTGCAAATCAAATGTTCAAGAGAACACGTTTAGCTCTGGTTTGTGTCTCATTGGCATCAATAACTTGAATCAAATTTTCTCCACTAGAAACTGATTCGGTTGATAAAATAATATCAACCTTTTTCTGCTTTCTCCTTCCTCCGCGCTTGCTAAGGTGCACCCTGTGTCTCCTCCTTTTGGCAAAGCAAGGGATGGTACAATAGACACGTGTCACTTGTAGCAATGAGGCTACCTTGCTCTTATTGGGATTCAGTTTTAGAAGAAAATCTCTCTCGTATACAATGCGATTCTCACCGGTCGACATGTCTGGTATTTGGGCTGATGAACATAGAGTTCGCCTGTTGCTGCTCAGGTCTAAGGAAAGGCTGCTCTAAGGAAAATACATGTGGCTATAGTTAGGCTACATCATTCTGAATTGATACATTAATTAATGACCAAATATTCGACAAAAGTTACCGACTCTCGGGATGTCAACAGGTCAAGGTTTAAATTAAAATACAAATGATGGGTAGTCACAGATCTTTTTGTAAAGGTAGGGACATTGTTTGGTTTTCGTAATGCTTATTTATAATGCAAGATACAATCAAAGTCTCTCGTGAAAGTTTCAGCTGAATACAGTGTCTACTTCCTGAGAAAACAGCAAAAAACTATCATCATATTTTCAGACGAACGTCAAATCCATCCATGTTTGGGGAGGTGACACTGACAGTGGGTACCAACTGCATCTCTGGCCGCAGCATTCATAAACAGACATCAACCCCCATAAATCTGAGAAACAAGTCATGCATGAATCTTTTCTCAGATTCAAATGTTTTTTAGTTTTTTGGTTTTTTTTGTAATCAACAGGGGCATTTCAGACAAACTAATTTTGCAGGATGCTTTTACTACAATTACCATCTCTTTAGCAAGAAAGCTTTCAAATAGATATACACAGTTTTTATTCTGAGTCATTACCAGATTACCAATACCAAGTATGACCCTACTTGTAAACCCACAGATAATATCAATACCTCCACTCCTCCAGCTGTCACAGTTCAAAACAAGCATAGCATACAGTCAGGCCTTTAGACTGCAACAGATCTACATACATGTATCCTTCACTGTTATTCTCATTTTATCCACTACTACAGGAACTTAAGAAACACTTTTATGGAGTCATAGCTCCATCAAGCAATTCAAAAAGTCAAGGCTCATTCAAGGGAATCAGTACTTGCCAAAGGACCCAAACAGCAGTGTTCCACCCCTCCTAAAATAACCAGCTAAGCATCATATTCTTCACAATCAGATAGACTTCAACGTGCTGTACAGGCATGACAGGAAGAGCCCATAGTTGCCTACAGGAGCCCACCTAGTCTAAGGGATCTCATTGTCCAGGCTTTTAAGTGGGGGACAGGGGAAATGAGTTTGTCAGTGGTGGGGGTCATGCTTTTATTTTGAGAGGGGGACACTGCATGAGGCAACCATCCTCTTATATTCTTGCATTTTGTGGCCGCGGTAGTGATCCCGAGTGCTGTAGATTTGTGGTTTTTTATATTATCTTTTCCTTCCTGGTGGTTCTTCCGCTGTTGGAATGGTCAATATAATAAACATGAAAAATCAAACTAAATCTTGGCATCATTGGCCATCAAGCCATGTAATCCCACAACAAAACAGCATCACTTGATTTATAGAAGCAGACTGAAACTTGATTTAACAGATAAAACTTACATTTAGAATATGTGACCATGTTAGTAACCTTTTTATAAACTCTTGGGTGTCACTAACAACAGTAAGCTTTATTCTCAACATATTGAAGCCTGATGATAGCACAGAATGAGGTTTCAGAACTGAGCTTCTGGTCACTGTGGTTTCTGTTTATTAATAGATTTAAACATAGGGCAAAGGCCTACAGTTCAATTATGACTCTCTGGTTACTGGTATTAAAGATTAGTCACTCATTGCATAGGGAGAACGTACAATTTAGAAAAGATTTCATTGTGTACGTGTATATTACGTGGGCCAAATCAACATGTTTCCAAGGCCTGGTCAATCTCTCGGGTTTTGATAAAATTTTGTGAAATTGTTTGGTCGTGTGAGCAGACTCCAAAGCCCACATTTTATTTCTTTTGTGTCCAGTGGTTTGGGAATTATGGGTCGTTGTACTTTTGACCGTAATTTTTTTTCACTTAGTGAATTGATTCAGTTGTACACAGACCCAGAACAAAATTTAATGCAAAATATGCAGATATCCTTTGTTCAAACCATTGGTTCTATCAAATGTTTTCTGAGAATGTACATGATTTTTTTTGTCTGCAGGAGAAATGGAAGTTATTACCAGCATTTCTGAAGGTACGAGGTTTGGTGAGACAACATATTGATTCCTTCAATTACTTCATCAATATTGAGGTAAACACATCAATATAAGTGCTCCATCCTGTGTATTCATATTGTTATTATTTTATATTGTACATGTTGACAAGGCTGTTACTTGTATGTTGATAATAAGATGTTTATGAGTAGAATATTTGTAACATTTGTTTTTGTATCATATTTTACTGGTTGGTAGATCAAGAAGATAATGATGGCTAATGAGAAGATAGTGAGTGATGCAGATCCTAACTTCTACATGAAGTAAGTTTATCTACAGACTCTGTGCTGGAATAATAAAATGTACCATACTACAGTGCAGGGCTAGAATTTGGAGGAAAAACCCACAAGACCGCAGGGCTTGTAGCTCAAAATATTTACTGGACCGGAATTTTGAGTACAAAACCAGAGTCGAAGTGAGAAGAAAAATGCCTACACAGATTAATAATTGAACTGCTTGAACTTGAAAAAGCACTGAGAAAAGATTTATCTCATTTGTAGGGTAAACTGGGGTAAAAACGCCCGTTTTTTAAGTTTTAGTTAAATATCTCAGAACTTCTTGGAGACACAGAGAAATTAATGTGTGGTTTTATCCATTACATATCTCCTCTATTGTGTGCAAATATAAAATTATAGTCACTATGTTGATAAAGTGAAATTTTCCACCCTTTTTGGATGGAAGTTTGGCGGGCGTTTTTACCCGGGTCTCGGGGTAAAAACGCCCGCCCGCCCAGAGGTCGCTATATGACAGGTTTCTTTTGTAATGGAATCATATTTATTAAATTAATTCAATATTGAGGGATACTACATTAACTGCAAACAACTTTTCAAACACAGTTGGTTCATTATAACTACAAACTCAATCATTTTAAACCGATAGCTTTATGTGGTAGGTTGAAACATAAGCATTCATAATTCACGCACAATAAACTTGAACACTTATTTTATGTACCAACTTAGAAAGGTCTAAGGTTAACTCCAGCAAGGCTTCATTGGTCTGAGGAAATCATCCCAGAAGCTCCTGGTGCTGATTTCACAAAGCACTAAGATTCATCTTAAGATGAGTTGTCAGTAATACCACAGTGATTTTTAGTGTGATATCACACCTAGCTTAGCAAGTAAGATGTGCATTTAAGCTCGTGAATGTACATTGACGGTAAGAGAGAGATTTTGTCACATGACCGCGGTGGGATGACTATTGACTACACAACACACATAAACAGGAATAGGCCTACTGGTGTAACAGAAACAGTCAATTGGAAAGAGATGAGAGCACACAGGACACCAAGAGTTGAACAACGAAGAGGGTGACAAGGGGGTGGGGGTAGAGGGAAGGAGCTGGTATGACCACAAGAGGTTGGAAACACAAAACACAATACCAAAGGTGGGAAGGGGGTTAGTTAGTTAATGAGGCAGACTAAAAATGTGTATATCTGTGGGGATAAGGAGAAGGCAAAAGGTTATTAGCCGTTTCTTTTTGGATGTTCAGACCAATGGAGTTGAATGATCTGGATGCACTTTATCCACAGTTTCTCCCTACTCAGGCGAACAGTTTCTCTGTTGTTACCTAGTGCCTTAATGCCCTGTGAAATCATGGCAGAAATAGTCCTATTCATGAAGTTATAATATTTAGGCCCAATCATTCAACATAATCTTTTAATGCCGTTTGCAGTGGTACTTAGCATGAAGGAAAGTTATTTGTGAAAAAAATCAAATACGTCACAATAAACTTTGCAAATTTTAAATGAACCTTAACCTAATTGATCAAACCTGAATAAAAAAATATAAGAAATACATAGTTTTATATATAATAGGCTTCTAATAGTGAATATAAATTTAAAATATGGCTGTTAGTTACTAATATTGAGGTTTTTTTGAAGATTAATAGGGCTTTAATGGAGTTCGATGTTAAGGATGCTACTGGGCGTTTTTACCCCAAGGTACTTGATTTATCCTGGGGTAAAAACGCCCGCTTACAAAACAATGTTAAGCAAATATTAAAATTGATTTTAATATTTTGATCATTTATTATTGTGTAGTTAACCCATCTTAACAAATATCAACTAAAGAATAATAAAAAAATAAAACAATGTGCTGTTTTTATTTTATTTTAAGTGAAATACGTTAAACCTTCGACAGTCATTTTTCAAAACTTTTTTTTCCGAATCTTTTTTAACAGCACCTATGCACCCTTAAAATATGTTAATGAGTTTAATTATTCTTTTCATGTTTTTTGCCATGCATAGTACCTATTAGAAATATATTTCATTTAGTAATTCTATGTGTCTTTTTTTACTAGCAATGTAAACAAGTCAAGTGGGCGTTTTTACCCCATGGGCGTTTTTACCCCAGTTTACCCTATATTATGGGTAACTAGTCTTTGATAATCAACAGAATTGTATTTATCAGACTGAAAGTCAACATTTGAACACAAACAAAAGTCCACCCGACTTGTAGGGACATGAGTTTACAGGCCCGATGCTAAAATCACTGGCTTTTGGGCCAGAGGTCCAGTGTAAAGTTTGAGCCCTGCTACATGTACATGGGTGTACATGTATAACCAGTGATTGTGGGTCTCAAATCAACATGTTGGTCGTCTCAGCCTTCGTCTTGTTCATGAACTCACTTTTTGTGATTTCAAAATTTTGAATCAAGACATGGTTTCTAATGAATGGTTAGCCGTACACTGCATTCATATTGCTGATGACTGGAAGATTAGTAAACAATCTTGGGGAAATTCATCTTGAGGGCAGTTCCATTGTTACATTGACCAGAAGTATCAGAACTCTGCTGTGAATTGTAATGAGCTACATGTACACTGCTTTGTACATATAGAATAGTTACAAGATTTGCATATGCACTAGTTTGATTGATGCATACTCCCAAGGAATCTTGAATCCTAGATTCTTATTGGTGGATACATGGCAATGAGAGTGTATTTACATAATATTGGATGGATTTGAATGTGATACAAGAATATATTGCTCAAGCTATGACAATATTGGACGAGTCAAAGACAAGTCTAATATTTTTATAGCGAGAGCAATATATTCTTGTATCACACGAAAACAAAGCCATACAATATTATTATTATTATCTATATCAGGCTGACTAGCAAAAAAACAAAATTTAACTTACCTAAATGCAAAAAAGTTCAAAAGTTCCCCAAATATTGTTCAATAGTTCAAGTTCCAAAGTTCACAAATTAGTATCGACAGTTGAAGTTCCCGGATGACACAGCAATACGAAAACAATATTGATCTGTCATCTGGGTACTTGCACTAAATATATTAAATACACTGATTTATTGTACCACTTGGAAGCCTTATCTAGATAATGATAACCCATATTGCATGGTCCATATCACACCCTGCATGTTGCGCTGTTCTATTTCCGCATAGTGCGCTATTTTAGGCTGCGTCTCAAATTTTCTTGAATAAAAGAGTAGCGACAAGGTCTTAACCGGCCATCTTAAACCGGCAGGGTCGTGGCCGTCCTTTATCACACGGCCACAACCCTGCAAGGTTTTAAACGGCCGGTTAAGACCAGGTCACTACTCTTTTATTCCCATTCATAAATGCCCTTTTTGTTAAAAAGCGTAATATTGTTGGAAAATCTCAACTTTTCTGTTAACTTTCAATTCCTGTCACGTCCTCGGGCCCTGTTCTGCAAAGGATATGCATTCCATGCTCAACAGTTGACAGCTAAAACTGACATAATATTTTAGATTGAATACCAGTATGTATTGATTGCGTTTCGCGTAAAGTAGCGCCTGCGTATAACCTTGCGCGCCACAGGTATGTTAAAAACCAATCAGAATGGATAAACTGTCCTGGGTATTTATGAATGAGACTTCATAACAAATGAGGTTAACTTCTTTTAATTAAAGGTACCTGAATATCTATGTGGGAACACCGGATGTTGAGGAGAGTTTCAACATAACTAAACCAATATCCCCTCATGAATGCCGTCTACGTGATATGACATACTCAGCACCAATTACTGTAGATGTAGAGTATACACGAGGCTCACAGAGGGTCATCAGGAATAACTTACCTATAGGAAGGTCAGTACAGTACAATCATTTACATTCCATCTTCTTGTAGTACAGGTTGGTGTAGTGGTATCTTGCTTTGCCTTCCACCTTTGGGGACCCCAGTTCAAATCACACCGGGGCACTACGTGGATTGGGTTTTTCAGTCCCTGATTGCGTGGGTTTTCCCTGGAATATGTCTCTGGGGTTTTCCTCCCACACCTAAAACTGAAACTTCCTTCATTGTCTTCCCTCCACAGGGTTATTGGCTAGTATAGTGATTAAGTTCACTTTCTGAGAGTCCTTGGCTTCACAACTAGAATAAATGAAATGAAATGAAAAATTTAATACTCAATATACTGCAATGTATACTGCAATGTATACGTACTTCATAGCTTGGCATTTTCCATGTCCAACACTGTGTTATTCAGCTACTTACTGTACAGCTAAACATATCTAGCTGTCTAGGAAGATAGCAGTACCACATACTGCCATTGCTTCATTGGTAACATATACACACATACTCAAGAACCATCGTGCATATTATCTTCTTACATGTAAGCCATAATAAGATGCACTGAATCCCAGTTGAAGCCTTAAGTTTTCTTCTCGAAAAAATTCCCACAATTGACACAAGTTGCAGACTTCTTGGGCCTTGCTCTTCAAGAACACCCTTTGTCACTACAGGCAAATAAGATGACTGTCATTCCTTACTAATTCATTCACTGCTTCCTGTCTACAAAGTGCATTATGAAAGGCTCTGTATGTCTAGGAAAGTACATTGTACTCACGTGTACAAATGATAAGCAGACCTACTAATGTAAACTATTGGGGTTTAAAGCAGAAAGCAAAATAAGATTTCATATGCCATTTGGGGCTTTCATTCCTTACTACATGTATATTTTGGAAAAACATACATTATATCGGCTTCTTATACTGTATGTATCTACATGGAGTTTTATCTTCAAGCGAACTTGAATCCTCAATTCTGGTTGGTCAATCCATAGCAACAAGCATATGTTATTAACCTACATTGCATGGCCAATGTCAAACCCTGTTCTATTGCACTGTACTCCGCTTATTGTGCTTTTTTAGCTATGCATTAAATTTGCTTGAAGATAAATTTGTTATTACATGCTCACTTGTGGAATATGGAGGAATACGAATGCTTCTACACCCCATATCATACTCAGCCTTCGGCCTGGTTCAATATGTATGTGAGACAAAGTTGAGATAAATCAATGTTGTGACTAACCTTAATACTCTAGTGTGTTTTGATATTACAGGATGCCTATTATGTTACGAAGCTCTAACTGTGTATTAAATGGGAAGAGTCCAGCAGAGTTAGCCAAGTTGAATGAATGTCCTTTAGATCCAGGAGGTTACTTTATCTGTAAAGGTGTTGAGAAAGTCATCTTGATTCAAGAGCAGCTTTCTAAGAATAGAATGATTGTTGAATCTAGTAAGAAAGGAAGTGTAACCTGCAATGTCACAAGGTAATACTACTAGACTAGTCACTATATGCCTTTATGAGGCTCTTAAACATTTTCATTGCCCCTCCAATATTAGAATGTTCAGACGTGGGAGTCAAACTGCACATTAATGGAGTGGGGTACATGTATGGTTATTGACACATGCAGTTAATGACAATTAAACATCGTTTTGGGGGTTAGAGTAAATTCATTCTAGTTGTCAATGAACACACACACACACACACACATGTATAACATGGAGGAACTAATGAGGGGAAACTCTGCAGCCATGCTCTTCGGAAAAACAAATCATGGTTAGAGATTCTGATGCAGAGTCATTCCTTTATGTGATATTTTGGTGGGAAAAACAAAATAAAAACTGACGGTATGAAACAATTTTCTCAATCATGGAAGTGTTTCAAACGGGACATTTCTCAAGACATTCATTACTGATGGTAAGCTCTCATATTAAAATTTGCCAAGATGTGTTTTTATTTGATTACAAATTATGCATTATACAATCCCATGTACCTATGAATTGTTCTGATGCCAGCCTGTGAATGGCAGAAAGCGGCACTCAAAATCCATTATGATAATTTCACTGTTGTACAGATATGCATGCGTATTGCATGTACAAATGTTTAGTTTATATTATTGCTATAATCAAATTACTAGCAGGTGTTTCATTTTCTTTCACATTGTACTGTCGAATGTTTGTTTGATTAGTGAACAGAAAGTTAATTAACGGTTCATTCACTTTTATTTTGTTGCTTCAGTTCAACTCATGAAAAAAAGAGTCGTACAAATGTTATCCTGAAGAAAGGACGACACTACCTGAAGCATAATACCATGTCTGAGGTGGGTCACATCAATCTGCTATTCTCTTTTCATCTGCTCTCATTTTGCTTGGCTTATTTTCTGGTTAATTTTAAATATCCACTAATTCGTTAGACAGAATACTGACTTGGATTCTGCCTGCTTAGTTCATGACCTATATTCCTTCAGATTGTCAGTTTGGTGACTAAGAACATGACCGTTTTGGCAGCATTTGCTAAGGGGTAGGGTATCATTAAGGGCAGCCTATGACTCGATCTTTGTTAATAACTTGATCCAGCTGCAGCCACAACCACAAGCTCAAAGTCCCAACTTTTGAGAACTCTCGTTGGACTATACTCGGACCGTAAAATAATGAACACATCTATATAAGCAAAATTGACTGTTTTGTCGCAGCTTAAAAACCGCTTTTATTCCAAACATATAAAAACAAGAAAACTCAGATGCAAAATTTGTGCATCAAATACGCACAGCTTAAAATTGTCATGGAGTTAATAACCCCTATAGCTGAAAGAACTGGCATACTTTGCCCAGTACACAATAATTACAACATTAGGCATCCGGGCACGCCTACCCACAGATGCTACTGCAAAACCCGGGCACACATACCCACAGGAAAGGAAGTATCACAATATCACAAATGCACAGACATCTGGGCACACATACCCACAGATGCTTCCTGCACTTAACAAAACCCGGGCACACATACCCACAGGAAATGAAGTATCACAATATCACAAATGCACAGACATCTGGGCACACATACCCACAGATGCTACTGCAAAACCCGGGCACACATACCCACAGGAAATGAAGTATCCCAATATCACAAATGCACAGACATCTGGGCACACATACCCACAGATGCTACCTGCACTTAACAAAACCCGGGCACACATACCCACAGGAAATGAAGTATCACAATATCACAAATGCACAGACATCTGGGCACACATACCCACAGATGCTACCTGCACTTAACAAAACCCGGGCACACATACCCACAGGAAATGAAGTATCACAATATCACAAATGCACAGACATCTGGGCACACATACCCACAGATGCTACCTGCACTTAACAAAACCCGGGCACACATACCCACAGGAATTGCAGTCATAATGCACAAATGCACAGACATCTGGGCACACATACCCACAGATGCTACTGCAAAACCCGGGCACACATACCCACAGGAATTGCAGTCATAATGCACAAATGCACAGACACCCGGGCTCGCTTACCCACAGGTGTAAACTATCATATAAAAAACGATGAAACAATCGATCTGTGATCTTAATTCTTGGCTCATCCTCCTCCTTTTTACATATTTAATTCCCTAAATATTAATACTTACCAAACAATCACCGTAGATGCACAGAGTGACTCCACCGCATGTACTTATGGTTGGATAAGCCCCACTTGAACAAATGGATGCAGCTGTGCTTACAACAAACGGCTTGAATAACAAGTATGATAAATATGGCTTAATATACAACTTTCTGATAGGATCAGTCCTGAATACCAGACAAAATAGGCCGCAACTGTGCTTACAACAAACGGCTTATCAATAAAGAGTATGAAAAATATGGCTTAATATACAACTTTCTGAAAGGATCAGTCCTGAATCCCATACAAAAATAGGAGGAGCAGGGGATTGGGGCGGGTGAAAGATGTTGCTCCTAATCGAGCTGCGACAAAAGTGACGTTCTTCTAAAACTTTGCATCTTTCATGCGCCAGAACAAAAGGAATGTTTCCTATTGGTCTCTTAGCCAAAACAAAAAACAACTTGCGTGACCAATCACATACTCCGCGTATCATGGCCGTACGCTAACTGGTCTTGCAGAATGACGCAAGCCCGGCGCGTTTACAACGCCGCGTAGAATGCATTTGACTGTGAATGCGGTAAAATGAATTATTCAGACAATTGAAAATTGAAATTTGTAAAAAAGTATTTCATAGCCTGTATCCTTCAATTCACCATTTGATATGTTTGATGTGATCATGAACTACATGTAGTTGAAATCATTAGCAATGTCAATGTTTGCAGGATTTTTACAACTTATGATAGGCCTCACCCCTCATGACCCCCATTTGGTTCCATCAACAATCAATAGGCTTGTGAATTCTCAGGAGTTTTCCTGATTGTAGCATTTTCTCAAAATCTCCTTGAGCATTCATATATTCTTGAAAGAAGTAAAACAGTCCCCAAAGGGAGAAAGAAATAGTCCACATTGTGTCCAAACCTGTAGCTTTGTATTTCTGCTGAGGTACATGTACAGAGTCTGTGTACCTCCTGATTTGTAGTATCTGGGAGGTTCCGGGTCTAGGATGAGGGGGAACAAAGGCCCGCAAGTCATTTACAAGAATTTTCACGTTTGGCAAATCTCAATCTGAATCAAATTTAGATTCAAGATTTGATACCTGCAGAGATTTCCAACAACGCCAGCATACGGTTTTTGCTGAAGTCTCATTAAATGAGCTTTCCCCAGGCAGGTTTTGGCAGTTAATCTTTGGGTATGTGTATGTGTTAAAGGCACTGGACACTATTGGTAATGACTCTGAAAATTAATGGCAAGGAAAACTTACTTGGTAAGAAGGACAGCAGTTTTGGGTAGTTTAATGAATTTTGAGAAACTTTGGAGTACCACGGTTATGGAAAATATATCACTTTTTTTATTCCCCAAAATTTGAATCTGAAAAGTGTTTCTGTCAGAAACGATTCTCAGACTGTATATTCCTATGAGGAATTATTCTTCCTGCATGGACATAACCGTCCACATTTTTGACGATATCTCAAAAACGCTAACACCTTTTGAAATGAAACTTTCACAGGTTAGTTTTATTGTATATATCTACAATTCTATAGCTTTTAAACAAACATGAACAAACAGTAGGCTCCAATTACCAAACGTGTACGATGTCTTTAATCTTTGAGTGTGTGTATGTGTTAAACCAAGTGATAACCTACATGTAGGTGATATGTTCTTGTAATGATTGTATGTTGATATCAGGATATTCCGATAGTAGCAGTATTCAAAGCTATGGGAATGGAGAGTGATCAGGAGATTGTACAGGTTATTGGAGTTGAAGACAGTATTATGGCAACATTTGCACCTAACCTTGAAGAGTGTCATAAACTCCAAATCTACACACAAACACAGGTCAGTTCAAACCCTCAATGTCTGATCATTTCAATTCATTGTCATTACATTAATTTTTGCTCAAATACTTTACTTTTGTCTGTTAATTACTTAGCATTTCTAAGAACAGTGGCTGTCGCTAAGGGTGTTACTAAGGGCAGCCTGTGCATCAGCACATCGTACATGTACAGTGTTTTATTGTACCCAATAATAATAAAAATAATAAAGACATTTGTATAGGGCCTAATGCAAAAGCCTCTAAGCGCAAAATTGAGAAACTGGGTAAGGATTACTGTTTTATATTCAGCACTTAACCTACCCACTAGTGAAGATGGTAAAAGGCAGCAGTGATTGATGAATTGGTCATAAAGCAGAGAATTTTTGGTCTGAATAGTGCAGTTAAGCAGTATTCATAAATGCCTGGGTCAGTCCTTGCATTCTGATTGGTGGAGAAGAGATCATGTGGCCATGTTTAAACATGTAATATAAACACAGTTGAGGAATATTTAAACATGGCCTAAGGAAATTGAGTCAAAAAGGGCACTAATTTCGCAGCTCAATTTAAGTTGGTAGGTCACATATTTGGCTTGCGCAAGTTTGAAACCTACAGGCACTAAATTTAAACTTAAACGGAAAAGTCTTAAACTTGCACGAGGAGCTACATGTATGTAGCGCTCACTATGAATAAGGGAATAAAAGGGTAGTGACGCGGTCTTAACCGGCCGTTAAAAACCGGCAGGGTCGTGGCCGTGTGATAAAGGACCGAGCCGAAGGTGAGGTCCTTTATCGCACGGCCACGGCCCTGCAAGGTTTTAAACGGCCGGTTAAGACCAAGTCACTACCCTTTTATTCCCATTCATAAATGCCCTTTTTGTTAAAAAGCGTAATATTGTTGGAAAAATCTCGACTTTTCTGTTAACTTTCATTTCCTGTCACGTCCTTGAGCCCTGTTTCGCGAAGGATATACATGCCACGCTCAACAGCTGTGCGTACGCGTGCGTCATAACACTAACATGTTTTTAGATTGAATACCAATATGTGTCGATTGCATTTCGCGTAAATTAGCGCCTGCGTGTAACCTTGCGCGCCACAGGTGTGTTTAAACACTTCTAGCCGGTGTTATATCGTCCGTTTAAACACCCCACGTGACGTCCTCTCGTCCAATCAGAATGGATAAACTGTCCCAGGTATTTATGAATAGAAATTCAACGCAGAGTTGAGGTGAGCTGAGCTGAGGCTAAACTGTCAGATTTGATCTCATCTGTAAAGGTTTGTGGAAATTTTTAACGGAAAAGTATTCGTGACTGAGAATAAAAGAGTGGTGACTCAGTCTAAAACTATGCAGGGTTGTGACTGTGCAATAAAGGACCTCATCTTCAGTATGGTCCTGTATCGCACAGGCCAAGATCCTGCTGGTTTGAAATGGCTCTGTAAGACCTCATCACAACTCTTTTACTCCCTTAGTATAAAATAATTTCATACGCTCTAAGGTCTGCATTGTTCACTTTCATTTTGGCACCATTGTTTATGCACCATTTGAATAGATTTCTTGTGAATAATATTGTCAACTATCACTGCACTTTCTTTATCCAGCTAGAATGCCTTTTGTAAAACATTAATATTATATAACAATACTCGATAATGATGCTTTTTTACCGCTTGTATTGAAAAGTAGCTTTTAAACTAAATTTAATCATGCTATTACTCTCTTACCACAATCCTAGTATTCACATGTATGTAATTCCAAATATCGGTTTGTATTTTGGGCAGGCTTTAAAGTTCATTGGAAGTAAAGTGCGTCAGAGACGAATGTGGGGTGGATCTAAGAAGAGTAAAACAGAAGAAGCCCGAGAAATCCTAGCAACTACAGTATTAGCACATGTTCCTGTAAGTCTAGAGTCATATCTCTTAATATCAGTCTGCAGACCATTCCTAATCTTAGTCTAGAGTCATATCTCTTGATATCAGTCTGAAGACAATTTCTAATCTCAGTCTAGAGTCATGTCTCTTGATATCAGTCTGCAGACCATTCCTAATCTCAGTCTAGAGTCATGTCTCTTGATATCAGTCTGCAGACCATTCCTAATCTCAGTCTAGAGTCATGTCTCTTGATATCAGTCTGCAGACCATTCCTAATCTCAGTCTAGAGTCATGTCTCTTGATATCAGTCTGCAGACTATTCCTAATCTCAGTCTAGAGTCATGTCTCTTGATATCAGTCTGCAGACCATTCCTAATCTCAGTCTAGAGTCATGTCTCTTGAATCAGTCTGCAGACCATTCCTAATCTCAGTCTAGAGTCATGTCTCTTGATATCAATCTGCAGACCATTCCTAATCTCAGTCTAGAGTCATGTCTCTTGATATCAGTCTGCAGACCATTCCTAATCTCAGTCTAGAGTCATGTCTCTTGATATCAGTCTGCAGACCATTCCTAATCTCAGTCCTAATCTTTTTCTTTCCTTGCCATTATATCTTTAATAATAATAACAAAAAGAATAGTGGCTTCTTGTACAGCCCTCAAAGACCTCACTCGGTGACAATCATGGTGCTCTAACATTGTTACCCTAGGTCATTTGGCCATTTATTTCATTCCTTAAACCATCTGAGCTCCTTTGGGAGTATACAGCCTGTCGTACCAAACATTATATGCACCAAGCTTAATTAATCACAAGAACCATCAACCCTCACAGGTACCCATTTACCCTTTGGTGAGGAAGCATCAATTATAGTTAAGTATCTTGCTCATGGACACAAGTGTCATGACCGGGATTCAAACAGTAGCCACCAGAACTTGAGTTTGGTGCACTAGGCCGCTTGGCCACGAAATGTTTCTTTTTTCAAAAGAAAGCCTTTAATTTCAGCAGGAAGCGTGCACAATGTGTGTGTCTCGTAAGATTTTGTATCCTACATGTACATTGTAAATGTAAATAAATACTAAGATGTATCAAAGGTACATTGACACAAAGTGTCATGGAACCAGGGAGCGGACATGTTTAAGTTTCCTGTCTCAGTGCCATGTACTGTCTGATACGTGATGAAGCTACATGTATGTGCTGCTAACTTAAGGTTTAATCCAAGTTTCTTGACAATCAATTTGCAAATAATGAGAATATACATTTGGAAATTAATTGTTTTATTTTACTTTTCTCTGGTCTTTGTCATTTTCCAGTTAGTGTTAATTAAAATTGTTTAATAATTGATATCGCAAGTTGCTTGCTAAAAACAAAGGAGCTACTTTCAGAGGTTATGTGTCAGACTGTCAGTTTGTTTCTCTTTATTTTGTGGTTAATAGAGAAAAATGATGAATACTGAATTTTAATATTCCAAGGACGAAAACAAGTTACTAGCAGAAAGCTTTTATTTGCCTTTCCCTACAGTATGTGACTTAAGGGATGGTGTTTCTTGACACACTTTACTTAGTGTTTTTGATGCAGTTTTGGTCTTGTTCTTGGACCAGGTCAAATACAATGCTTGTTTACAGTCTACAATCAATCAAACATGTACATGTACATTGCTGTATTAATAAAACAACCCTTACTCTAAAGATTGTGGAAAACTTCTGTTTTATTATTGTTTAGGATTCACTCCCATTGTGTGAGTGCCCTAAAGTTAAAGACATGTAAACTCAGCTCCCAGTGTTTTAGTTTTCCAACCATACCATGGTCATTAATACATGTACCGGTTGAATTTGTAGGATATTACAAGCCTCAGTTCTTCTTCTATTTGTTTTTAGGTTGTTCAATTCAATTTCAAGCCTAAATGTATCTACCTTGCATTAATGGTGAGACGAGTGATACAAGCACAAGGAGATGTGTATAAAGTAGATGATAAGGATTACTATGGCAACAAGAGATTAGAGTTAGCTGGTCAGGTGAGTTTTAGCTATACACAAACACTGTTACAATACATGTACATGCTGTTTGGGCATAGCTTGCTGTTATTGTGTTATTGGGTAAGAGAGAACCTCCTAGTAGTAAGTTAAAGGGACATTTCACCCTCACTTTTTCAGTTTAATGTCTTTGTATACAATGTCTGAACCTATTGAACCATATAAGTATAGTTAATATTTCTTCACATGAACAAGAAATAAACAAAAAGCAAAACTATAGGTAAAAGGTCAGCTATACACATCTGCCAACCAAAACCGCAGACATTACAAAAAAGATTGGTCACCTTTATGAAATCTTTTTAATTTTATATGGTGATACAGGGTTCCAGACTGTTAGCACACAATTCGTCCAGTCATGAGAGAGACGCATAGATCAACCAGATACAATAACTTGCTGTTAAACAATGGCAAAATATGTAATTTAAAACATTGTCCAAAAGTTAATTAAAACAAAGGTCCTATGACTATGAGCACAAAAAACTCAGTCCCAAGTCCCTGTGGTTTGCTCCTACAATGCATGAACGTATGGCATGGGTTTTCACCTATAATTTATACTTCGCTAGCTCCTGTGCATTTTTCTTTGCCAAACCAGAAAGAGCCAACAACTCATGAATAAATGAAAGTAATATGATATATAAAAATCCCACATTCAAAACAAACTTGTTACACGGCTGGATGTACAACTACCAAGTATTTGGCTTAAATACTCAGGAATTGGGCCAAATTTTGGGGTTATTGTTGTGGATGTGTATGTTCTACGTTCGGAAGATTTTTCTAGGTATGTTTGAGTCATTGTCACTGCCCCTAAATCACCCACTCTGCATTGGTATTGATATTGTTAGCATAAAGGGAGCAACAACGTACAGAATTAAACCTCAGTAAAAGCTTTTGAACTGACATTGAATTTGATATAAAAGAATACAATTGCAGACAAAGACAGATGCAAGAAAATGGTTGTGGTCAGTTCCAAATAATCAAAATTACTAATGGCAAACTGTTGCATCAATGAAACTTGCCATTCAACGATTGATGGCTCAGCATGTAAGAAAATCAAAAATTGAGAAAATAGAATTAGCTGTTATGAAATGTTTAAATAAGCAACTTAATAGTGGAACATAAAACACCCATCTTTAACTTTTTATATTCCATTAAACCTTATAAATAGTTTTAAATGTTCTGATTTTGAAAATCATTTTTGAGAGAATGCATTCTTATTTGTATTTTCTCAGTTACTAGCCTTATTGTTTGAAGATCTGTTCAAGAAATTTAACAGTGAGTTAAAGAAGATTGCTGATCAGACCATTCCTAAGCCAAGAGCAGCTCAATTTGATATTGTCAAACACATGAGACAAGATCAGATTACTAATGGACTCATCACTGCTATCTCAACGGTAAGATTACTTCTGTTGATGTGTCTAGCTATTATTGTCTTCCCTCATTAGTGAGAGGAGTCTTAGATACTAGGTGACAGCAGACTCAATACCTGCTAAATCCATTGCACATGCCAAGAAGTATACACAATAGGAAAGTACCTGGTTTTGCTGCTGCTACCTGTAGTACAAGCTCTCCCATTACACTCGTTGGTCACATTTTTTACAAAGACACTATTATGAATAAAAGAACAGCAATAAATGTAATTCTGTTATCTAAGAAATTGAAGCAGTTCAACGAGATCCTTTATTTATAAATCAATTAACTTTTAATATATGGTTTGTCATGAGTAAAACGAATGTGATTGTTATACCTCTGTCTTGAATGCTGTATTTTCATTGGCGCAGAACGATCACATGAGCGGGCAACAAATATCCATGTACCACTCTCCTCTCACGCGCGCGTCGTACAACTTTCTGTGCAGCAAAGGATCGAGACTATCATCGTTTCGATGAAATTGGAGTCCTTCAGATGAGGAAAATATTACTAAGAATTCAAGACAGAGGTATAACAAAACAGTTGTTACCTCCTGTGACATGGTCCATGAGTTTTGTACACCCAAGGGGGCAAATAGCACCCTCGGCTTTCGCCTCGGTGCCATTTGCCCCCTCGGGTGTACAAAACACCATGGACCATATCAATGTGTGCATTGCAATGTATAATCATCGTTTCAATGAAATTGGAGTCCTTCAGTTGAGGAAAATATTACTAAGAATTCAAGACAGAGGTATAACAAAACAGTTGTTACCTCCTGTGACATGGTCCATGAGTTTTGTACACCCAAGGGGGCAAATAGCACCCTCGGCTTTCGCCTCGGTGCCATTTGCCCCCTCGGGTGTACAAAACACCATGGACCATATCAATGTGTGCATTGCAATGTATAATCATCGTTTCAATGAAATTGGAGTCCTTCAGTTGAGGAAAATATTACTAAGAATTCAAGACAGAGGTATAACAAAACAGTTGTTACCTCCTGTGACATGGTCCATGAGTTTTGTACACCCAAGGGGGCAAATAGCACCCTCGGCTTTCGCCTCGGTGCCATTTGCCCCCTCGGGTGTACAAAACACCATGGACCATATCAATGTGTGCATTGCAATGTATAATCAATGATGATAATCAAATGTAAGGATGAGAACAAGTGTACCAAGTTTATGATTTTGCATTGAAGAACTTACCTGAGATAAGCATCTCTGATGTATCATCACTGTAGAGAAGATACTGTATAATGGTTTGCTTGCTTAACAACACTAAATACACATTCTCCTACATCACATGAAGGTCATTTTCAGTGCAGAGTGAACATTATGAATGTTTGAAACATTGTCAGGGTAACTGGTCAGTCAAGAGATTCAAGATGGATAGAGCTGGAGTGACGCAAGTCTTGTCCAGATTGTCCTTTATTTCATGTCTTGGTATGATGACAAGGATTTCCAGTCAGGTAAGATTAAGAATCTTATTCTCTTAAACCATTTGGAATAAGTACATGTACAGTGACTGCACTACCTGTATGTCTCTTTGTACACATGATGTACTCCTACAGTTACTTCCCATGGGCTGCTTCACTTTGCTGCACAGCATCGAAATCTGGGTCAGTTTGAACACAGTGTTAATAAATTAATATGTTCTTTGTGTTCTCTTTATGTTCCAGTTCCCCTCAGCTCTTTTTTGTTTCTCCCACATTGATCGGTCATTTATACAGCCTTGTGATGGGCGACCCTCAAACAAATAAAAGTCAGTGTGCTATTTATTCATTTAGTCTTGGCCTGTGCATGATCTGTACAAAGAATACAGTCATCAAAGCGTGCCATTTAAAGTTGGATGGCCTGATTTTGGCAGAAATGATTTTTGTGAGCAATTTTTTTTTTTAAACCAATTTTTGGCAGATGGTGCTGTTTTAAAACGAAAAATGTACAAAAACTTTCACAAATGTATGGACAATGCACAAAATATGTGAGCTTGAATTATTTGTCCATGGCTGATGGTCGTGTGATAATGTCAGAATTCCTACAACAATTCATTGTTTGTTTGTAATTAACAACCACTTATCACCAAACTATTGTTGAGGCCATTGAACAAGTATAACCAAAAAGCCATTCAGAAGCAAAGGAAAGTAATATTATGACACTGCACGGTTCCAACAGAACCTTGCATGAAACTACAAATTAAACTATAGTAGACCTGGCAAGTTTATCAAACACTTTTGGGAAACTTGGGTTTTGCACATAAATTGCTGTAACCTTTGAAGGAAATTGTACACTTTAACAATCAGGTACATGCAATACTTGTACAGTTTATGGCAATACATGTAGATGGATTGAATGGCATGTGTAACCATGCACACAACTAAATGACACATGTGACTATAGATTCAATGACACGTGTGACTATAGACTGAATGACACTTGTGTATATTGACAGAATGTCACTTGTGACTATAGACTGAATGACACTTGTGACTATAGACTGAATGACACTTGTGACTATAGACTGAATGACATTTGTGACTATAGAATCAATGACATTCGTGACTAAAGACTGAATGACACTTGTGACTATAGACTGAATGACATTTGTGACTTTAGAATCAATGACATTCGTGACTAAAGACTGAATGACACTTGTGACTATAGACTGAATGACACTTGTGACTATAGACCAATGAATGAAACATTTGACTATAAACTGAATGACACTTGTGACTATTGACTGAATGACACTTGTGACTATAGACTGAATGACACTTGTGACTATATACTGAATGACACTTGTGACTATAGATTCAATGACATTCGTGACTATAGACTGAATGACACTTGTGACTATAGACTGAATGACACTTGTGACTATAGATTCAATGACATTCGTGACTATAGACTGCATGACACTTGTGACTATAGACTGAATGACACTTGTGACTATAGACTGAATGACACTTGTGACTATAGACTGAATGACAATTGTGACTAAAGATTGAATGACACAGCTGTATACAATTAAATCCTTTTTTCTTATTAACAGTTTGAGAAGACAAGGAAAGTTAGTGGACCGCGATCACTGCAGCCATCACAATGGGGAATGTTATGTCCATCAGATACACCAGAAGGAGAAGTAAGACAATTTTGTCAAGTACAAAATATAAGTTATAGTCATTCAGTAAACCATAGTATTAGAAGTACCATTCATTTAGACTGCAAATATCTTTCCATCAGTTTTGAAATTTGGGTGTTAGTCATATTTCGGAAAACCTTAGATGTGACGTTTTGATGTGTATGGCTTGATGTATTGTGTTACAGGCATGTGGTCTTGTCAAGAACTTGGCATTAATGACACATATAACAACAGACATGGAGGAGGATCCTATCATTCAACTTGCATTCAATCTAGGAGTTGAAGACATCGGTTTACTATCAGGAGAGGAACTTAGCTCACAATATACATATCTTGTCTTCCTTAATGGTAAGGAGAACTTAGTGCCACCCTTGCCTATGTAGTTACACTTCTTAACTAAAAGAGGGCTACATGTATACAGGTTATTTCAAGCATGGAGGAAGGAACTTGTTTCAACAGTGTTAAAAGCAATCTTTTAAGAAACTTCTATTAACATTTTAAAAGTTTTGCATAATGACTCCATTCCCACTCTAAGTGATGAAGTAGTTCCTAGTGATGAAGTGTAATCTGATTTCTTGTTTGTAAAAAGTGACTCAGTAGATGATGTGTTAAATTGCACTTCCTTCAAATTTTTTAAACTTTGTAATAAAACTTCAAGTTGGGCTCAGAATTCAACGGGAAAATAAATGAATATGTTTAATAACAATAAAGCAAAAAGTGAAACCACAGTTATGCTCAATGATTTGTTTATTTGTAGGTAATATTCTTGGAGTGATTTGTGATCATGTAAAGCTTGTTAAAGCATTTCGTATGATGAGGAGAGCTGGTTACGTCAATGAATTTGTATCTATCTTTGCAAATCATTCTCAGCGTACGGTGTACATTGCTTCAGATGGTGGACGAGTGTGCAGGTAAAGTCAACATCAAATGTGTCTTTGGAGTCAAAATATCAACTCAAAGACTTTGAACCTCTGGCTTTAAACAAACGTACCTGCATAACAAATTTGTGAAAAATAATGTTATCTAAAGAAATACAGAGTTTTCTTTTCTTTTGGGTGGAGAGGAGTAATTGAAGGAGCGGTGTGATGGTTATTGGATTTGTATCATTTTGCTTTATTACTTGTAGACCCTACATCATTGTTAATAAAGGCATCCCTAAAGTAACCAGTCAGCATATGCAGGAGTTAAATCAAGGTTTCCGGAGCTTTGAAGATTTCTTGCAGGATGGACTTGTGGAGTATTTGGATGTGAATGAAGAGAATGATTGTCAGATTGCTCTCTATGAGTCCTTTATTACAAGGTATCTTTACATGCACTCATTTTCATTCCATTCCATTCTTGTTCACTATTGATCCTTTATTACAAGGTAACTTTACATGCACTCATTTTCATTCCATTCCATTCTTGTTCACTATTGCAGGCTAGACTACTAGCGTTGTACACACCACTACAAAACATTTAGTTTTATTCTCCAATCGAATGACAAAAAGCTGCATTGATTTCATATATGAATGTTTGAATTTGTGCAATGGAGACAATATTCCATCCAACTTAGGCCTGCGCTAAACGTCGCACTTTTGCCGAGCCGAACTCAAATGTTTTCAGTTCGATTCGACACGGCAAGAGCGCGACGTTTGTCACCGTGTCGTGCCGCTACCGTGTAGCACGGCAGGGCTTGCCGTGCTACACGGCAGTGCCGAACTTAAATAAAAGGTTTGCGCTAAACGTCGCTCTTTTGTCGAATTTAATTCCTAATTTTACAACTGTTTGAGTTCGACACGACAAACGTGCGACGTTTAGCGCAGGCCTTAGCTTTGCCTCATTGAATGGATAGTCAATAGTTCAACTCATGAATCTATTTATATTAGTCACTCATAATACCATGTGTTGTCAAAAGCAATCTGTCCTTTGAAAAAACTCCTTTTTTAGGTTGGAAGGAAAAAAGAGGAAGCTGATTAAAGAGAGCATAAAACTTGAGTGATATAATCACATCTTGGTTTTTATAAAACAGTATATTAAACTCAAGTAAACTAAATTCTATGAAAATAGACGTTAAAATTAGTAACATTAAGTAGGCATCATGTACAGCTATAAAATATGTGAAACGTGGTCATTTTGTAGGAAAAACAAAACAACTACTTATTTTTAAAACAATGCCCATGTTCAAATTTAGAATACATATTCGATCAAAATAAGCACCCTATATTAATGTATACACACATGTATTTATATGAAAGGACTTATGTGTGAGGTAAATCTTGAGATTCTTTGTAAGGTACAAGAGAAAGACTATAAGAGAAAAATGATTATTATTTTAAAGATGTGCAATTTCGAACATTTACATAGGAATATATTAATGGTAAAAGATGATTAAATTATTTCCTCCCTCTTTGTGACATACATGAATCAAGTTAGTATCAGTGCAATATTGAATTATGAATGTGTGTGTTTTATACATGAGAGTTAATCCATTGATTTGATTGAATACACAGTGAGACCACTCATCTAGAGATAGAACCATTTACTATACTGGGTGTATGTGCTGGCCTTATTCCATATCCGCATCATAACCAGTCACCAAGGAACACATATCAATGTGCAATGGGAAAACAAGCTATGGGTGAGTGATTTAGTTATGTGTCATGTAATAATGTGTGGAATGCCTTAAAAGGGATTGTTTATAAGTGTTATCTTGGGAGTATAAAAGATGACCTTTCTTGACCATTTAGTCTCCATAATGGCCTCCTAAAAGCAGATAGTCTTTCTAATCCTGGCCTTCTAGAAGCAGAAAGTGATTCTAATCCTGGCCTTCTAGAAGCAGGTAGTCATTTAATATTGGCCTCATGAAGCAGTAGTCATTCTAATCTTGGCCTCGTAGAAGCAATAGTCTTTTAATCTGGGCCTCGTAGAAGCAGGTAGTCATTCTAAACCTGGCCTTCTAGAAGCAGGTGTCATTCTAATCTGGCCTTCTGAAAGCAGGTCGTCTTTTTAATCCGGGCCTTGTAGAAGCAGGTAGTCATTCTAATCTTGGCCTCATGGAAGCAGATAGTCATTCTTTTCCTAGCCTCCTGGAAGCTTGCAGTCATTCTAATCCTTTTTTAGTAAACGTGTCTAAAAAGATTTATGAAAGAGAGACTAGTTTGCTTTTTCAGAGATGCAGAAGTTACATGTATGTTTAACATGGGAAACAATGGAAAGTGTCAATTCAGGATGTGATATTTAAGCACATGTCAAAATTTGAAGTCTTGAGTATCCTTCAAAGTCAGCAGATTTCTGAAACTTGTGGCTGGTGAAACGTAAGTGACACTGAAATTACCCAATAAAATAGATTGATTTTAAGCCTTTTCTTGTTTGGTTGCAGGCACTATTGCATATAATCAGCGTAATCGTATTGACACCTTGATGTATTTACTGGCCTACCCACAAGCTCCATTAGTCAAGTCAAAGGTCAGTATCTCAACGCGCACAACATGGATAACACTGTACTATTGCAGTATTTGAGTTAAATCGTTTATGAATATTAACATTATTTTGTCTATTATTTATCTATAAGTAGCACCTGGACTTGTTATTGATAGACAACTAATTGAAATAAAGCAAGAAGGATTTGAGACTTTACAATGGTTGAGATATTAAGCTATATAAAGTGGCTGATTGAAGATGGTGCTTTGATCACCTGTCTTTATTCATTCAAGAATAATGACAGGCTTTATTAGTTTGACCAATTTTATGTTTTTTTATAAGGTGAGTTTACACTTCAGTCACTCTCATAAAAGTGTATTTTTTCCAAGACACCTTAGGGATGCAATGTAAGAAAGTATGTTCGAGTCCCCAAATAACATGGCAGTGAAGAATAACATGAAACGATTCTATTGGTCAGAATACATATCTGTAATGAACTAAAGTGGTGTTGATTTTGTATTGTAGACCATTGACCTGATTGGATTTGATAAGATACCAGCTGGGCAGAATGCTATCATAGCTGTAATGAGCTACAGTGGTTATGATATAGAAGATGCACTCATCTTAAACAAAGCGTCTGTAGACAGAGGTGAGTCAATTTGGCAATTTCATTAAAAGCCTATTATTAAAATACAAGTTTCAAAAATGATTCTTATCAATTTTCCAAAACAACATTCCAAGTACATTGTACATGTGATTGATTGTTGGTGCATGATGAAGGTTCTACCAATCGAACAACAAAGCCTGTGGGTATTTTATGTGAGTACCTAATGAAACCACATCATACTTTTCAGTTTTCCTTTTCACTGATGTAATTTTATAAAGAACTGACACACATATATGAAACTACATCAAGAAACAAACAATGTTCGAGGGTGAACACTCAATATAAGCTCCCCTCGGTATTAGAAGTTGACAAACTAGTTGCCAAGGCGAGGCTGAAGGATTTAGTTTGTCAACTTCCAATATTGAGGGGAGCTAATAACGACTGTACACCTGGAATAAATCATGTTATATTCCTTTGACTATAACTCATGCTTCTCTAGTTTGGAATCATTCAGATCAGGCATTTATGTTTTCATCTTTTCATGTGTACATAGCTGGCTATGTTCCTGTGTGTAATATATTGCAATGCTGGCATTTGTAGCCTGTGTGTGAATACTCGCACATGAGCTTAGTTTGAAGCAAAAATAGCATCTGTCTCGTGATGGTGAATGGACCAATTAGAATTATGAACATGATCATTCAGAAATTTGGGGCAGCCATTATTCCTATACCTCATACATACCAATATGCATGAGGTTACTAAGACATGATATTGTTGGATTGCAGGTGTTGGTCGGTGTCTTGTTTACCGTAACCAGAAGTGTACTTTAAAGCGTTACGCTAACCAGACATTTGATCGTGTGATGGGACCAATGCTAGATGCAACAAGTAAGAACCCAATCTGGAAACACCAAGTGCTGGATATGGATGGCATATGTGCACCAGGTATGTGTCTTGTACCAAAGAATTACAATCATCAGAATGTTAAAAACTGATTCAAATGAGAGACTTTAAGACCCCGCTTTAAATTCCACCTCAGATCAGAGCTCTTATCTTCCAGTACGCGCTAATCCTCCAATCAGATGCTCGAACCGGAGTGTGATATCAGACGATAACCTACTCCCAGTTTTTATATTGCACTCTGGTCAGTGCACAAATTACATTCTAAACTTTGCGCGTGGAAAACCAAAAACAAAAACAAAAACATAAACATAACCTAACCTCATTGACTCAATGAGGCTGGAAGATAAATTCATTATCACACTCGCGCTCGTGGAATACGGAAAAATATAGCGCGTCTGCGTCTCATATCTAACTCGGCCTTCTTTGCAGCCGTTCATGAGTCAGTAAAACATAACGCTGTATATATCTTGCATATACTGCATAGAATCATGCATGTGCTGGCCTTGAAATGAGGCTATTAAAAAAATGCAACTCCTTGCCTATAGAGGCCGTCGTATGATCGTTGGCACTGCGTGTATTGCATACACTTCGCGTGCTGTACTTGTCCAAATTGTGACTGAACACATCATGTTTTTCGAACAACAATCAACATGTCGGTGCAACACAAGTGTATGATGGATATCCTGGCTGAACAAAATTATTTTTTTACAATACAAACATGTATTTTTCCTTGGTTCTTTTTTTTTTTTTTTTTTTTTTTGGGCGTGCCGGTTTTCATTGCACATTACGTCAATTTTTATTTCAGACATTAGTTTTTCGATCATCTATCAAGAGTTTCAGCGCGCAGAGCTCCACTGCTATTATCATTCTTACATGGGCGTATTCGGCTTTTTTCACAATGGTCCACTCACAGGCCTGCAAGTACTAAACATGTATTGTACTATTCACTTCTGAATTGGTAGTTAAAATCCTGGTTCATGCTTCATGCAAATGTGAATGCGAAGCAGAGTTTGAGGCTACAATTCTATTTTTTGGAAGTGCATTTCAACTTAACATCAAATTTCGCTTTGCATTTGCATGAAAACTGAACCAGGCAAAAGGTTGGGTCAACAAAAAGCACAGGAAAGGGATTAATTATTTCAAAGATTCCAAACAACCGAAGGTAGGTTATCTTGCAAAAACTTCCTGGGTCAAATTTAGGGAAGTGTTATGGACTGCCTGAGTCTAGTGTGCTTAAGTTAGGATAGTCTAGCTGTTGTTGAAACATTTACTTTGGTTTGTGGCATTGTCCTGTGTGTGTAAAATGATAACTAGTGTGATTGTGATTTTGTGCAGGTGAGAGAGTGAAAAACAAGCAAGTATTACTCAACAAGTCTATGCCAGTAGTTACTATGAATCCACTCCCTAGCAATCCGTCTGGTGAACAACAAACAGAGTATCGAGATGTGCCTATTACGTAAGTTTCCTACACTCTCACTACAATCAGTCAATGTGCTGTTAATATTTATCAATCATTGCAGTTGTTAATTGTTGTTAATCATGGCCTTATAGGCACTGGACTCTTTTGATAATTGTCAAAGATCAGTATTCTCACTTGTAACCAAATATATACATAAAATAACAAACCTGTGAAAATTTGGGCTCAATTGGTCATCGAATTTGCAAGAGAATAATGAAAGAAAAAACACCCATTACTTTATACTATCAACAGCTCTCCATTGCTTGTTACCAAATAAGTTTTTATGCTAACATTTATTTTGAGTAATTACCAAAAGTGTCCAGTGCCTTTAAAGGAACATTACAGAATTGGTAAGAAAAAAACTTGTAAAATATACTTTTTGATCACAGATTTACATAAAACTTACACAGTCTAATGATGATGATAGTAGAAAACATCCCTTGAAATATTTCTGTCTGAAATGCCATATTTGATGAGAAATTAATAAACTAATTTTCCGATTGGAGTTTATCGCTCAGTGAGCGTTTTATTCACGTTTTATTCATATGTTGAGTCTATATGATTTCATGCAAATGTGTAATCGGTTTTTCACTATTTTCTCGTGACCCAGATGGCCGATTGATCTCAAACTTCTACAGGTTTGTCAGTTTATGTATATGGTGGATTAGATAAAGTGCTTACAGTGCCAGCAACTGTTTTGTTATCAAAAACCAATTCTGTAATGTTCCTTTAAGTCTGGGTGGATACCAAAGATTATAGAGCGCCCAAGGTGCAAGATTGGGAACTGGAGCTCTATCTATTGTTGTAACTAGCTGGTACACTTGTTGTATGTGGTAGATGTCTAGTATTATCAATCTGATTTTGTTTGACTTGCTTTATACATGTATTATTATGAAATGAATACACCAACTCTCTTGGTCTTTCCATGATGTCAGACTTTGGGTGTCTACATGTACATTGCATTATGGTCTCAAAAGCTGTCTTTGTTTTAGCATTGCAGGTTTTTATCTTTAACCACTTCAGGTTGGTTTTCCAAAAAAATCCATGCCAACCATTGGTATTAATTTTAGCATTTTTGTTTAGCTCTGGAGTAACCGTTTTCCTTTAAAAAATACCTCTGCAACAATGAAACCTGGACTTGACAAAGGAAAGACAACAAAGGTTCTCATAATATTGCAGCGAGATTTGATTTTTTCTTTTAAGAAAACATGAGTAGGCACTCACCATGGTTCACAGAAACTTGTCTCATAAGCCACTGGAGATATAAGCCACTGGAGATAATCTGCCATGGTCGATAATCTGCCATGGTCGAGAATCTGCCATGGTCGAGAATCTGCCATGGTCGAGATTCTGCCATGGTCGATAATCTGCCATGGTCGATAATTTGCCATGGCCGATAATCTGCCATGGCCAATAATCTGCCATGGTCGATAAACTGCCATGGTCGAGAATCTGCCATGGTCGATAATCTGCCATGGTCGATAAACTGCCGTGGTCGATAAACTGCCATGGTATGCTGGAATGCCGCATTTGTAAAGCAGGAAAAAGATGAACTGGGTGTATTTGGCAAAGCTTTGGACAGTGTAGTCTGTAACAGATAAGTGATGATTCTACGTTTAACTTTTTTTTCATGCGGCATAAAGGTTTAAAGGAGCCCAAGATTCCTACATTGAGAAGGTTTTGATAACCTCTAATCCTGAAGAAGCTTTCCTTATCAAAGTTCTACTCAGACAGACAAGAATACCAGAGATTGGAGATAAGTTCAGCAGTAGACATGGACAGAAAGGGTAAAGCTGTAAACAGTTAGCACTTTCATCCTGAATGTTGCGCACATACATGTATGCATGAGAGTACGTCCATTGCCGCAGAATATAATCATGAGGTGAAATCTGGACTATTCCATTTCACAAGGCAAAGCTGAGTGAAAGGGAAAAGCCAGATTTCACAGAGCGATTACATTCTGAAACAATGCACGAATGAAATGCATTCATTATTTGTTTAATGTTATTTATTTAACTAACACATAGATTCTTGTTATTTGCAATTTTCACAGTAAACACAAAACAGACACAAATCTAATCTAAATGCATTTTTATTGATTAATTAATCATAGAAATTTAATATTTTGTAATAACACAAGATAAAAATCATTCTAAACATAGCAAAGTGATGTCAAACTTGCAGTTCATGTGACCAAGATGTGACAAATTAGGTACTGCGTAGCACTTATACTGAACGTTGTTTTCAGTGGTAGTCGTCCAGTGTGTAAGGAAAGTAGCACTTCAAGTGTAGGTTACCAGTGAAATGTTTCTGGTGTTCGGATCTTACGGAGCTGTATGGCCAGTCCGATCCAATAAATAGTTAAAAAGAAACTAATTTCCGAACCTTAACTAAACGGTAAGCGTTAGTTACACAACAATATTTTCAAATCACGCTAGAAAAGTATATGCAAAACAATACATTTTGTCATCACGGGACTGTTAAAATACCTCGTATTATCCGTGTTCTCGTTATGACCGTGCTCGTATCTTCCATTTTTTTAAGGTATAGAAACATGCATGGGACAGTTCAGGACCGGTGAAAGACCTTGTTTAAACCGGCGTCTTGTATCTTCCAAGCTCGTATTAACGAGAGTCGACTGTATTTGCAACTAAAAATCATAAACTGAATCCTGAAAACAGTGCGAGAAAAGGTGTGGTTAAAGTGTAATCAAGGAAAATGAATACCAAACTCACCATGAACCTTGGTTTAAATCTATGCTCACAAATACCAGGGACAGTTCATCCATTCTGATTAGTTAAAAAGAGATCGCATGGTCATGTTTAAACATGCGAAATAAACACAGTGAGAAGTGTTTAAACGTACACGTGGCGCGCAAACTTGTAAAATTGTAAAAACGAGAAGTGAACACAGAGCGATAATGTGTACAAGACAATGCATTCTTCACTTCCTGAAAACTTAAAATAAAGGTCAACAGATCCGTCACTTCACGGAAACACAAAAGTCATACCCTGCATGTTCGGCAGTGTGCCAGCACTAAGTGTTTCAATGGAAAGTGGCGTATGCAAACCGACTTGCAAAATTTAGTAATTGTTAACCCATACCTCAGTATGTTGCATGACTCACGATATCACACCTGATATTAGCCTTGCTCAAGGCAGTCGCAGTTTTCACTCCAAAAAACCCACTGTAACCTATTTACTGTACACCAGCATGTACTGTGCATAATGTGTGTATCACATCGCACGACGCCCGACACAACTGTGAGCAGGTCATTCGCACTCGTATTACTGTCCGCATGCGGAGGCCGTCAAGCCTTGTAGGGTCTTTAATAATGTGTTTCTTTATATTTCGTCCACTATTGGATGAAAATGGGGGGCTCTCGGATATGCTGGTATGCAGATCATGAATATTCAAATATTTCGTCAGACCTATTGCTGACAACGCAGGATGAAAAATTAATGAATGATTCATTCTTTGAGGTCCAATCACGAGCTTCCCTCATGAACTTTGTGCCGTGTCATGCTTTCTGTGTGCGTGACGGGATGTGAGTGTACACAAACAAAACAGCGTCTATTTATTAAACATGACTTTCACTGACCAAAGGGGTCTTGTCTTCCGCGGGCATTATAGTAATGACTTTATGGCTTTAACACAGAACCGTCAAGGTGTTGATTCAGTTAGTACACGCATACACACACACAGAGCAGGTTATACTGCAGTGCTGTATCTACATACGTACACACCCACACGTGGGTTGTGCGGCGCAAAGAATAATCATAGTTTTTAGGCCTACATTGCATGTAGCTAGCTCGGGCGGGTAGCGCGGCGCAAAAAAATTGTTTTCAATAAATGAAGACAAAATTCCAATGCCTTGATCAAGGCTAACCTGGAATAGGGTGAAATGCATCCAAATCATGTACAAATCGTTGCTTTTTGATTCATTGTGGGGTTTGTGATTTGTTGACAGTGTATGTGGTCTGATAGTACAGCAGGAAGATATGCCGTTCAATGATCTAGGAATGTGCCCAGATATAGTAAGTCAGCTTTATCCAAACAGTATAGCAGTCGCTTATTTGGTGTATTTGTAGATTATATTCAGACAGTTTCATGTATGAGCAGACATATTTTCAACAACTCTTTAAAACATTGCTTAATTAAAAATTACAAAAAGAGTGAAACAAAAATCTTCCAATACCTCCCAAACCAATGATGCATTGATATGTCACATCCAAGTCTGACATATTACAATTCTAGCCTGTGGGAAAGACAAAGCATCAGGCCATTAAAATAATAGCAATGTTAGCATTTATACCACAGGTTATTTTAGGTTGGTAAGCAGTTTGCAACAGCTAGTGACATTTGGATTGCAGATTTGTGTATATTATTTGTGGTATATTGCCAAGCATGCATGCTTTACAATGATTCTATTTTACTGATTGAACAACTTATGCAAGGCAATTACCATGGTGGGTGGGAAGGAATAAAACTTCAAGATAATCTCCACTAGACCAGACACATACATGTCTTTTAGCTCAGATGTTTCCCGGGATTACAAATATATTTATTTCTTTTTTATACCAATGTTTTTTGTACAAGGAGAATGTATGTAGAAAGTTTGGAATTGAAATTGAGAAATTTGCATTCAATACATCAGTAAATTTTCAAATGTATGTGGAGTAACTGGCCAAGTGCTAAAAGTTACTGGCAGTCGTCCACATTGGTTGGGTATTTGTAGCAGAAAATGTCTTTAATGGGTAGAATTAAAGCTCAATTAACTTCAACAAGTTTGTTGTTATATGTTTTCATGTTATGATTTTTTTTTGCACATTGTCCCTCAGATCATGAACCCTCATGGCTTCCCCTCTAGAATGACAGTGGGCAAGCTCATTGAACTTCTTGCTGGTAAAGCTGGACTCTTGGAAGGAAAGTTCCATTACGGAACAGGTAAGTTGTTGGAAATAAAATCAATTGGAACAGTTAAAGCATGATAATTTCAATGGGAAAACAAAAACTGAAAAATGCACAGATTCATTTGAAGATGGGACACTTTACTCATTGTTTTCAGCAGAAAGTGTTAACGTCTGAATAGAATATGAGGGAATGGGTAGTGGTTTGTCTACAAGGTTTGTTGAATCAACGTAAGCTGTATAGACCATGTCACATTGTTTTCAAAACAAGAGTGCCCTCAAGTAGTCTTGGACATTTCTAGGAAGATGTGTCTGTTGTTTCAATACAAAGTTTGACATTGAGGACTGCTGTTGCTGCAAAGTCTGAAGTAAAGCAGCTATGTGAGTTTTTAGAGGTGCGCTCTCACTTTCTTCAAATCAACATTTTATCAAAACCCTACCTTGCCGCTCTCCTTATTTCATCTTCCATTGCCCTGTGTACACTTTGCAGACAGTCAAGACTTGATGGTGATGATATCACAAATCACATTGTCACTGTGTCAATCATTGTCATATTATTATGTGTGTTTGTATATGGCAGCATTTGGTGGTGACAAAGTGCAGGATATTTCGCAAGACTTAATTAAGCATGGTTTCAACTACCTTGGCAAAGACTACTTGACATCTGGTATTACAGGGTAAGCTAGAAAATCAATTGCTTTCACTACCTGTCACTATAGAAACACAACTACTCAGCTGAACTTTTTGGAAATAATTTTATTTGCAGACCTTTTGGGGGAGAAAAATTCCTCCTCAGTCTAGCCTTCTCCATATCTGTTTAACGCTTTCAGTGTTTTCTTTTCACTTGACGATTAATTTCTTATTTTTATTCATTTTAGTGTGTAATTAATTGAATTTTGTGGAAAGAAATAAATCATTTTAGCAATAATAATAATATAAACAGAGCTACTGTATTTATGTGACCAATTTACTTTACAGTCCATGCTTTGGGCATATTGGTCTTACAGTAAATCACCATTTTCAGACAACTTAGCCCCAACAGCCAGAGTTTCATGTTTTGAGAAAACCATTTGACAAGTTGAAGTGCATGTACGATTTACAATCAATTGTTTTAGAGATAGTTTGACCTATACCTAGCCAGTTGACTACCCATAGAGCTGGTTATTCAATCATGCTGATATTATTTGGGGTATTATAGTGCCAGTGCCAATGTAAAGAAAGGCTGTCACTGAGAAACAAATTGCAAATCTGACTGTTGTCTGGGTATGCTAATTAGAATAACAAAACTATCGTGTTTTAGGATTTTAAACTTGGGGTATTGTTGACTTAATGTTCACATCCAAAATGTGTACAAAAGAACATTATTTCGATTTGCAGAAATTGCTGATTTGTGATAAAACTTACACTTTGTGAAAATAGTAAGAAATTGTAATTCTAACTATGAGATGTGTACATTGTATCTAACCATAAAATACTGATTTGTTGAATTGACAGGGAGCCTTTGAGTGCATATATATACTTTGGTCCAGTATACTACCAGAAACTGAAGCACATGGTGTTAGATAAGATGCATGCTAGAGCTAAGGGACCTAGAGCTGTGCTGACTAGACAACCTACTGAGGGAAGATCAAGGTAATCCATTCCTCACTCACTACACAGTATTAGGTCTCCAAGCTCCTTGACTCCAATGCCTGGCAACAGCACAGAGTGTTTGAATTACAATTGTTTATCCCAAGATATTCTTCTCCAGCTGGTAGTTGAGTTTTGTGATACCTCTGCTTGGTGGCCTGGAGGTACAGTAGTCTGGTAGTGAGATCAGAAATTGTGTCAAGGGTGCATCAAAGTATACACTGAATAATGTCTCCAGCCAGCTTGGGCAAGAGGACAGGACAACCTACCTGTTATTATTACATATTTCTGGTAATGAAACCAAGGATATACCTCATGAATGAACTTAATCACTGTAGCTCGCAAGCCTGACAAAACCTGTAAACAAGAGTGCTTGCTATGTGAACCAGAGACCCAGGGTTAACCCCTACTTCTCCACGATAAGTGCTCTGGATTCTTTTATTTGCACTACCAATCCTAGTATACAGGACCAACACTAAAGTAAATACCAGAGCTTGAGTCCGGTGCTCCTAACCACTGGACCATGACATGCCACCTGAAGATACATGTACATGTGTCTCCTACAGATTGATTTTGAACTCCTAATGAAACCACCAAGGATTAATTGTTTCTTTGTATTTCAGAGATGGTGGTTTGAGACTTGGTGAGATGGAGAGAGATTGTTTGATTGGTTATGGTGCTAGCATGTTACTTCTTGAACGACTAATGATATCAAGTGATCAGTTCCAAGTAGATGTGTGTGGGCAATGTGGACTTCTGGGCTATTCTGGATGGTATGTAGACATACTATTTAGGGAATAACAGTGTCAGAACTTAGTTTTCACTGTATGGTAATGACCAGGTTAAAGGCACAGTACACGTTTGGTGAAGACTCTGAAAATTAATGGCAATACAAACTTACTTGGTAAGAAGTACAGCAGCTTTGGGTAGTATAATGAATTTTGAGAAACTTTTAACTTTGAAGTACTACGGTTATGGAAAATATATCACTTTTTATTCCCCAAAATTTGAATCTGAGAAGCGTTTCTGTCAGAAATGCTTCTAGACTGTGTATTCCTATGGGGAATATTCTTCCTGTGTGGAAATATTCGCTCCGTTTTTTTGGTAATATCTCAAAAATGCCACCTTTTGAAGTGAAATTTTCACAGGTTAGTTTTATTGTATGTACCTACATTTATATAGGATTAACAAAATCAGTAGGCTCCAATTACCAAATGTATGCAGCACCTTTAAGGCTAGTTACAACAACATCAGCCCCAACCCAGTTATCTCCTCTCTCCACACGGTGAAGACCAGGTCTTTTTACTGTTATTCCCATACACATGTACATAAATACCTTTTTAAAAAAAGAAATGGTTGGATTGATCTAAATTTGTAACATTATTTTCTTTTGGTGATATTTTCATACCTTTTATATTCCTGTTGAAGGGCCATACTTTAGAAGTGAATAATGTAGCTCAATGTAACAATCCCATGATATGAATCAAGCATTAATCACTTGATGTTGGGTGACGTGTATAGTGTATACAAGCAAAACTTTCACAGACACGGAAATGAAAGCCTGATAAAGCCGGCCTAAAATTGTCAACTGGATGTCGTCGGCAATGAATAGACTGACAATGACTGATGTTATGATGTTTGGCAGAATGGCAGGATTGGTTTGTTGTCTTATGACATTATCAGTAATCTGCGCATAAAGGCAGGAAGTAACATTTAAGATCAATTTAAATTACAAAAAAAGAAGAGTGGAAAGTTAGGAATCTGTAGAATTGTGTTAATTGTGTGCAAAATTGGTTGATTGCTTACAATGCAGCAGTGATGAGCGTAATGACTGTACCTATTGTGGTATAGACTGTGCAAGTCTTGCACATATCAAAAACGAGAAAACAAAGACTATAGTTTTCTTTAAAATCAAATCTTCTTTTAAAATTCCTTCTTTTTTTTTATTCTTGAAAAAAAATAATTCCCATAGCAAATTATTATAAATCAAATTTCAATTCTTATATAATACAAATATTTTGTTCAAATTAACATTGAAACAAAATTAAAACTTGGAAGTGGATGCTTATTTTGAAAAAAACAATCGCCACTCACCACCGAATTTGTGCGTCCATCACATAGGTTTAATGACAACATGACCATCAGTTAGGCAGAATTCTTAAATTTTAAATGTAACCGAAAACGGAGGTCAAGTCATTAACTTTGTTAAACTAAAATAATAGTTAGTATAAAATTCCTGCCATTTAAAACTCCATATGGTTGAGACCACAATGGTTGAGACCACAATGGTCCTGGAAGTTTGAATACGCGTGAGACTTACAAAGTCTATTGTCTTAATTTCAATCATCCATTTGGACAAAGCACAACAGCATTTTTGGTCAGTTTTTTTCAATGGGCTAAAAACACTACATACAGAATTAATTGACATATGAAAGAATGTTGACAATGTTGTGAGTTCATTAAGTATAGTTTTACTGCAATGGGTGTGTTTTAATTGTCAATCAATTAATAATTTAATAAATCAATCAGCCAATCAAGCAGTCAAGAGTCAAAATTTGATAAAATACTGCTTCTACAAGCTCCAAAACAGTGTACCACTTTTCCTAAAGAAATGTGATCTCTGCAACATATTCAGATCACTGATAAAGGTGAATAATTTTTGTAAATGTGTATTTATTTTCTACCATGTTGTTCATGTAATTAAATTTTATTTGTGGTAATATTGATGTAATTTTATTCACCGTCCTGTATTATGTAAAAGATGTTTCTTGTCAATTTATGTAAAACTCTGTATACTTTGTGATTGAAATAAGTAAATCCATCAATATCAATGTATGTTTTATTGATTTGATTGATTGCAGGTGCCATTACTGCAAGTCGTCACGTAATGTTTCATCTCTTCGTATTCCTTATGCTTGCAAGTTACTCTTCCAAGAAATGCAATCAATGAATATTGTGCCTCGACTTAAACTTAAGAAATATACAGAGTGATTGAGAGAGCAGTAAACACATTTACAAATGTCTGGTTTCAGAGTGTACAATACATCAACTATGTCAACTTTCTCTCTCACAAATGCTTCAATGCCTTTAACTCAGGGCCCTAAGGTATTTACTGAAAACATTTTCAACAACTTTGTATATTATATAAAAGTTTATTTTTGTTGGTGTTTGATGCTTGACCCTTTAGAGACCATAGCAGCTTGAAGCGTTTTGTACTTTCATTTTCATGTCATCACAAGGTCATGTCCTGACTTTAAATTTTCCAGTGTGTCAAATGTAAAAATACTATCTACCAGTCTACAGGTTTCAAAGAAACTAAACGTTTGTTTTAAAGTTGTTTCTGACCTTTGTACGGAAAAGTATAAACTGTTTTTTGTTTTTGTTTAATGTTTGTGGGCGAATGGTGATGATTATGTATCAGACAAACCAATGTGGAATAGGGAAAAATGTAGCGTTTGTATGTCTCACATCCAATGAGGCTGAAGGCAGAGTTAGATATGGGATGCAGATGCACTACGTTTTGTTAACAGATTCCACAAGTGGGCGTGTGATTTTATCTTCAAACAAACTTGACGCGTAGCTTAAAATAGCGCAATACATGGAGTTAGAACAGTGCATTAGAACAAGGTTTGATATGAGCCATGCATTATACAAAAAGGAAACATATAGACTGTGCTTTTAAGTCCAAATCCTGTTGAGAGAGTTAAGAAATATATATGTTGTTTTGTTTCTTCTTTCTGAAGCTCTTTGAACAACACGGTGTCCTTCTTTGGAACTGAAAGGTCAATTTGTTAACTGTCATTGCTGTAGAAACGTAATAATAAACAAAGAGCATTCAAATTAATCATTAGATGTAATCATGGTAACTATGTAAGATTGTTAAATGAATAATCACATCTTAGGAAATGGATGATTACATTGGCTGATAGTTTACAAATTCTTTTGACATTTGATCGTCCCCCCCCCACCCTGAACTAGTGTTTTGCTGCCATTGGCAGTGCCTACAATGTTTTAGAAAATTAAATGAGTGCGTAATGATTACATAATAAAAATTGATGTATATTCAGTTTGCGGTACATCATGTAGTCCAACGGCTGGACCGTTTTGGTATTTGCCAACTACACCCTCAACATTATTATAAAACAATTTTCAAATAGCAAGACAAGTTATCAAAGAACAAATCTATGTAGCAAAGTAGATATTATACAAATAATGAATGTTTATGAGTGCAATGGTGCGAATATTTTCATGAGTTGAAAGATGGAACGTTCTTTTCAACGAGGCGGAGCCGAGTTGAATGGAACATTCCATCTTTCAACGAATGAAAATATTCTCACTATTGCACGAATGAAAAACATTCATTGTTTTATATAACATCCAAGTAGATCTTTGTCATTTTGATTGGAGGATACAACTTTCAAAACGAACAAAGTGTACAATATTTAATTGTGACATTACACCCATTTCTTTTGGTTCGTCGGCTTGTTTGGATTCAACAGTGACTAAGTGCATTCTGTACTGCTATTTTGAGACACGCGGGCGCCGTGCTTTGCAGTATTATTACTGTACTGCATTATCAAAGACACACGCACGCAATGATGTGGTAGGCACCGTGCAATAGAACAAATCGGATGGAACGAAAAATGCACGGTGAATGGAACGAAAAATGCACAGTGACTGACGTAGCGTGCAATAGTACGTTTATTTGCTATCACGTGACGGACAATCCTCTAATCAAATGGCAAGGATCTGCTTGGGTGTTATAAATATATACATGGTGTTACCGCAAACTGAATATACATCAATTTTATTATGTAATCATTACGCACTCATTTAAGTTTCTAGAACAAAAAAACAATCATGTTAATTCTGTTCAAGTTGAATAATGATTTAAAAGTTATGTGATGATAGAAGGATGCACATATTTTCTTTGCTCAACCCAAAAGTAGTTAAAATTTACTCGGTCAGTTTTTCTTGTGGTTTTCTATTTGAGATTTACAATGTACATGTTCTTGATAACATTTTTGTTACAGAGATAATGCACTTTCTATTCTAGCAATAACCTTCACTGGAAGTATAGTTCCTTTGCCAACTCAATTCATTGTCTTTTCTTTTCAGGTAATTAATGATAGTCTGTACATACATGTGTGTGTAAAGTACTTTCTGTTCAAGTTTACAGTGTACTTTTGCTCTTGAGCAAGACAGATGTAAACTATAAAAATGTTGTGAAAAAACAGAGTAAAGATTGTTTGAGAAAAAGGCCCCCAAACAAAATTGTTTGTGTTATTTTGCCTGTTTGTTTGGGTTTTTGGGGTTGTTGTTTTTTTGGACACTGTTTCTATACTGTGTACAGGTATAGTCCTGATCCTGTTATTCTCTGTTTCATTGTCAATATAGTAACCTTGATTCACTGAATGCTTCTTTTGTTCATTTCACCCACACACATGGATGTCTTTTATTACCAAGTACAATAACATCATGTAGAGTAGGCACAAGTCCCCTGTAAAATGATGTGTACCAACATGTATTGCCAAACATCATGTATGTTAAAGTCACAATGACGGTAACCTTGCCCATGATGCTGATTGACAGTACTTTTGAACACAAGAGTGCACTTTGAATGGTGAATTTCTTTGCATCACAATAGTTTTGTCATATTATGATTGCCTGTATTGTTATTTTCTTGTATTAATGGCCAAATAAATAATAACAACAATGAGAAAAACAGTTAATTTCACTCGTTTCGCATTAAGTAAATTTGGTACACACACGCCCTAAGGCAGTCAAAAATACTGTGAATAACATTCACTCAGACATACAGACAATACAGACAACACAGACAACAGTGTCTGTATGCATTGTGCTTCTGCCTAGTGCATAACTCTATGGCATTTGCCAACCAAGGGTAGGCAAATGCCATAGAGTTATGCACTAGGCAGAAGCACAAATGCGTATGCGTCATGCCACCATCAGCCCCATACAAAATGTTGCCAAGCAGCTAATGATCAGCATCATGCTGTACAGGAGATTGATTTATTGCTTCAATGTCTAAAGGAGTGTTTAACTGCTACTCAGAATAACATTGGCTGCAGGTCTAGTTCATCTGAATCAAGCTCTGGTGTTCTCAGCAGCAGATTGTGGGTTAGATTCCCGGTTATGAAACTTATGCTCATAAGCAAGGCACTCAACCATAATTGCTTCGTAAAAAGTTGGGAAGGTATTTAAGTGCATTCTGCTCTACCAGCCAGGCTTCTAGTGGACGATACCCATGCCTAGATCCTTACGGACTGTGAAGGGGGTAACCCTGTTTCAGCCCAAGGAGTAGGTGGTACAAACTGTAAAGTACTCATGGTGATAGTTGATTTGGGCTGATCAATTAAGTGTAGCCCTCGCCTTGAAGTGGTTGTCTAGCCTTGTGATGTTAGGTTATTTTAACTCATTAAAAAATATTTATAAAAATGAAGAAATTTATTATTTTTGTTTTGTATAACACGGTGCTTGTTAAGGGGAACTTTTATTGTATTTTAAAAAGTTGAGAAACAAGGGTTTTTCTTTTCAGTTGCCAAGGTAATTTGACCTCTCGAGCAACTAAAGTATAATATTAGAAGTGAAGTGGGAAAAACTACGCTTGATGCTAAAGAGAAGAATGTTGTAGTTAAAAGTGCGTTCATGTAAATGACCAGTACACTGTAGAGGTGGGTTGACTTCATTTATTTTAACTTGAAGGAAAGAAAAAAAGTTTCCTTGCATTATGAATACCTATGAATCCATGTATGGTGGACTAAGTTAATTTGAAGTTCATGTGAGCAACATTGTGCAAGAACCCATAATTCGCATTTTACACTGAAAAGAGTTTATTTTACATTAAACTAAAATAATGTGAAAGCTTAAATACCTATTGCCATGTGTATTACATGTACATCCATGAAAACTGTTGGTTTTAAACTAGTGTTCAAAATAAATACACAATTTACACATAAAAAAGTTCAAATCATTTTGTTCATTTATTTAACACCAGTTTTCTTATGCAATCACCAAATTACTTTAAGTATTATAAAAATAAATTACGTACAAAGCAACTATAATCACTGCAAGTAAATTTCATGCAGATGAAACACACCATGACTTCCAGTTTGATCATACTTTAATGCAGCTGATGTCATCCTTCATGCAATCAACAACCATTTAGACAATATGATAAATATACATGATTTACAATAATTTATTACTGCTGGCAAGGCTTTTGAAATGTGTATGATACATTCTTCTGGAAGATGTGTAAATTCATTCAAACTTCTTGCCTTAAACTAGACACAATACAACAAACCTGTGAAAAGTTCATCCAATATTCAAAGGTGATCAAATTTTCTAGAAAATGCAACACGATATGTCATTTTTTTATTCATAATGTTTAACTAACTTCTTTGTATTTGTTGCATGATTCTGTAATTGGGAAAAAGATAACAATTCAAAATTTTCAAGTATACAATAAACATGTGTGTCTTAAATACTTTCTATGCATTACATTTAAAGCGAATAAAAGTACAAAATATTCTTTCAAATACCCAAATGAAAAATGTATGGCATTTGGGAGTTGGTTCATTTGTGAGTTGGTTCATTTGTGAGTTGGTTGATTGTTTCTCATGTCTGGAATTCTTGACCCGAATGAGACAATTTTATTTATTCTAAATACAAAAACAAGGTAGAGAAACACCATAAAAATTGTCTGACAGAAACTATGCTTAACCCCATCAGTAGTTTGAGTAGTTTATAAATGAGTTCCTGATTGGAAAGCACTCCATTAGTAGTTTGAGTAGTTTATAAATGAGTTCCTGATTGGGGCAGCACTCCATTAGTAGTTTGAGTAGTTTATAAATGAGTTCCTGATTGGGGCAGCACCCCATCAGTAGTTTGAGTAGTTTATAAATGAGTTCCTGATTGGGGCAGCACCAAAGTTTAGAGACAAAATGTGACAAAGATGGGGAAAATAAACATGTCTGCAACTTGAAAACTTCCCACTGATACATTCTTGAACTGACAGTATGTACATGGGTCATGTATACAAATTACACAGAACATACATGTAGAAGCACCATGGCAGATGTATTTAGTAGACTACCAAAATGCACTAATTTGGCTTGCTAAGCAGAATCATGTGACCAACCAAAGTACCAGGTTAAAATGTCATACCCTGTAGTTAACAAGTAACATTGAAAATACATGCAATGTACCATCTTGCTACAACACCATTATAAACACTATTTGGTTTAAAGGTATTCTACACTTTTGGTAACAGCTCAAAATCAGTGTCCACATTTTGTATGATTAAACATATGCATGAACAAACAAACCTGTGAAAGTTTGAGCTCAATTGGTCATCGAGGTCACGAGAAAATAGTGAAAAGAGATCTTATGTGTTTTCTGTTTTTTCAAATTATCGCGCGCGATAATTACTATTATTTTACTCGTTTCTCAGAAACGATAGCATTTTAGGCAGAAATATTTTAAGGAACCCTTTCTACCATTACTTACTTTAAATCATGTAAGTTATGTGTGAATCTGTGAACATTGTGTTTTTCGATCTTACCAATAGTGTACAGGGCCTTTAATAATTTAATAATAACAATAGTTATGTCATGTATCAAATAAGCACCAGTGGATTAGGGAAAATACAGCATTTCTGTGTCCCATATCCAACTTGCATAGTGAAACAATGGACTTAATAATAATAATAACACAGTTCTTATAGCCTATAGGCCCTAGAGCATGACACAAAAGTCTCAATGCGCTTTACAACAATAAAGGCAATTAAACAAGCATAAAAACATTTTTCACATGAACATGGTACTGTACAAAAAAATATTTTGTAGCAAAAATGTAGACAACTTTAACTGCACATTTATGTAAACAAACACATTAAAAAAGCAACCTTACCCGTAACCATACATGTATACATGTAACTTTAAAAAAACATAGAGCCTACATACAATGAAAAACTATGTACAAAAATTGCAAACATTTATAAACTATATCAACTGTCTGACAGCTGCATTTGAACATTGCATGTTGTGCAGTAATACAGTACATCTGTACATCATGCATAGACCCATCATAAAAGCAAATGTCTAGTGACTACAAAGGCTATAGTAGCATTGCTACATTAAATCTCTCACTAAAACCACAAACACTGTTACCATGGTTACACTAACTTATGAAGACACCTTTCCATCAAATATTAGGGGCCTATATGCAAATATTGGATGAGTGCAATGTTGCAGAATATAATCATGGGGTGAAATGGAAAAGCCAGATTTCACAGAGTGACTTTATTCTGCAAAAATGCACCAACAAAATGCATTCAATATATGCCTTCCACATAGATCCTTGTCATTTGAAATTTGTTCACAATAAACATAGAAACTTGTCCGCCTCACTCTGATTATTCTAACATAAATCCCTTCTGAACAGCCTGGATGACTCCATGTAGACACAAACCTTACACGTAAGTGCAGTGATGTAACCTTGCCTCGATTGGACAAACGGGCGGGCCCATTTTTTTGATTTTATTATTATTATTTTTTCGATGAAAGTTTGCCACCCAAAAAGCAAAAAATTAAAAACTTATTGGTTAAAGGCTTCAAGAAGAAAACTTAAGATGAAAATACATGTAACTCCGGGAGCTGAAAGTAGGAATTTGTATCCCTTTTTAATAGTCTAGATTGTAGGATGGCAAGAAACATGCCGAGAAGCTGTTGGAATGGATCTTTGTTCATCTTGGCAAAGCAAGTACACATGTACATGTTATACATGGCAAAATAAACGATGACACATGACGTGTTTTCCACCAATCAAATGACGAGGATCTTTAGCCCTTTCCACACATGGAATATAACCCTTGGGGAGGCCCAAGAGTTTTTTCACTCCGCAGTTACCCAGGCGCACTTTTACACCGTCACGCGGCACGTGTATTCACTGGGTCCTTATTCCATGGGGTTCCAGTTGTATGTTTCACACTGGTTCAAACCTTGACTAGCGAAGGTTATCGCTGTAGCTTTACCAAAAGTGCGACTGGTCAGCTGGTTGTAGTGTACACATGTAGTTCAGTGACCCATTTTTACGATCCAAAACAATTCAAATTTAACCTTTAACAAATGATTATTTTAAAAAGTTACAAATTCTTCCAAAAATATGATGTTAGAAATGTTTTCAGTTGATATTTAATTTCTATAAAATACAACAAAACTTATAATTACTTCAATACAAATCTGTTGAACAAATAGCTATAATGCATACCCCATAATTGTTTTAGCATGCATTTCTTGACCTCGGCTGTTTATCTTTTGCACTTTAAACTGGGGTAAGCAAAACCCACTTTCATTTCTCACTAGCACTTATTCCCTAGGGGATTAAGAATACCCCAGGGTCTTACCTCTACTCCAGAGCAGGGGTGGCTATTCCACTGGGGAATACCCATTTGCGGGTAGATCAGGGGTAAGGCGATCCAAGTGTAAAACTGTCAGCTGTTACTTCCTGTGGATGCCCCCTGGGAATACACCAGTGTGAAAGGGGCTTTTTGTGTGTGGTAATACAACATATCCTTAAAACAGATATTGAGAACATTAGAATTTAACAATAAAAGCTACAAGTTAAACTGCTGCTTAGAAAATAAACATGAACATACTGAAAGACTAACTTCTTACAAAATCAAAGTGTAGAAGTCAAAACCACAAAATGTTGGCTTGTTAAACTTAATGTACTGAAGACAGTCAATTTAACACCATGTTCAAGTATAGGGCCTACTGAAAAGAAAATTTAAACAAATTAACATGCAAGTAACTGTTTTGTCCTTGGAGAAAAACATCCAAGACCAACTAGTAACTCAATCAAATTTTACAAAAGAGCCACAGAGCCTGGACTTTTGCAGTCATGATTTGTACACAGCTCAATGGAGGAAAACATAAATCTGAACGTTACAAGATGGGGAAATATCTCAACACTTATTTAGCTGGGTTTTTTTTCAATTGTTTATTCTATGTAGTAATTAGTACAAGATCTGAAATTTGTCACATCACCAATGTACATCTTGCCTTGGAATGTACAGAGGTTATTTGATGTACTATGTATTACACAAACCCACACCATGGACACACCTTATAAATACTTCTTACTTAGTACATGTTTTAAAGTCACAATGAAAGAATTACATTAACCAACACAATGCAGTATATAAAAATAAATCCACATGCATAAAAGTGAAAATTTATTCGAAAATATATATTTGTACTAATGAGCTTAGTTGCTAGTACTACTACACTGTAAATGCATCATGTCCCATGAAAGACAAGTATTACTAAATTCAAAGAGCACCTGTTGTCTGGAGATTTATGTATTTGTGTACAATATTGACCACAATAATGACTTGACCACAATATTGAACACATGGAAGGCAAACAACAAACATAACAATCTATTGAGGTATCCCACCTCTGCTTTTTCAACTGTGTTAAGACAAAAACAATTATATTATTTGGGTAAATAAAATTCTTGTTTTTTAAAGAAGGCACACGTAGTAAAGACAAGTTTGTATTTCTGCATAGTTATTTCAATTGGATAGAGTGTTAGGATCCAATCAAGTGTAGGATCTATACAAACATGAAGCAACTAGACACTTTCAGATATTAACTTGTACCAAAGTCATTATAATCATTCACCACACAATATATGGCAAAATACAGGCAGCTATTAAGACAGGAAGAGAATTAAAAGAACTGACCCTAAATCTACACAAAAATATTCCTTCCCCAAAATACAGTTAGGCAGACAATTAGTGTACCCTTTGCCAAGGCTACTTTCATTGGATGCAGAATGGTGGCTTCCAAACTTCACATCCATAGATCTGTCTAAATTACATTCAAGGTTTTCAACCATGGATTAACTCTGTTTAAAACAAGGATTGTTATTGGGATTTTCACAAGGTATGTGAATCGTCTTGATACCCTGTTTTTGTTTGACTTTGCGCAGATCACATTTGTCCCAAATGAAATAAGTGAATGCACCTATGATTAGGAGGTTGATGGTAATAACTAATAGTATTACACCAACTGTGTTGAGTAGTGTTGGCATGGGTAGTACAGAGAGGACATCAACACGCCTTGTCTGCATATCAATGACATTCCCTTGTAGCTGCAAGTAACTAGCATAGCTGCCTACAATATGGAATAACTGATGACTGTGACCAATGATATCAAATTTACCAGGTGCTAATACTTCTGGGAAATGTGTAGCATAGATGAGGATTGTTGCAGCACACATTATAAACTGATAAGAATGATAGTGTAGGGCATCTGATTGACAATCATCTACTTCACAAAACACAACACGATACAGTAATGGGAAGCTGCAGTGCAAGTACGGAGTAGCAAATGCTGCCATACGTAACACCTTCTGCTTCTTTATTCCAGCTACAAGCCGGGACATGCATGCCAATACTGTACACAGAAAGGCAACAAATACACACATTGGCAAATACGCTTTGTGGTATGTGGTATTCATAAAACTCTTTGGAAATACGTATGTATTATACAACATGGAACAAGCCATACTGTAGACACTCAATGCACCGTAGTCGAAAAAGAAGCAAAGATGACGTACCCTCTCAGACATGCAGTTGAAGAGGTGAGCTGTACTACTAATGATCATGTACAGGCACACTGAGGCCAAATATACTTGCATAGGATAAGTGAATGGATCCACATCAAAGCTCAGCTCATGCCATAACCACTGAGTGTATATCCACAGGAATAAACCAGATGTCAGGAAATGAGTCCAGAAATTTATGGTTTCATTGGTGAAGGTGAAGGCACTCAGTATACAGGTAGCCACACTGCTGCGACATGACCGGTACCCAGATATGATAAATGGTTCCCTGAAGTCCTTAGGAACATGGTTTACTCTCAGTAGCTTGATAGTCCACATAATGAATTGTATGCAGCCTATGTACAAAGAAAACAAACAAGGATGTTTAGTAAAATTTGTTGAAAACTATACGTATTTTACCAAATCAAAAACAATATGATTTTCCAGTCGAGTCCGAGATTGCTTTTAAAGATGTAGTTATTTTTATGAAAAATTTATTTGGTTTATAGTGAAGACTACATTAAGGAGCATATTGTTGTTGCATAATAATGTGAGGTTTTGCCCCAGCCCTTGCATAGTGGGCCATTATTTTACATCCCCGGCACAATCCCGGCCCTGGCATGCAGGGCATTTATCACAACCCTCCCGCACGATCATGGCTGGCCTAGTCATACAGGGCATTTGTCACATCACTTCCACAATCCCAGCCACAGCATTGGGACATGGCAAAAAATTGTTAAACCTCAGCCAACTCCCCGCTATTGTCCCAGCTGGCAGGGCAAGGTTTTTGCGCTATGTATCCCCATCTATGTCCCGGCTTCTTCCTTCCAAAGTCCTGGGTCCCCCAAGGCCAGGACTACAGTTACTGATACATGCATGATACGCAGCAAAGCACCCTATGCTATGGGGGGAAAATCCACATGAGCAGGGTTGAGAATCATTGCTGACAAAAAAGTGGGAACAGATGTCATTTCCATCTTTTGATAAACCCTGGATTTAATATTCCAAGGAGCTTTCCAGCGCTAGATAAGTAGATCAAAGACTAAAGGGCAGGATAACATGTATTTTACATGCATATCCAAAGAAAATAACTGCATGCTACTTTTTTTTTTTTTTTTGAATGGTAAAACTGAGAATAAAAAAAGCGCAAGAGCACATTGTTAATGTCCACACTGGAAGCACCACACAGAGTTCCCTCATCTAAATGCTGAATTCTGAATAGGCTTTGATGAGAACCCCCGTAGATGTAGATGTAGAACATTGGTACTATAGTATTTGTGGGGCTATAAAACGGCTTGGAAGGCATTTGAGGAGAGCAAGCTTTTCCAGAAACATGACAACCCAATTTAAGTCAAAGGTCATAACAAAGCTTTACAAACCAGGACAAAGAATAGAAAGGGCTGAATGGAAGGAAAAACTTCTTCTACATCAGAGTTATTTCCGAATGGAACAACCTCCCTACAGTTGTATGTGGTGAACGCAGACTCAACCAATTCAACCAGTTTAACTTGAGTATAAAATAAAATCCCTTAACGTTAGAAAGTTTGGTTGGGTTTGATCATGGATCTAGCTTCTAAGTACCTCCATGGTTTGATACAGCATGCCTAGTCAAGGCCTTTGAAAAGGGGAGGGGCAACTTCAATCTGAAATATCCAGGAAATCCAACCCCTGCATTTTCTCTATCATTAAAAACAGTGCTAGGTATATCTATATACTATTGCTATTAAATCTACCTACTTTGACTTTTAATTTACGGAGAATGGTTAACTCTCGATTGCCTGATGTTGGACGCTGAGCTGAGATAAGGCGGGTGAGCTTCGCTGCTCGCTGACCATCACTTTCACACTGCTGTATACCATCTACCTAGTGTGATCAACAGGACAGGAAAGTTAGGTAGAACTTATATAGTGCGATATCGAAGACGTTGCAGGTATAGTTTGGCTGTAATGTGTTGTGTTTAGTCAAGGTACTTTTCCTTAGGACAGGAATGGAGGACGACATCCATAGTGTGACAACGAAATCTGACTTTGTTCGTGTAGTCAAGGTAGTTTTCCGCACCACTCACATGACACAATAGTACCGGGTGCGGCTTGGACCCCCTGCGGCGCGCGGCAGTGATTTTTGGGGAGCCAGTGCTCGCTCGAACATGTACCGTATATACCGCCCGGTTGCGCAATTTTGTTTCCCAGCACCAATGAATGAGCACCAAATCCGAACCCAGTTTTTAATTTTTGTGAAATATCGTCAATAAACGTCATTCATCATGTTCTTTCTTTCCCCTACCTCCATGCTTTCACAAGACATTCTTTCACCGTACGAAACCTCGCCCGTTATATGCCATCGCTATTTTTTCCCCAAAAAAGCAGTTGGTCTTATATTCTAAAGCAGTAATTATTTTTGTTTTCAATTTTGTTTAAAGCAGTTTTTAAAATATATTACTTGGTTTTTACTCTAAAACTGATTTCGGTAAAACACTGTAAACAATGTAATATACTCAGCTACTTTCCCGAGTTCTGTGAAAAAAACAAATCCACAGGCTCGGGTGGGATTCGAACCCACGACCTTTGTTATTCTAGAGCATTACCAGCTTTGCCCGGCAGCCAGATAGTTGGTAAGACCATAGAGGTCCTTGCTCTATGTTAAGACATCTGCTCTATTGGCAAAGTTTCACAGAACTCGGGGAAGTACTGAGTAGTATACAGTGCTTTACATACATTGTGTAATTGGGGTACTAAAACCAAATAAAAAGGTAGTAATAGTATTTTTTATCCCCGACGAAAATTTATCATCAGTTATTTTTATTTTCGTTTTTAAAGCAACTGTTCGATTTCCGGAAGCCATCATCCTGCTTCGGGGTCTATTTGATCAGTAATGAATGAACCAAATAAACAAAATTTAATAAACTTTGCTCTGATGTGTAAATTCTCTTTTCGGCAGGAGCCTTTAGATCACTTTCATGGATTCGTTAACGCCTATTTAGTTTAAACCTACGCATCATTCATTTTTAAGCATGCGAGCTTGTAAAATATCATTATTTTGTTCATACAATTGTTCACCTACGCGTCGACTTTTTATTCTGATGCAGCAGCTTTTTTTCTTTCTTTTTTTCGGCATCTTTGAAATGGTCTAGTTCCCATCTCGAATACAAAGTCCAATGTAAATATTAAAAGAGGGGGGTAACTACCATTGTTGCTACGAAAAGTTGCTGCGAGTTTCAATACTGTTTGAGTAAATGGTTATCCTTTTTTAATCGCATGACGCATAAGAACAATTGAATGACCGTTCCTCGAAAATCGCCGCTTATTTCGCCGGAAAACCTAAGAAAAGAATGCAAAAGAGCGTCCAAAAATCCTGGTACTGACCACTGACCCTTTTCATTTCAATTGTTTTAAATTAAAGTTCAGAGGTTGGTTGTGTTTATTAAAGTGATGGAAGCAAACCACACTGTCGTTACCATGGATCGACCAATCAGAATCGAGGATGCAAGTTTGTTTGAAGGGGTACGTTCAGGTCAACTCGGTCCGAAGTCAACTCGGTCCGAGTCAACTCGGTCCGAAGTCAACTCGGTCCGAAGTCAACTCGGTCCGAAGTCAACTCGGTCCGAAGTCAACTCGGTCCGAAGTCAACTCGGTCCCATGTCAACTCGGTCCGAAGTCAACTCGGTCCGAACGATTACAGATCATGAAACAAAACCAGAAATGAAGGCTTGTTTAAGTTCTCATAAGTAAGAAAATTACCATTTGAAATTGAATAAAATCCCCAAGAGCAACTGTCTTCTTCTTGAGTTTATTTAGTCCAATAATTCCAATTAGTGCAAGTATCCTATACAAAGCTCTTACTGAAAACAAACGGGACGGGAACTAGGCTATTGAATAATACGGGAGAGTTGACTTCGGACCGAGTTGACCTCGGACCGAGTTGACCTCGGACCGAGTTGACTTCGGACCGAGTTGACCTTGGACCTAGTTGACATGGGACCGAGTTGACTTAAATCCGTTTGAAGATAACGCATCTTGCAAGACTTTCTTAATGTGGTGAGTGACGGTCATTGGCGGTAGTTGACTCTGAAATTCAAGTGAAACTCAACTCGTAAACGCATTAAGCGCTTGGTCTATTTATTGTACTAGGAAGGAAAACAATGAAAAACTACCGGAAAACACAGATAAAATTGTATTTTTCCGAACGCACGAATTTGCGCTGACCATGTATGTCCATGCATGGGTCTGTCAAAACAAAGAGCAAGGGTCAAAAGTGCCATTCATTATAATATCTGGCGTCCAATAAATAACGACATGAAACTAATAAAACAAAAACACTCAGCAACTTTTATAAAGCATGTATGAATAACACAAAGTAAAAACTCGCGCAATTTAAAGACTTGCTTGCACCATGCTTGCACAAACAAAAACTTAAAATAGCAAATGCCCGCAATTTCCAGACTTGTGCAGTTATGTTTTAACTTACGCGAGTTACAACTTTGCGCCTAAATCCTACATTATCGGAAAAGTCCAAAGAGGAGGGCAGGGCCCTGGCAGGGGTATCCGAGGAAATTTGTCGGTACCAAAAGAACGACATTTATCGATCTGTTGGGAAGTTAAATAACGTAGTTCCTGTAAGGTAAAATATTTCAGTATTATTCATGGACTTAGCTATTTTAATGTAGAAATAGTTAATTTAAAACATTATTTCTTTGACCTGTTGATGAGAGATGTACGTACGAACCGACGTATGAAGCCCAATTTCCTGCCCAAAACATGACAACCATGATGCACATTACAATGCCGTAGGTAGTTGTTTGGCTTCATACATCTGTATGAAGCATAGAGCTATATATATTGACTAGAGCGCTAACTTGCTCTGAGTTTAGAAGCCACCCTGGGCGCAGACATGTTTGATTGTTGCGTTGCGTTTTTAGACTACACATGGCCGCGAAAATTTTGCATTCGGCGTGCGCGCTTACGTACGCGCCATATTTAATCTAACGATCTTTGCTCTTGTAAACAGGTGATTTTAGTGATGTCTTAAAAAAATATGTAGTAGGTAATTCTCTGATGTTGTTACTTACGTCTTTAGGAAAAATGCTGAGTCGAACTAAAGCCTTGTTTGGGAGGATTCAATGCTTCAAGATGTCAAGGGGAAAAAAACGAAATCTGCTTCAAGGATACACAACACAATATGCCGGCAAGAATGCTGAACTAAAAAAAAGCCGTATACGCGCAAACGCACATGTTAAACATGACGCACATGACGCTCGCAGTTTGTACGCTCATTAGCAGATTGTGCGTTCTCAATTGCTGCAAAACGCTTTATCATGCAAATAGCCGTACAATTGCTGTACAAAATTTCAAGCTTTTGTATTGGTTTGTACATAAACATGGATGCGCCCACACGGCTTCAAAACCTTAGTGCGTGTATAACGGGGTGTTAGCGCTCTAGTCAATATATATAGCTCTATGGTATGAAGCCACAACCACGGAAGTTTGCGTGTGATGTGTATATGAAGCCACAACACGAGACGGTGAGGGTGACTGGATAGGTGGGGGGGGGGGGGCTGAGGGTGAGGGTTTGGGGTTGGGTGAGGGTTAGGGCCTAGGGTTAGGGCCTAGGGTTAGGGTCAGGGGGAAGGGTAGGGCGGTAGGGCTGGGCTAGGGTGAGGGGTATAGGTTTAGGGGTAGGGGTAGGGTTAGGGGTGGGGTTAGGGTGATGAACACTCCCCTCCTTTCACCATGGAGGAACCCAACCAAGTAATAAACGTGCATGGTTGTGCCATCTAAAAAGGCGAGGAATTGGGCTTCATACGTCGTGACGCATTCATGCCTCCTTGATGAGGCTCACTTCAAAAATCACCCGTGCGCACGCAGCATGCAAACTTTCAGAAACATCAGCTAGAAATCTACGGTGGCTCATATTTGCCAATTCCTAGAGGAACCATGTTTTTTTAAGGCTTTCCCTGCCGCATTATTGCGATATATTGCTGTACTATTGCATAATATCGCCTTATTTTATTGCGTTCTATCGCCATACTATTGTGTTTTTTCGCCAGACTATTGCGTTATATCGTACGGCAATATAAGTCAATAGCATGACAATTAACGCAATAAAATACGGCGATATAACGCAATAGTATGGTGATATAACGCAATAGTACTGTGATATAACACAATACTAGTACTGCGTATAACGCAATAAAATTCAGCGATATAACGCAATAAAATACAGCGATTATAGCGCAATGGTACAGTGAATATAATGCGATTTAACGCAATAGTATGGCGATTTAACGCTACAGTACGGCGATAAAACGCAATAGTATGGCAATAAAACGCATGAGTTCTCCAGAAATTGGCGAATATGAGCCACCGTACAAATCAGACAAACTGCAACAACATTAGAGACTTTGAAACTAGCTGTTAGACTATTGGTGACAAGCCACGCCTACTAAGGTCACCGTTGACAATATATCAAGACAAAGAAAAATGTCCTGTCTAATGTCTCTATAAGACTCAAGCCAGGAACTTACGAAGATTAGAGAACAATGAATTATCTAAAGTATTTATAACACCAGATCTAACACCAAAGGAGAGACATGCAAGTAAGAAGCTGAGAGAGGAACTGAAATCAAGAAGACAAAAAGGAAAAGCGGTACCGGTAGTAATTAAAAATGGCAAGATAATAGAAGCTAACAGAAGTTCTTTTCAAGGCCATAGGAGAGATTCCAATCAAATGATGGGAACAGAGGTGTACCTAGTACTATCGTAGTAGTTGTATCACTGCACTACACCAGCACAGCACACAAGAAACAGACGCCAAGTGAGCCCTCCTTATCTGCAAGAACACACAAGCTTCAAGAGAAGCCAAATGAGTCTTCTTCAGTGTTTCACGAAAAATCCTTGCAGAGGTCAAGCAGACGCAAGGTAGACAAGGGAAACAACTTTACTAAAATGTCAAGGGAAACACCTGCAATGCACCCTAAGTGCTCTTCTAAACCCTTACAAATGCCAAGTGAGTCCCATGCAAAGAAAAGGGATTTGTACAAGAAGAGGACAAAGGAGTCCACTGCAGCGCACTGCACAGACACTGCAAGCTATTTGTATTGACAATGACAACCACACGCAGAAGCCAACAGAGCAGACTGCACACAAGAGAACTAACATGAAGAAACATATTGATTAATATGACGACCAGTGCACCTTTTTAACAGAAAAGGAGGAAAAACCAATTTTCTACAATGCTATTAAAGCAAATAGGAATAGCAGAGGTACATTTTTAGAAATGAAAAATAATTGGTGTCACATAGTCATGGTGCGATGAATCAGTTTTAGACTGGGAGGTAGCTATCGAATGATACACTCTCTTCAGAGACGACAAGCGTTCATCATCGAGGAGAGGAGTACTGTTATACATACACAAGTCCCTTTAAAGTTCAACTACCCCTTGCCAACCAATGACTGACATCAAATGTGAAAGCTTGTTATGGTGTCAGATAAAGCTGAACCTGTAAGACGATCTACTGATTGGACTCTAGTATCGAAGCCCCAACAGTAACCAAGACAACAATGACTAACTTTTTCCAGCAGCTGAAAAGACTGGAGAACACTAAGTCCGGCCATTTACTTGTTTTTGGCGACTTTAACTTCCGAGAGGTGAATTGGACTGAGGGATATGGCGATGCAGGGAAATCACACCCAGCAAGTATATTGTACGACACACCCAGGATCTTTACCTAACACAGCATGTGGAAATACCAACTAGAAATAAACAAGGACAAACACCATCAACTATGGACCTGATATTTACAAACAAGGAATTTATGGTTGAGAACTGAACAGATGTAGCACCATTGGGTATTAAGAGTGACCATGTTCGAAGGTAGCGAATAAACCTGGCAAACACTAAAAGGTGTGTACGACAAGGCAGTCTATGACCATTTTCCATTCAAAAAGACAATGGCCTTGGTTGTGTTCCAAATACAGTCTTTACCATGTTTACAAGAGATACAGAAGTACCTAGTGCAAGGACTACGACGAATATAAGAAGCAGAGCAACAAGACAAGAAAAATAACTAGACAAGCACAAGCAAAGTATGAGAAACGTCTAATGGAGCAGTTCAAGACCAGTATCTTGTATGGTTGGTGTGGTCAACCACCTGATTGCTCTCTTGATTGTATGGTTGGTGTGTTCACCTGTAGCTATAGTATAATCCTTTATCTTGATTGTATGGTTGATGTGGTCAACCGCCTGATTGCTCTCTTGATTGTATGGTTGGTGTGTTCACCTGTAGCTATAGTATAATCCTTTATATTGACTGTATGGTTGATGTGGTCAACCACCTGAGCAGCTATAGTATAATCATTTATCTTGATTGTATGGTTGGTGTGGTCAACCACCTAGATTGCTATAGTATAAACCTTTATCTTGATTGTATGGTTAGTGTGGTCAACCACCTGGGTAGCTATAGTATAATCCTTTATCTTGATTGTATGTTTGGTGTGGTCAACCACCTGGGTAGCTATAGTATAATCCTTTATCTTGATTGTATGTTTGGTGTGGTCAACCACCTGGGTAGCTATAGCATCAACCTCGTCCCCAGGGTGTGTCGAGCAGTACGAGGTTGACCGCTCTCTCACCCTGGTATTGGATCATTTGCATATCCAAAAAGTTTGGATACGTATGCAAATTAGAATAGTCTGGCTGCTTATCGAAATTAACGTCTTCGTCATGGTCTTGTATATAGTCAGGTACCAGATTTAATAACCTGTTTGTACGTTGGTTGCCGGCCGGCTGTTTTGACAAAGGTTAACATTTTGGTTTTGTCCAATCAGGATCCAAGTAAGGAGTTTCCCTCCCAGGGTTTACTATTGTAAACATTGTTGGAAATAAAGTAAACCATGGGGACGAGGTTGCTATAGCATAATCCACCTGGTCAACCACCTGGGTAGCTATAGTACAATCCTTTATCTTGATTGTATGGTTGGTGTGGTCAACCACCTGTATATATAGTATAATCCTTTATTTTTATTGTATGGTTGGTGTGGTCAACCACCTGGGTAGCGATAGTATAATCCTTTATTTTGATTGTATGGTTGGTGTGGTCAACCATCTGGGTAGCGATAGTATAATCCTTTATTTTGATTGTATGGTTGGTGTGTTCAACCATCTGGGTAGCTATAGTATAATCCTATATCTTGATTGTATGGTTGATGTGGCCAACCACCTGCAACTATACTATAATCCTTTATCTTAATTGTTTGGTTGTGGTCAACCAACTGCAACTATATTATCATGTTTCATCTTGATTATTCACTGTTGTAGATTGGGCATAAAGTACAAGAATGGAAACTTGTCAATCACTTGAAGCAATTTGCTACAAGGAGAATAAACTCTTCATACTGGACCAGTTACAACTCCCCAAAAAGCTAGAATATGAAGAAATTACATGTGTGGAAGAAGGATGGAAAGCAATTAAACAAATGAAGGTAGGTACTCTTTAATTTGTAATCAATAGTGCATGCCTGCCAACCATTCCGGTTTAATCGTAATTTGAACATTTTAAACCCTAAAAATTAAAACAATCCTATTTCTGATGAAGAGGGGAAAAAAGAAAGGAGGGTGCTATTTCACCAATAGTTGGAAAAAATTAACAAAACAGGACCTTATTTTACTTTAATATTTTCTTTTAAAGGTCAGGCTGTATAGACTGCACACAAGGTATGGGTATGCATTTTCATGGGTGAAAGCACTGTTTTCCAGATTAGTCCTCATGTTTAAGACTGCAAGAGGTTACCTTGATACATTTTCAAGATGGGAAAAAAGTTAGGGATTGACTTTTGTCCTATGAGAAACCTCAAGACAGTGTGTGTCCGATGCAAACGCGTTTCGAGTATCTTCGTGTTGACTAGAAAAGAGCATCTTCACCATTGCTAGGTTGAAAATCTACAGTGTTGACTAGGTTGAGCATCTTCAGTGTTGACAAGGTTGAGCATCTTCAGTGTTGACTAGGTTGAGAATCATCTTCGTTTAGCATCTTCAGTGTTGACTAGGTTGAGAATCATCTTCGTTTAGCATCTTCAGTGTTGACTAGGTTGAGAATCATCTTCGTTTAGCATCTTCAGTGTTGACTAGGTTGAGAATCATCTTCGTTTAGCATCTTCAGTGTTGACTAGGTTGAGAATCATATTCGTTTAGCATCTTCAGTGTTGACTAGGTTGAGAATCATCTTCGTTTAGCATCTTCAGTGTTGACTAGGTTGAGAATCATCTTCGTTTTAGCATCTTCAGTGTTGACTAGGTTGAGAATCATCTTCGTTTAGCATCTTCAGTGTTGACTAGGTTGAGAATCATCTTCGTTTAGTATCTTCAGTGTTGACAAGGTTGAGCATCTTCAGTGTTGACAAGGTTGAGCATCTTCAGTGTTGACTAGGTTGAAAATCTTCAGTATTGACAAGGTTGAGATTGAGAATCTTCAGTATTGACTAGGTTTAGCATCTTCAGTATTGACTAGGTTGAGAATCATCTTCGTTTAGCATCTTCAGTGTTGACTAGGTTGAGAATCATTTTCGTTTAGTATCTTCAGTATTGACAAAGTTGAGCATCTTCAGTGTTGACAAGGTTGAGCATCTTCAGTGTTGACTAGGTTGAAAATCTTCAGTATTGACAAGGTTGAGAATCTTCAGTATTGACTAGGTTGAGCATCTTCAGTGTTGACTAGGTTGAGCATCTTCAGTATTGACTAGGTTGAAAATCTTCAGTGTTGACAAGGTTGAGAATCTTCAGTATTGACTAGGTTGAGCATCTTCAGTATTGACAAGGTTGAGAATCATCTTCGTTTAGCATCTTCAGTGTTGACTAGGTTGAGAATCATCTTCGTTTAGCATCTTCAGTGTTGACTAGGTTGAGCATCTTCAGTATTGACTAGGTTGAAAATCTTCAGTGTTGACAAGGTTGAGAATCTTCAGTATTGACCAGGTTGAGCATCTTCTGTATTGACTAGGTTGAGCATCTTCAGTGTTGACTAGGTTGAGAATCATCTTCGTTTAGCATCTTCAGTGTTGACAAGGTTGAGCATCTTCAGTGTTGACTAGGTTGAGAATCATCTTCGTTTAGCATCTTCAGTGTTGACTAGGTTGAGAATCATCTTCGTTTATTATCTTCAGTGTTGACAAGGTTGAGCATCTTCAGTGTTGACAATGTTGAGCATCTTCAGTGTTGACTAGGTTGAGAGTGAGAATCTTCTGTATTGACTAGGTTGAGCATCTTCAGTATTGGCTAGGTTGAGCATCTTCAGTGTTGACAAGGTTGAGAATCTTCAGTATTGACTAGGTTGAGCATCTTCAGTGTTGACAAGGTTGAGAATCATCTTCGTTTAGCATCTTCAGTGTTGACAAGGTTGAGAATCATCTTTGTTTAGCATCTTCAGTGTTGACTAGGTTGAGAATCATCCTCGTTTAGCATCTTCAGTGTTGACTAGGTTGAGAATCATCTTCGTTTAGCATCTTCAGTGTTGACTAGGTTGAGAATCATCTTCGTTTAGCATCTTCAGTGTTGACTAAGTTGAGAATCATCTTCGTTTGGCATCTTCAGTGTTGACTAGGTTGAGATTTAGAATCTTCTGTTTTGACTAGAATGAGCATCTTCAGTGTTGACAAGGTTGAGAATCATATTCGTTTAGCATCTCCAGTGTTGACTAGGTTGAGAATCATATTCGTTTAGCATCTTCAGTGTTGACAAGGTTGAGAATCATCTTCGTTTAGCATCTTCAGTGTTGACTAGGTTGAGAATCATCTTCGTTTAGCATCTTCAGTGTTGACAAGGTTGAGAATCATCTTCGTTTAGCATCTTCAGTGTTGACAAGGTTGAGAATCATCTTCGTTTAGCATCTTCAGTATTGACTAGGTTGAGAATCATCTTCGTTTAGCATCTTCAGTGTTGACTAGGTTGAGAATCATCTTCGTTTAGCATCTTCAGTGTTGACTAGGTTGAGAATCATATTCGTTTAGCATCTCCAGTGTTGACTAGGTTGAGAATCATATTCGTTTAGCATCTTCAGTGTTGACAAGGTTGAGAATCATCTTCGTTTAGCATCTTCAGTGTTGACTAGGTTGAGAATCATCTTCGTTTAGCATCTTCAGTGTTGACTAGGTTGAGAATCATCTTCGTTTAGCATCTTCAGTGTTGACTAGGTTGAGAATCATCTTGGTTTAGCATCTTCAGTGTTGACTGGGTTGAGAATCATCTTCGTTTAGCATCTTCAGTGTTGACTAGGTTGAGAATCATCTTCGTTTAGCATCTTCAGTGTTGACAAGTTTGAGAATCATCTTCGTTTAGCATCTTCAGTGTTGACTAGGTTGAGAATCATCTTCGTTTAGCATCTTCAGTGTTGACAAGGTTGAGAATCATATTCGTTTAGCATCTTCAGTGTTGACTAGGTTGAGAATCATCTTCGTTTAGCATCTTCAGTGTTGACTAGGTTGAGAATCATATTCGTTTAGCATCTTCAGTGTTGACAAGGTTGAGAATCATCTTCGTTTAGCATCTTCAGTGTTGACTAAGTTGAGAATCATCTTCGTTTGGCATCTTCAGTGTTGACTAGGTTGATATTTAGAATCTTCTGTTTTGACTAGAATGAGCATCTTCAGTGTTGACAAGGTTGAGAATCATATTCGTTTAGCATCTCCAGTGTTGACTAGGTTGAGAATCATATTCGTTTAGCATCTTCAGTATTGACTAGGTTGAGAATCATCTTCGTTTAGCATCTTCAGTGTTGACTAGGTTGAGAATCATCTTCGTTTAGCATCTTCAGTATTGACCAGGTTGAGCATCTTCTGTATTGACTAGGTTGAGCATCTTCAGTGTTGACTAGGTTGAGAATCATCTTCGTTTAGCATCTTCAGTGTTGACAAGGTTGAGCATCTTCAGTGTTGACTAGGTTGAGAATCATCTTCGTTTAGCATCTTCAGTGTTGACTAGGTTGAGAATCATCTTCGTTTATTATCTTCAGTGTTGACAAGGTTGAGCATCTTCAGTGTTGACAATGTTGAGCATCTTCAGTGTTGACTAGGTTGAGAGTGAGAATCTTCTGTATTGACTAGGTTGAGCATCTTCAGTATTGGCTAGGTTGAGCATCTTCAGTGTTGACAAGGTTGAGAATCTTCAGTATTGACTAGGTTGAGCATCTTCAGTGTTGACAAGGTTGAGAATCATCTTCGTTTAGCATCTTCAGTGTTGACAAGGTTGAGAATCATCTTTGTTTAGCATCTTCAGTGTTGACTAGGTTGAGAATCATCCTCGTTTAGCATCTTCAGTGTTGACTAGGTTGAGAATCATCTTCGTTTAGCATCTTCAGTGTTGACTAGGTTGAGAATCATCTTCGTTTAGCATCTTCAGTGTTGACTAAGTTGAGAATCATCTTCGTTTGGCATCTTCAGTGTTGACTAGGTTGAGATTTAGAATCTTCTGTTTTGACTAGAATGAGCATCTTCAGTGTTGACAAGGTTGAGAATCATATTCGTTTAGCATCTCCAGTGTTGACTAGGTTGAGAATCATATTCGTTTAGCATCTTCAGTGTTGACAAGGTTGAGAATCATCTTCGTTTAGCATCTTCAGTGTTGACTAGGTTGAGAATCATATTCGTTTAGCATCTTCAGTATTGACAAGGTTGAGAATCATCTTCGTTTAGCATCTTCAGTGTTGACAAGGTTGAGAATCATCTTCGTTTAGCATCTTCAGTATTGACTAGGTTGAGAATCATCTTCGTTTAGCATCTTCAGTGTTGACTAGGTTGAGAATCATCTTCGTTTAGCATCTTCAGTGTTGACTAGGTTGAGAATCATATTCGTTTAGCATCTCCAGTGTTGACTAGGTTGAGAATCATATTCGTTTAGCATCTTCAGTGTTGACAAGGTTGAGAATCATCTTTGTTTAGCATCTTCAGTGTTGACTAGGTTGAGAATCATCTTCGTTTAGCATCTTCAGTGTTGACTAGGTTGAGAATCATCTTCGTTTAGCATCTTCAGTGTTGACTAGGTTGAGAATCATCTTGGTTTAGCATCTTCAGTGTTGACTGGGTTGAGAATCATCTTCGTTTAGCATCTTCAGTGTTGACTAGGTGAGAATCATCTTCGTTTAGCATCTTCAGTGTTGACAAGTTTGAGAATCATCTTCGTTTAGCATCTTCAGTGTTGACTAGGTTGAGAATCATCTTCGTTTAGCATCTTCAGTGTTGACAAGGTTGAGAATCATATTCGTTTAGCATCTTCAGTGTTGACTAGGTTGAGAATCATCTTCGTTTAGCATCTTCAGTGTTGACTAGGTTGAGAATCATATTCGTTTAGCATCTTCAGTGTTGACAAGGTTGAGAATCATCTTCGTTTAGCATCTTCAGTGTTGACTAAGTTGAGAATCATCTTCGTTTGGCATCTTCAGTGTTGACTAGGTTGATATTTAGAATCTTCTGTTTTGACTAGAATGAGCATCTTCAGTGTTGACAAGGTTGAGAATCATATTCGTTTAGCATCTCCAGTGTTGACTAGGTTGAGAATCATATTCGTTTAGCATCTTCAGTATTGACTAGGTTGAGAATCATCTTCGTTTAGCATCTTCAGTGTTGACTAGGTTGAGAATCATCTTCGTTTAGCATCTTCAGTGTTGACTAGGTTGAGAATCATCTTGGTTTAGCATCTTCAGTGTTGACTGGGTTGAGAATCATCTTCGTTTAGCATCTTCAGTGTTGACTAGGTTGAGAATCATCTTCGTTTAGCATCTTCAGTGTTGACAAGTTTGAGAATCATCTTCGTTTAGCATCTTCAGTGTTGACAAGGTTGAGAATCATATTCGTTTAGCATCTTCAGTGTTGACTAGGTTGAGAATCATCTTCGTTTAGCATCTTCAGTGTTGACTAGGTTGAGAATCATATTCGTTTGGCATCTTCAGTGTTGACTAGGTTGATATTTAGAATCTTCTGTTTTGACTAGAATGAGCATCTTCAGTGTTGACAAGGTTGAGAATCATATTCGTTTAGCATCTCCAGTGTTGACTAGGTTGAGAATCATATTCGTTTAGCATCTTCAGTATTGACTAGGTTGAGAATCATCTTCGTTTAGCATCTTCAGTGTTGACTAGGTTGAGAATCATCTTCGATTAGCATCTTCAGTGTTGACAAGGTTGAGCATCTTCAGTGTTGACTAGGTTGAGCATCTTCAGTGTTTACAAGGTTTAGCAGCTTCAGTGTTGAGCTAAACACAGCACCCTTTCTCCATTAATATTAATTTTAACTGTGGCCTCACACTTTGTCACCTCTCATTGTACATGTAGGTTAGAGGAGCACCATGCATTGCTATTGTTGGCTGTCTTTCATTGGCTGTTGAACTGAACAAACATCATCCAAGCAGCAAAAATGAATTGATGAGTTTCATTTTAAGACAGTTGGATTATTTGACGACTGCTAGACCAACAGCTGTTAATATGAAGGGAGCAGCAGAGAGCTTTAAAACACTTATCACTCAGCTCCAAGATAATCAAGACATTACAGCAGATCAAATCAGGCAAAGGTAATCAAGTTTTGAAATTAAAACTGCTTTTTACTTGCCTGTTTGCACTCACTGACTAGTGCTGGATCACATTTTGTACACACACAGTATTTTGTACACGAATGGCTCTTCTTGTACAGGTAGCAATTCATTTAAAATTCTAACTGAGAACATGGAGAAATTCTGCCTCAGTAAAAACAGAGTGTATGAAGGAATTTTCCAATGCTATTATTTATTGTAAGTATCTGTGTTGCAATACTGGCTTATTGAAACTTGTCTCAATTGTTTCCATAAATCAGGGTAATCAGCAAAGCAGAATTGATGTTAATTTCAGATGTCCAATGTAATAAAAGTCTTGGTCATCACGGTGCACAACACATCCTGCAACATTGTCAGCAGGGCAAGATATGTGTCATGACACATTGTAATACTGGCTCTTTAGCAACAGCTGGCTATGGTACTGCTTTAGGTAAGACATCAAAACTAAACATGTATCTTCTACTTCTACATGTAGGTTGTAGTCGTAAACTTGGGTGTGATCCCTGGCTATATGGCAGTTGCAGGTTGAATGGCCTCTGACAAAATAGGGAGACTGCCAACATTAGGGCTAAATAGCTCAGTTGGTAGAACACCAGTATGTACATTAATCCAGAGGTCGCAGGTTCAAGTCATGCTCTTATAATTTTTTCAACCAAAATTTGTTAAAGTTTGATGGATATGTTTTTAAGTTTGTTTTGTAAGATGAAGCGGTTACTTGATTTTTAAACTTTTGCCAATATAATTTGTAATTGAAAAATATCAGAATGATTTGTTTGCTTCAGGAGTGATTCGTGCCTTACATGAAGCAGGTAAATTGGACCATGTACTGTGTACAGAAACCAGACCATACAACCAAGGAGCCAGACTAACAGCATTTGAACTAGTCTATGAGAAGATTCCTGCATCTTTAATCACTGATAGTATGGCAGCATTTGCAATGAACAAGAAAGGAGTATCAGGTACAGTCACATTAAACTGACACAGAGTAGCCATTAATTATCATGGTCAGTGTCATTATACTGCTTTGTGCCCAAGGATAAACTCATTTTTGAGCTTACATGTTCACTGTACTTTAGCAGAACAGTTAGTAGAAATGTAAATACAATACATTGCTTAGATTCAACAATAGCAGCTTGAGACTTGGACTTAATAATGATAATAATAATAAAAGATACTTATCAAGTGATAATTGCCACCAAACAGCCACAATAAAACTAAATAAAAAACAAGACAATAACAGAAAACTTTATTAAAAAGTTACACAATTACAGTTACTACAAGTGAATGGATAAAAATAATCATCGAGTACTAGTCCTGCCTACCTAAAGGGCAAACAGTAAAACAAAAAGATTAGAAACCCAATTCAAAAGCTTTCTACATTAATGATGAAAATACTGTTTAAAAAGATAGGTCTTAGACTACTCTTCAAAAGTTCAATGTATGCAGTCTCTAAGGTTAGATTGCAGCAATACTGAAAGCTCTACCACCATATGATGATGTCCCTGGAGGTACATGTAGTGAGGGATTGGTGAGGGTTGATGTCACTGATTGAGATCTTGGATGTATGAAGGGGCTAGGCGTAGAGTGCTTTGAATGTGAGAATGAGTATTTTGTAAACAATTCGCTTCGAGACAGGGTGCCAGTGTAGAGACTGCAGAATTGGGGTTATGCACTCATTGTGTTTACTGCAACATACTAGCCGGGCAGCAGAATTCTGCAGACACTGGAGCCATTTGGTGTTGCTGATAATGTAGTAAAGACCTATCAAAAGACCATTGCAGCCATCCATGCATTGCGAAGGCATGTACAAAATTTTCAGTGGCTACTTTATCAGGATAGTTTCTGATCTTTCCAATCTACCCTGATAAAGTATGATGTTCCCTATGGGCGAGTCTTCAAGCCTAGTGCACTGTATGTCACTGTTGTCACTGTTTGACTTCAACTCAACCGAAGTGAATAAATGATGAGAACTTTTTGGAGCAGTTTTTGGACTTGACCAAAGTGACTGGAGACTCACTTCAGCTTGGACTCAGACTCAACTAAAGTGACTTGAGACTCGGAGAGTTGGACTTGACCAAAGTGACTGGAGACTCACTTCAGCTTGGATCAACTACAGGCTTGAACTCTGGACTAACTAACAATTGACACTTGAGAACTCGGACTCAAATTCAGAGCATTTTTACATCTTTTGTGAACAAGTTTTGTTAATGCATGTAAAAGTGTGAGGGACCCAGTTTTCACGGCATGATAATGACTTTGTCAGGTCACTGTTAATGGTCATTAATATTAGCTGGTCTCCAAACAGGTCATTATTCCCTAACTAATGTAACCGGACATTCACAATTCAGCCAGTATTATGTGGTAATGTTCATTTATATTAACACTTTAGCAACAATAAAAGATCTGCAAAAATATTGAACAAAACGATGCTTGATATTTATTAAAACATAAAAACGACACAAATCAGATTGCAAAGAAGTGAGATGTTGTATTTACTATTCATTTACTATTCATGTTGTGTTTGTTTACTTTTTCAAGCTGTTGTGGTTGGTGCTGACAGGGTGGTAGCTAATGGCGATACGGCAAATAAAATAGGTACTTATCAGCTAGCCATAAGTGCTAAACATCACGGCATACCGTTCTATGTTGCATGTCCATCTACATCCTGTGACTTCAGCCTTCTTACTGGTGATAGTATTGTAATAGAGGAGAGACCAGACAAAGAGCTGACATACATCAATGGTGTACAGATTGCTGCTGATGGTGAGTTGTTTCCTATCAATCCTACATGTCACTGTCTTACAGTCATGGGACAGACTTCACAAAGAGCTAAGATGGGTCTTACATGTAAGAGTGTATCAATTTCGATTGCTATTTAAAGCAAAGTGTAAATGTCACATTGTAAATCTCCAAGGCATTACTAACAACTTACCTTTTAGATGAATCTTAGTGCTTTGTGAAATCAAGCCCTGGCCACAGTTGGTTCTTAAAGAGGTGCTCCAAGGTCAATTTTCCAATAGATGGAGTCATTATGAAAGTTGAAAGAAAAATACAAGGCTTTAACCTCATATTTAAATGGTGTAAAATGTCATTGTATTCTATACACTTTCACAGCAAAACTTGATGTCAACAACAAATGGCTCTGTACATTCCAAGGAGGAATTTGTCATCAGTCAGAAGGTCAAATTCCACACTGTTTTGATTGAATATAATGGAACAGAATGATCAATGAGCCAAAAGTTCCCCGTACAGAAATGTACAGACCCATATACGGATAAGAGCACTGGACTCAAACTCTGGTGTTTCTGTTCAGCAGAGTGTGGGTTCAAGTCCCTGTCGTGACACTTAAATGTTTGTGTCCTTAAGCAAGACACTTAACCATTATTGCTGTGTCCTTCGGATGGGACGTAAAGCCATACGTCCCGTGTGTTGTGTAATGCTCGTAAAAAGAACCCAAGCTCGTGAAAGTGCACTTATTGAAAAGTGAAGGGGTTCGCCCCGGTGTTCCTGCATAATTGCGCCACAGCACCTTGTAAACTATTACATGGCGCTATGTAAAGGAATAGGTCTAGCACTTCAAAAACTTAGCTCCACAATACCTTGCACGAAAATACTGAATGTTGAAGCACCTTGAGCATCACTGAGTGACGGATATGAGCACTATATACATGTAAGAAGCCACTATTATTATTATTATTATTATTTCATCTTATCACAGCATGCAAAAGAAAGATTACATTTTCATTTGTGCCGGTTACTCCTCGAGTCAGGCTACGTCCCGTAGCCTTAGATCTCAAGGGTCTTTCTCAGGATCCTCGCTGTTCCCAAAAGCGCCGCCTTCTGTAACAGATCTATCCTCACATTTGTCCCTTTTTCATCTAGATGTTTCCCCAGTGCTATTATTATTATTATTATTATTATTATTATTATTATTATTATTATTATTATTATTTCATCTTATCACAGCATGCAAAAGAAAGATTTCATTTTCATTTGTGCCGGTTACTCCTCGAGTCAGGCTACGTCCCGTAGCCTTAGATCTCAAGGATCTTTCTCAGGATCCTCGCTGTTCCCAAAAGCGCCGCCTTCTGTAACAGATCTATCCTCACGTTTGTCCCTATTTCATCTAGATGTTTCCCCAGTGCTTTGGGAATGGTGCCAAGTGCTCCAACAACCACAGGGACTACTTTCACTTTCACCTGCCAAATCTTACGGAGTTCCCTGGCCAGGTCTTGGTACTTGTGGATCTTTTCCGTCTCCTTCGAAGCTACCCTGATATCACCCGGCACAGCTATGTCAATGAGATGACACATCTTCGTCGTCTTATCTAAGACTACAACATCCGGACGCCTATGTTCTATAACATGATCAGTCTGAATGTTAAAATCCCAGAGAATCTTGACCTGGTCGGTCTCTACAACTTTCTCCGGAACGTGGTCGTACCATTTCGCATGCACTTGGACACCATACTTCTTACACAGATCCCAGTGAATCACCTTGGCCAACTTGTCATGTCTTCCTTTGTACTCCGTCTGGGCCATCATACTACATTCGCTGACAATATGAAATACAGTCTCTTCTGCCTTGTAACACATTCTGCACATAGGAGAGACGTTTGCTTTCTCTATCCTTGCCTTCATAACATTTGTCCTTAGTGACTGGTCTTGCGCCGCAGTAATCAAGCCCTCGGTTTCCTTCTTTAGTTCTCCGCTCTTTAACCTATTCCATGACTTAGGGCTCGCTACCTCTTCAGTACATCTCAAGAACCGGCCATGAAGTGGCTTGTTCCTCCAATCTTGATGTCTTTCCTCTTTCTTTCCCCTCTTGTACTCCTTCGGCCCAACTTCGTCTTCCCTCGTGTACTTTTGGGCAACCATCAACAAGTTCTCCTCGGTCCTCCTAATATGACAATGCAAGCTCCTGCGCTCGATGTTAAACACTGTCTGCCACGCTCAGTAACCCCCTTCCGCCCTCTGACCTCGGAAGATAGAGTCTGCTGACATTTGACCGCGGATGTAGCATGCCATGCATGGTCATCAGTTTCCTTGTTCTCCTGTCCGTGACATCTAGATCTTCCTTGGTCCACCCCACAATACCCCCACTGTACCTCATCAAAGACACGGCCCACGTGTTAATCGCCTTAATCATGTTCCCCCCGTTCAGTTTGGACTTTAAACATTTCTTCACCCGCCTGATGTATTCTGCCCTCAGCCTTACCTTTGATTCCTCGTGAAGCACATGGTCCGATTCAAGAACACCGAGATACCGATAACTCTCCTCCTCGCCTAGAGCCCTCATCTGTGCACCATCTGGCAGAGCGATGCCATCGGAATGTACCCTCTTTCCCCTCTTCATGGCCATTGAAGCACATTTCTCCAGACCGAACTGCATCCCGATGTCATCACTGATTATTATTATTATTATTATTATTATTATTATTATGTATTTGAAATGTGACGTCTTGGCTGTTTTTTGAGGTTTACAAATTTTAAACTGCAATGGGTATTTTACACCATTTTAACATGAGGTTAGAGACTTGTAATGTTCAATCCACATTCTATAGGACTCTATCTTTTGGGAAATGAGTACATCCAAATTTGAATTTGACCTTCTTTAATCAATTCAGCCTTGCACCTGGCAGATGTACATGCTGCAGTTGTATCTTTTAGAATTAAACATCTTTTCTTTCACTATCCAGGTATTGGTGTATGGAATCCAGCCTTTGATGTAACACCAGCTGAATTAATTACTGGAGGAATAATCACAGAGTTTGGTGTTTTCAAAGCAAGTGAATTACACTGCAACTTGACCAATATCTAACATAATAAAGTGCACAATGATTCCCCACATGCTGCAGAAATGGGACATAACTTATGATTGATTCTATTATCTTGTCATAATCAACACTGAATAGCAAAGACTGCACAGGAGATCCAGATTTTGCAGCTTTGTAATCATTCTAGTACTAACAAAAGTAATAGAATTAAACAATTCTCCTTGGTCTTGTAAGCCTTTAGGGAATAATGCAAATTTAATTACAATGATTAATTACCTTAACCCTCCTACTGATTGACTGTTTGTAACCATTCAAAAATCCATTCCTCACACTTGCCCATAGCTTTGTACACACTAAAGCTTTGCCCTTGGTTCAAAGTGTACACAGCCATGCATGATCAGTGAGGTGTGTAAATGGCTCCACAATCTACCACATAGTAGGAGGGTTAAATATTGTTGTCTTGGGCTGACTAGCCAATCGTCAACACACACACACTGATATTTTGAAAGTGAAGGTTGGGCATCATGCAAACAGACAAAACTTAGTCTGGTTACTTCAGTGGCTACATTGGCAAGTCATTAAGAAATTAAAGGGAAAACCTATTTAGACCAGCATCAATTTGAGTTACTGTGTGTACACAGGATATACTAAGAGCCGGTGACGACAACAAATTTGTGCACATCAGTTTTATTTAAAATAACTGCCTCATAGTAAAATAGTTCAGAAAGCATACCAACTTGATTGTCACATATATACTTTGTACAACAGAAAACAGGTACCTGCTAACAATGTAATAAATAACATTTGTGATGTTTGGTGTTCTACAAACTTAATGTATTTGTACTGACGGCAATATTTGCTACATAAATGGGGTCAAAAAAGTCCAAATGACATGTTGCTGTATGTCTAATTTAAGCTTTATTTAGTCATACACTTTGTGTTTATATTTAAAGCAGACCATAATTAAATCATTGTAAAAGCTTTACAGCTATAGATCGATCTTTTTTCATCTCGCACGCACAAGTGCTGCTGGCTGCGCGGCCATTGCTCGTAGCGCAAGGTTTGGTACACAAAGAAATAGAAAAACTGTAGTTTTTTTAATTTGTATGTGAAGCAGGTGTCTTTCTCAAGGATTTACACAATTTCCCTAATAGGACAGCTTGACAAAAGATGAAGAATACGTTTACTGAAAACTTGAAACTAAACAGAAAGGGAATACTAAAATTCAGTTGAACAAATCTTGATGTTACACATTTTGTACCAGACACTGCACTGTTTCCATGGAATCACACTTAAACTCACCTATTGTCTGCACCGTTTTCAGAATTCAGTTTCTGTATAGTTGCAAATATTGATGGTGAGTGTTCTATATCGTTATGTCTTGCTGTCCTGTCAGAGACATTCTGTCAATCGTTAAGCAATACACTTTTTTCACATAAGAAGTTTAAAAGACATTGGTTATTCTATGTCTTTGTGTACAAAACCTTGCGCTGCCAGCAATGGAGGAGCGGTGTGCAGCACTGGCATGTATGGATTAGTCTGTTATGATAATCTTAAGACATTTTTCATCACAGGTTAGTTTCACAAGTCCACGTTTTCCCTTCAGTTCTTGAGACAATTTTGTTTCAGGCGTAAGCTAGATGTTATAGATGCTAGAATCATTGCTCATTTCTGAATGCACAAACATACCAACTCCCTTACCAAAAATGCCACTCTGTAAATACGAGACAGAAGGAATACCAAAGCCATTGTTTTCCAGTTTTCAATTGAAAAGAAAGAAGGAAATCTGCTGAAAAATTACATGCCTTTTATGATCAGCAATACCCATATTCAAAGCCAATTAATTCCCTTTACAGTTGCTAGCTCTGTGAATGGACGTTGTAGTGTCTCTGAAGATCAGTACATGAAGAAATCAATAAAAATGAATGGTTCTTATATGGAAGTTTCTTCTTCATGTAGTAAATCCACCATGGTGGAGTATTTACAACAGGGTAAGGGTGATCCCAAGGGAAGGAGGCAAAGAAACGATTCAAACAAAAAAAATGATGAGTGGTAATGTTGGTTGTCTTTCTTGATTTTTGTATATAGGCGAATTTACAACCAAAGACAGAAAAAAAAACTGTAATAAGATACAAAATAACAGGTCTGCATTATTTATCTAAGTAATAGTAAACTTACAGACACAATATTTGAAAATTAATAATAATTCTTCTCTCACTGAAAAGACTTGGATTCACCCAGTACTCGGTCAAATATCTCTGGATTCACATGAAAATTAGCAACGCTACCTGCACTCTGCAGAGCAGTTGTAAAAACCTAGGAACATATAAGACAGAGCAATTTGTATTTGTTAACTAGACTATCAACCGCAATTTAGAAGAAGATCATAATGAACATTGCTAAGTCTGCCTAGCAACAGAGTCATGACCCAAAAAGTAAACAGCATACAACCTTTGCAAGTCTACGTACGGACTGGCTGTTGTTTTAATTATCATTACAAATTATCATTACAAAAACAAACAAATTCCCTGGCTTCTCCACAAACTACATGTATTGATCATGTTGATAAGTAAAATCCACCAACATGGACCTTATAATAAGTACTCAGTCTAGTGGGGTGGGATTTACCACAACGTTTATATTTTAAAGCTTAATTAAAGTAAAATTATTCCCTCACCAGCAACAGAGAATGTCTGTGTTCCAAGCCAAGTCAAGAGAGGTCAACAAAATCATGAAACGGAACTTACGTATACCATGCGCTTGATTGTCAACAATTCAAAGTAATAAAAAGCATTTTTTGACAATCACATTTATCACAAACATTTTTGTAATTAAACCCATCTTTAATAAAGATTTCTTCTTAAGGTAGAAACTCCAGAAGAGAACCTGGAAACTATGACCCTCTTAATGATGACAGCATTTGGGGTCTATAGACCATGTGACCTGTGACATCACATGTTTACAAAAGAGCCACAGAGCCTGGACTTCCAGCGGGCACATTTGTACACAGCTCAATGGAAGAATACAACAAATCCTATGTTTTATGGAGATCGCACTGTCTGATTTTCCTCAACTTTTGATATGAAGAAAGGGGACATCTCAAAAGCTGTACAGCTGTTGCTTTTGTAAATTTTGAATTTATGTGAAAATGATGACACAAAATATAAATTTTCCCATTGAGCCTGTGTAGCATCTTGCCCGTCAGGAATAGCATTATAATGTACGAGGTCACCACTCTGTAAACAAATGTAACATGGTCTATATTTTAACAATCTATGTATTGAATTCACTACGTGATAAATTTCTGCCCAGAGACAAGGGGTTAAAAGAAACTAATTGCAGTTTATATAAATGGAATACTTGTAGTGTTGACAGTATTAATATTACACATCCTCACATTAACTTTAAAACAGTACTTAAAATACTTTCTTAAAAATCAGTTCTTATTTGATTTGTAAAACTAAAATAAACTCATTAGAGGCACAAATTCCCAACAAAATAACTTTCAGAATATTATTCAATAAGTAATATTATATAAGTAGACCAATTTATTAAGCCTCCAAATAAAGCATTGATCCAACACAAGGGAACTCGCCTGACACATTAAAGTCTAACACATTAAATTTAAACTGCTGATGTCCACATTGCTCAATGAGGGCATGGTAAAGTGAAGAAAAAGGATCATTGATTCCTCTTCGGGTGAAGATAAAACAAACCTGAATCATATCATACAGGCTGTTACACTGTCAATGTTTACCGAGTCATTTCATCATTTCAAATAGATATGTACAGGTTTATTACAACAATGGAATGTTGAAATACAACTCTATATCTCTCAAGAAAATCTTAATTTGAAGGTGATTGATAAGAAATCCTGAAATTGGGAAAATACTGACAAATCACAGATCTGATAGATTTAATACGAACTGGATAGATCAGGTCAAGGTAATTGGAAGTAATCAGTGTTAGGGCACCAGACACCATTATGCATACAAACCTGGGAACTTGCGTTTCAAATTAATTTGAGCTGCACAATCATCTGATAGCGCCCTCTTTTAACTAAAAAAGAGAAGGTCATGTTTTATCACTTCTAACTATGTTTATGTTGCATGTTTAAATATGGCCCCGTGACCTCTCAACCAATCTGAATGGATAAACTGTCAAAAGTATTTGTCGTGTTCTGTCTCTGTGATCACCCATTCCACGTTTTACCAGTTTCCACGGAGTATACACCAGCAACACAGAGCCCCCTTGAATTCAACACCATCCCTTAATACCCATACTCTGTACATGTGAATTTAGGCTCAGTTAGCCGGTCCCTTAAATTCTAGGAAATAGCCTTGGAGTTTGCACATTCCTTTGTGGTTTCGCCACCCCTCATAGGCAGCCAATTGTTTCAATAGCCCCATTGCTACATGCACACAGATTCTTCAGCACTTGCTATATATTGCTTACACAGTCGACATCGTTTCTATGAGCACTCTCACTTCGAACACTTAATTTCCTCATCGGTTTACATTTTCCTCATGGAGATCCACAGTTTTGTAAGTAATTATTTGCCTTGTACTCTTTTAGATAATATGTAACCCTGATATATTCCATAACTCTAGAGTTTAGTTTCTTTTTGTTAATCACATGGTTGACACTCGCTGGTGATTTTGGGCTACACCCTCTTAATCCAGTACAGTGAAAAAACTGATAAACCGCTCAAGATTCCATTATGAACCCCCAGGAGTTGGATGCTCAAGACCCAGTGATGGATGCCCGACCTCAGAGAGAGAAACACCTCACTTCAAAGGCCCTTAATAATATCATTGAAACCAAGAAAAGGGATCTACACATCCAGTGGAGAAAAACGTCCCAGCATCTTATTAACCTGTACGATGCCCCTGACGACCAATCCATTATCCAACTGGACTTATCTGGTACACAGTCAGCCCTCCAGTCTTATTCAGCCAAGTGGGTGGAGCTTGAACAACTGTTTGCCCAAGACCAATCAGGAGAGTTCAAAGAAGATGCAATGATCACAAAAACGCTCGTCCTTGAGAACATAAACAAAACCAACGCCGCAATCTCCCAGGCAAATGAAAGAGCATACCAATTAGCCATGGAAACGAAATCCAACTAATCCAGACGCTCAAGACATTCCCACCGATCCTTGGGATTGTCCACTTCTTCTGGCATCAGCGCAAGAGTACAGGCACCGGCGGATGCTGCCGCAGCTTCCCAGAATGCAACATTTGAGGAGGCAATCGCAAAACGCACCGCAGATCTGAAGGTACAGCAGATGACAGACGAAACTTCAAGGAAGATTGAAGAGATGAAGTGGGAAGTCGAGCAACAGAAGAGACTAGTCAATGCTGAGGCCGATATCCAAATACTACATGCTCGTCAGGCAGCTGCAGTTGAGAATGCAAGAACTGAAGCAATTCTGAAAGCAGAAGATGCAGAGCCAGACATACGGCACACATCCCCCTCGCAGACCTCTAATGACCACGCTTCACTATTCCGCAACCTCACTGACTCAAGTGAACCATTACCCAATCAGTCATGTAATGACCCTGCATCGCAGTTCCGCTCAATCATCGGTGCCAAAACCCAGCCTGCAGAAACGAGTGAATTGCGACCCTCGGCCCCAACGTTCGAGCCAGTGAACGGACATTCAAGTCCACTCCAGACCCCCGGTATTTTAACTGAGTCTCCAACGTCAACAAAACCATTGGAAGAACAACAAACCAACTCGACACTACTCCAAGTAACTATTAAGGACATCACTGACACACTTGCACGTCAATGACAGCCTGAATGAGCCCGATGTGTATGGAGGCGACCCCATCATGTTCCATCCATGGCAATCTTCCTTAGAAACGATGGTGAGTCAAGCCTGCACACCAGCTACTCAGAAACTTGCCTTCCTTTCCAAATATACGAAAGGAGAGGTAAAACTACTTGTCTACCGCTTTCGTCACCGCTACGTCTCCAAACCAGAGGCAGCCTAGCTACCAAGAAGCTTGGAAAGAGCTTGAGGACAGATTTGGGGATAAGAGAAGATAACAACATACACAATCGAAAAGCTCTATAACTTTCAAAAGATCAAAACCGACGAAAATCATAAACTCCTGGAACTGGCAGAATTGTGTGTGGACACGGCTGCTCAGATAACCGACTTGCCTGGCCTTAACATTTTTAACTACTCCTACAATATACATCCAATCTTAGACAACTTCCCACCCACATCCACAACACATGGCGGAAGAAGGCATCCAAATACAAACTAAAAAATGGCACCTACCCACCATTTATCACCTTGGCCAACTTCTTGAAAGACAAAGCAAGACTCCATAATGATCCAGAGCTGTATCCATCAAGCTACACCAGTCGCTCAGCATCAGAAACGATACGATTCAAAAGAAGTCAAGGTTCTTCCATTCACATCTTGGCAACGTCTACCCCAATGATGTCACTTGGACCACAAGCCACTGAGAAATGCCTTTATCACGACAGGCAAGGTCATCATCTGTCTGATTGCATTGCCGTCAGCAGACAGCCAATAAAGGAGAGAAGAGAGTACTGCAAGACCAAAGGCCTCTGCTACAAGTGTGGTAACAACCACAGAATAAAGGACTGCGACGCCAAAGTGCTGTGCAAGAGATGCGAAAGCACAGAGTATGCTTCATTCATGCACTTCTTCCCAAGACAAAACGATCGATCCTGCTCCAAGATCGTGCTGTGTGTGCAAGATTTTCCACGAAGATGACCCCACCAAATTCATCTTCAGCTATGTTGTTCTGGATGACCAGTCAAACGCATGTCTCGGGGACCCAGAAATATTTGATGCTCTTTCCCTCTCAGGCCCATCTTTCCCATACGAGCTCTCCACTTGCAGCGGAAGCCGCATATCAACAAAAGGAAGAAGAGCCGGGGGCCTCGTGGTAAGGTCACTGGATGGAAAAGTCGAACAACTGCCTACCTTCATCGAAAATGCCCACATGCATCCCTGGGGATAAAGGCGAAATTCCCAATCCCAAGATCTGCCTACAATTCCCACACCTGAAGTCTGTTGCAGATAAAATACCCGAAGTAAGAGATGACGTCAACATTCTCCTTCTCATTGGAAGAAATTGCCCAGAACCACTGAAAATAAGAGAATCACGTAATGGACCAAGAGGAATGCCCTGTGCACAGCGCACGGACCTAGGGTGGACTATTTCTGGCCAAGTTTGCTTGAGTGGCGCAAGAGGGAAGCTTCACGCTTCAGTCAGTCGTACCGTGTTACAACAGCAACCCGATGGCACGGACATCTGTGAGAACCACCTCCACGTGAAAGATCTCCTTCCAACTCCAAGCAACGACATGACTACAAACGGCATATACACGGAAACATCTGAAGATAACATCATTGCCATGTCAAGAGGACAAACGCTTCCTAAAAATAATGACCGATGGCGCCCACACAAATCAGGATGGAAATCTTGAGTTTCCACTTCCCTTTAGGAGCGAACAGGCTGAGCTACCTAATAATCGTTTTCAAGCACAAATGCGTCTCAAAGGCTTAATGAGAACCCTCCAGAGACAGCCGAAGATGAAGTCGGAATACTTGGCATTTTTTGACAAAATCCTAACCAGAAATCATGCTAGCCCTGTACAAGAAGCCCAAATGACCACTCCACTTGGAAAAGTTTGGTATCTACCACACTTCGCCGTGAGCCATCCAAAGAAGAAAGATATCAGAGTCGTCTTCGATGCCAGTGCAGAGTTCGGCGGACCAGGGACCAGATCAGATGAACAGCCTGCTGGGTATACTCTTCAGATTCAGGCTAGGCAAAGTGGCCGTCATGGGAGATGTGGAGCAAATGTTCCATAACTTCTATGTAAACCAGGAACACCGTGACTTTCTTCGTTTCTTATGGTTCCAAGACAACGATCCAGAAAAGCCAATTACAGAATACAGGATGAACGTACACCTGTTCGGCAGCATATCTTCCCCAGCAGTTGCAACATTCGGTCTCAGAATGGTCGCAGAGAATTGCAAAGCCTCACACGGTGGAGATGTGACCGAGTTTATTCATCGCGATTTCTATGTAGATGATGGTCTGACATCTCAGGCCGATGCACACACAGCCATCAGCCTTATCAAACGTACATGTAGCAGAGATGCTCTTTCTTTAAAGAAGCTACGTTTCCACAAGATCGCATCCAACAGCAAGGAGGTCATGGAAGCATTTCCCCAAAACGAAAGATCCAAAGACCTGAAATGCCTAGACCTCTGCAGAGACCAGCTACCGACCCAAAGATCCCTGGGAGTTTACTGGTCCCTCAACGTAAAAAGGTGCTACCAACCGGCAAACTTCGGTAAAATCAAACGAAGAGAGGTTCATGTCTTCTCTGATGCCAGCAATCTTGCTATAGGAGCTGTCGCTTACCTAAGACTCGTCAACGTCAACGACCAGCCGCAAGTGTCTTTCCTTATGGCAAAAGCAAAGGTCACACCTTCACATGCCGTATCGATACCTCGACTAGAACTTTGTGGCGCAGTACTAGCCACAGCGTTGGCACAGACTATCAGCATAGAATTTAAAGATCCAATGAAAATAGACAGCACTACGTACTACACAGACAGTAGGGTGGTCCTCGGCTATATAGCCAACGAATCAAAGCGCTTTCATGTCTACGTAGCCAACAGAGTTCAAAGGATACACAACGCGTCTTCTCCAAGCCAATGTGCCACGTCCCCACAGACGATAACCCAGCAGACCTCGCGACGCGATCGGTCCCAGCCAACCAACTGACTTCCACCTTTTGGTTTAAAGGGCCGAGATTTCTACGGGAGCAGGACCCCACACCGCCACAGACCGAGGAGACCCAACCTGGCGATGGGAACAATGCACCAGAAATACGACGTAAGGAAGCCAGGACATGCCATACAAAAGTCAACTCACAACAAGACGAAGTAACCGAAGGAAGGCTTTTAGGGCCAAACAGACTCTCCCTCTTCTCATCATGGACTTCCCTGACAAGAGCAGTGTCCACCTTGATTTTTAGAATCAAAACCTTGAGATCAAGGAGAGATGAGCCCAACCGATCAGACACCCAAGACGAAGCCAGGCCTAAAAGACAACCGACTACCGAAGAACAACGAGAAGCAGAGTATGTAACTTTTCGTGCAGTTCAGCACCAATCCTACAGTGAAGAACTAGCTGACCTTGAAGCGAATCAGAACCGAAACCTGACATCCAAACCCTACATTAAGAAGCAGAGCCCTCTTTTCAAACTTAGCCCGTTCCTGGATGACAATGGAATAATACGAGTTGAAGGAAGACTTCGACGAGCTGATCTCGATCTTGGTAGCCGTCACCCAGTACTTCTTCCTAAGGACAGCCACGTTTCCCAGCTCATCACAGAGCACTTTCATCATAAGGTGCAGCACCAAGGACGCCACCTGACATTCGCTGCTGTACACGCTGCAGGAAAATGGATTATCGGAGCCCATGACGTAGTACAAAGCGTCATCAATAAATGCATTCCCTGAAAGAAAACGAGAGGGAAGTTCCTTACACAAGTCATGGCCGACCTACCCAGGGATCACCTTGAAGCCACTCCTCCTTTCACCAACGTCGGGATGGATGTCTTCGGTCCCTGGACCATCGTAACCAGAAGAACAAGAGGTGGAACGACCGACTCCAAAAGATGGGCAGTAACCTTTACTTGCCTGTGCATCAGGGCTGTACACATCGAAGTCATTGATTCAATGGATACATCAGCTTTCATTTCTGCCCTACGTAATTTCATCGCACTATGCGGCCCAGTTGCCAGACTCAGATGTGACCGCGGAACCAACTTCATCGGTGCTAAGGCTGAACTCAATGCGGCAACAAAAGAACTGAACGAAGAGCAACTTGCCAGATTTCTGTCTTCTCAGAACTGTGAATGGATCTTCAATCCGCCGCACGCCTCGCACTACGGTGGAGCATGGGAGTGACAGATCGGGACTATCCGGCGCATCCTAGAATCAATGTTCACACAACTTGGCAAACATCAACTCACTCACGACACTTTGACAACATTCATGGCAGAGGCCTGCGCCATCGTGAATTCCCGGCCCATTTCGACTGTCTCCTCGGACCCCAATGATCCCCAAGCCCTTACTCCTTCAATGCTCCCGACAATGAAAACTTGGCCTCTCACAGCACCTCTGGGCAACTTCAGTAAAGAAGAACACTACGGTCCAGTACCTCGCTGATCAATTCTGGATTCAATGGAGAAAGGAGTATCTCCAGAGTCTACAACCACGTCAGAAGTGGAATAACCCTCAGCCAAACATCAACGACAGAGATATAGTTCTTCTACGACAGAAAGAGTCCCCTCGGAATGACTGGCCCTTGGCTCGAGTCGTCAAGACCTACCCCAGTGACGATGGAAAAGTCCGAAAGGCAGACGTCATGACCTGCAGTGGCGGCAACCGTCGCACTTACCCGAGACTGATCTCTGAGCTAATTCTCCTGGAGCGATCACCTCATCAATCGGAAGACACATGAACGCTTAGGGCCACAGAATTCTCAATAACAAACGATTAAATAACTTGTAAAATTTCCATGACCTTTCAATTTTAGACGGGGAGTGTCGTGTTCTGTCTCTGTGATCACCCATTCCACGTTTTACCAGTTTCCACGGAGTATACACCAGCAACACAGAGCCCCCTTGAATTCAACACCATCCCTTAATACCCATACTCTGTACATGTGAATTTAGGCTCAGTTAGCCGGTCCCTTAAATTCTAGGAAATAGCCTTGGAGTTTGCACATTCCTTTGTGGTTTCGCCACCCCTCATAGGCAGCCAATTGTTTCAATAGCCCCATTGCTACATGCACACAGATTCTTCAGCACTTGCTATATATTGCTTACACAGTCGACATCGTTTCTATGAGCACTCTCACTTCGAACACTTAATTTCCTCATCGGTTTACATTTTCCCCATGGAGATCCACAGTTTTGTAAGTAATTATTTGCCTTGTACTCTTTTAGATAATATATAACCCTGATATATTCCATAACTCTAGAGTTTAGTTTCTTTTTGTTAATCACTTTATTATGATAAATTCCTGTAGCTAGCCTGTAGAGCCAAGTAACTTCTACAATAGTTCAGAGATTTAAAGCTTTCAGCATTTTATTGTTTACCATACAAACTTATGTTCCGTGAAATGACCCCTCGATTTAGTGGTTCATGGGGGCATAGCCTTTTTCACCTTGATTCGACTTATAATCACCGATTACACTATTAACATTCACATATTCATATTGCTCTGATTAATTTGACCTTTCGATTACCGGACCACTATATAATAAGTTATTTAGAATTGTTTTATGTATTTTATTACAGTTCACCGTATAATAAAGACATTGGAAACCAGAGCCTCGTCCTTTGGCCGATTTATTTATGATTTATGGTTGACACTCGCTGGTGATTTTGGGCTACACCCTCTTAATCCAATACAGTATTTATGAATGAAAGATACAAAATAATCACCTACATGAATTTAGACACCACAGACATGTATTTCAAATGAAAACCCATGCAGGTTCATGTAAGATTGTATTTGTATGCACTGTATGTTTGGCAGTGTTTGGTGTGTCAGTGTATAGCTGGACCTGCTTTCAAGAGAGTCTCAGTCCTACATGTATGAGACATTGCTAGGCAGTTGCTATCATGGAGAGGCTTAACAGATTGGTCTATAAGATCAAAGTAAAAGCTGATTGCATGTTAAAAACTACAAGATTGGAATAAACTTACATGTGGCTCCACTTCCATCAAACATTTATGTTACACACGGTTAAGACTTGTCATTCTTATTCCTAAACCAGGCAATTTTGAAACCTCATTTGTCACAGAAAATAAATTAAAAAGAAAAAGCAAATGTTTTAGGAGGTTGTTTCCATATTTCAACATGCAAAGCTGCAAACATTTGAATCTTGCAATTAGGGAAATTGTGTACAACAATCAGGGAGATATTTAGAACATATTAGGGAAAAAGTTTCTATAATTAGGGAAATTTTCAAATATGTTGATCAAAACATGAAAAGATTGGTTTATTTTCAGGGACCTTTCTGCAGAATCAGGAAGAGTTGGTACCCCATTACTGCAATAAGTGTCCCATCTTTAACACATGACTGGAAGATTATTGTAGCTACACAGTGAATGGAACATTAGAAAGCTTATCAGTGAGGGAACTGGTTGCAGATATTACACACATGAAGTCCACATACCTCAAATATTGTACAAATTATAACTTGAATTGCATGTTGAGCACCTTGGTTTAACTTTGTAGGCTTTTTCTTTTTTTATCTTTCTTTTTCTTCCTAGATCCTTCTTTGTCAATCTTGTCACTATTTGATTCATTATTTAGTATATCTTCATTAGAATCAACTGCTGTTGCATCCTCAAGTTTCCTTCTTTTTTTCTTTTTCTTTTTATCTGTTTTGATGCCACTGTTCAAATTAACCTCTTTATTATTGTCTTTAAATTCATTGTCATCTTGGTCCATTGCTTTAGCTTGACCATCATTTCCTTCTTCTGTGCATCTCTCTATCTTTATGTTCTTGTGTTTTCTTTTTGATTTCTTATTCTTTTTCTGATGGGTATTCTCCTCTGCGTTGTTGCTTTGTTCGGTGTGTTTATAATCTACCTCGCCAGTGCCTTCTAAGTCTACTCTCATCTCAGATGCTGAAGAGGTGTTCCTTTTTTCATGAAGTGCTTTCATCTTCTTGGCAAAGTATTCCTAATAAAAAAGAATATATTGGCACAGTGAGTTCTTCAAAGTCAATTAGTTTTTATGCAGTTCATAATCACTGGTATAGGTTTGATAATCAAGACTAGTCATAATGAACTAATCAATACAACCCTTGCATAATGACGCTACAAACTCAAAAAGCACTCTCACTGAGGTCAATAAATAGAAGCTCTATCATTGGCTGAGAATTGTGCTAGCGTATACACACACACACACACACACGCACACAAGTGTGTAAACACCTGCAATCGGGGACCTCCTATTGTCCCTCTTTTGTTTGTACTCTAACTTTTTGGCAACAGCTCTCATTGGTTTTGTACACGTTTTGCAACTGGGGACCTTTCCCCAAACAGGGACCCTACTGTCCTCTTTTGTTATAGGTCCCCGGTTTGAATGTGTATACCTACTCACACACACACATACTTTTGCACACACCATTGTGGGGACTTCCTATTGTTGTTCTATTGTTCCCTTTTTTAAAGAATTCCCTTGTGGGGACCCAGTTTAACAAAGAAAAACATTATGGGGACCTTTGTTCCATTGTGTAAAAGTCCCCACAACGGCGTGTATGCCTACACACACACACACAGCATTTACATTGTTTCACCTTAGCAATGGTGGCCTAAGGTAAGGGGTCTATTTAACAATTAAGGTTGGAAGACAACTTAACAGTGAGTGTCACTAGCTGCTGTTATATACGTTGCAAAAGAAAGGTCTATGGCAACTCTGTATCAACAGCACCCATATAAGCCTGATATAGCACAACAAAGCCTACCAAGCACCATGCCACACACTCAACACAGGATGCAGCCATCAAAACAGCAGCAGTCAGGATTTGAATGCGTCAGACTTTTGGGCACATATTAATTGTGATGGGTCAATGCATTAAAAGGGCAGAGCTTAATGGATCCATTAATTGGTATGACCAATAATAGAATCACTAGAATCAAATCTGCAGTATCGACAGAATGGTTTCAAGAAACAGAACCCGTACATTGTCTATTAAAAAATGCTATGGGCTAGTAAACACCACTTCTCAACTTGCCCTGTGGGCTACTAAAAACTGTGCAACCTACTTGTTGAAAATGCTAATTTCTTCATTTTTAATTTAGATGTGAATAATTAATGTATAAAATGTTTTAATCGTTATTGAGTGTGTGAACATAACTTCATTTGATCATTAAACTGGTTGTGATGGTTAACATAAACACATCAGAACATTACATTTATGGCAATCCCTGTGTAAAATCTGGGCTACTGATACTTCCTGGGGGCATTTACTGGCCCGGCGGGCTACTTTACAAAAAGCTTAAGCGCAAGGCCTGCTAATATGTCATCACCATTATTCAATGAAGTTATATTGTACATATGCAATGCTAACCAAAAGAGAATAAACATCAATAGGTCACCATCAAACTTATATTTCCTCTTCGACATGGAAACAACAGAGCCCCCCAAAAAACCTGTTTGAGTAATTATTAGTAAACATACATGTAGTAAAATGACAACTAAATGGCTTATCAGGAATTAAGTAATAACATGAAAAAGGATTCTGGAAGATAAACACTTCTATGTAAACTAAAATCAATCCAGCTTCAATATTACATGTAGGTACATTATTACATGTATTACTAGATGTTATTACCTGCATGGAATTACTGCTAGTAACAGTCACAACACCAAAGTCATTGTCTTGATGAGATACATCAGGTTTGTTGCTGGAACTAAACCCCAAACCAACTCTTCTAGAGTCATCTTCACTACTTGCTTCATCATCTGAAGCGTTCTCCTAGAAATTAAAACAAAAAAGTATTATTTTAGTACTCTAGTTGAAAATGTATTATCTGATTTTGGATCATTATAGGAATAATATACTGCACAAACTCATTTTTAGCTGTTTTTCAGCTTTTATAAGGGTTTTTGTTGTGGGTTGTATTTTTTATTGTTAATTTTATGATTATTCCCAGTAAGAGGAGAAACAACCTCCATATTTAAACCTAATTCTCACTGCATAGGCCTATGTGTTCTGTAAACTTGAATTTCAGTCTGTGATTAACCATTTGTGTGTGATGCAGCAGCATTGTTAAATGGTTTGTCACACTCACTTTTTTAGGTGTCACAGCTTAGAATGATGTAATGAAATTTTACAAATAAAATGTGTCAGTGACACTAGGTGGGACAACCAAGAGATCAGTGCGAGCACATATAGAGACAGACAGCAGGCTGACTCCTGGACAAGCTCTTGGAAAAATTTGCCAACCCCTGTACATATACATGTAAGAGGTTTACAATCACAATTACTAATCAAGAAGTTTCATGAGAATGTTTCTTTCTCCTTTACAATGGCATGAAGAAGAAAAAATCTGCAGGTGAATGGAGATTGTAAAAAATTCTGAAATCAGGAAATATCCTGACACAGTTTTGCTATGGCTGGGATCAGTTTTAATATTGAAAATAATAAGTTTGTTACACTATTCAACTATGCATACAAAACATTAGTTCCACTAATTCTTGTAACATATATTTAGAGGCTTAGTAAATAAATTTGGCACAACCCATTGGTACACATACATCACTCAATTAATACACCCAAAGCTGTGTCTACTCACCGATTGGTTTTGTGGTGTATTGCTGCCCTGTCTAACTCCCATAATGCAATTCATTGCATGATCACCATATGTAGAGAGATCTTTCCCTGCTGTGAATTTCTTGTAGCTATAAGAAATAAACAAAACATATACAAATATCATCACATGACTCGTCATTTTCTGCCATTTGTTGTACATTGTGCTTAAAAATTTGTTGCAAGTATCTTCAGGTAACTCAATAAAAAATCTAAAAAAACATAAAACACTCAATAAACCACTTGAAGCCGAATGACCTCGTATAAGGGCCTACATGAATTATGCAAATATTTTACACCTACAGTGTACAAGTATTTGTATCATCTTCTTACTGAACTCTCTTCTTGGCTTTCTTGGATTTCTCTTGTAGACTCTGTGGTTTGCTCTTCTTCTTAGTGATATGATGATTTTGATTGAGTGAGTTCAATAAATCATTAAAGTCATCCTGATGACTAATCCAATTATCACTCTGCTCTTGACTGCAGCCCAAACCTGCAAACAAATAAAGACATTCATACACTCAGCATGTATAACGTTTACGTAATTTAGTTGGTTTTTATTTTTAAAATCATCAAAATGTCACGTAATCAACAAGATGATTTTTTTTCTAATTTAAACGGTCAAAGTTCAAGTATACCCTTTAGGCCCCCCCAAAAAGGGTTCTGTTTCCGGTTCCCCGACCGACCCTAGTTTTACGCCGCGAACCTGTTTATTCGGCCTTTAAAAAAAACGGGGGGAAAAAATGGGGAGGAAAAAAATTCTTGTGCCAAGAGATACATGTACATGTAATAAGAGTTCTTTATTTTGTGCGCTTGAAATATTACAGAAAAGAATTACTAGTGCACAGGGAATTACAATGCTTGGCACAGGGCAATGCTGGACACAGGGCAATGCTGGACACAGGGCAAGGCTGGACACAGGGCGGTGCTGGACACAGGGCAATGCTGGACACAGGGCGGTGCTGGACACAGGGCAATGCTGGACACAGGGCGGTGCTGGACACAGGGCAATGCTGGACACAGGACGGTGCTGGACACAGGGCAAGGCTGGACACAGGACGGTGCTGGACACAGGGCAATGCTGGACACAGGGCGGTGCTGGACACAGGGCGGTGCTGGACACAGGGCGGTGCTGGACACAGGGCAATGCTGGACACAGGCAAATGATGGACACAGGGTAATTGCTGGACACAGGGCGGTACTGGACACAGGGCAAGGCTGGACACAGGGCAAGGCTGGACACAGGGCAAGGCTGGACACGATAATTGCTGGACACAGGGCAATGCTGAACACAGGGCAATGCTGGACACGGGGCAGTGCTGGACACAGGGCAATGCTAGGCACAGGGCAATGCTAGGCACACGACAATTCTCGATACGGGTTAATACTGAACACAGGGCAATGATAGGCACGGGGCAATGCTAGGCACAGGGCAATGCTGGACACAGGGCAAGGCTGGACACAGGGCGGTGCTGGACACAGGGCGATGCTGGACACAGGGCAATGCTGGACACAGGGCAATGCTAGGCACACGGCAATTCTGGATATGGGGCAATGCTGGACACAAGGCAATGTTAGGCACGGGGCAATGCTAGGCACAGGGAAATGCTGGACACAGGTCAATGCTGAACACAGGGCAATGCTGGACACAGGGCAAGGCTGGACACAGGGCAAGGCTGGACACAGGGCAATGCTGGACTTAGGTTTTGAAATGTCACACATTTGTAGGCACATTGAAATAAGACTACAGGGGAAACCTCATGGATGGTATTTTAAACTTTACTATGAACTCAGGGGTAAACAGTACTTACCTAATGTATTGTTTTTAAGACAAACAGAAATATGGCTTGTCTTGCCGTCTTCTTTTATTCCCAGTCCTTTTCCTTGCTTCCAACCCATTTTCTCCATCAGCTGATGACCAAACTTGTTTGTATCTAAACATATTAAAGAATATAATAAGGAAATGAAAAAGTGGCAACAAGTTCTAATGACTGAGAGACGAAGGCCCTGAAGGTCCTACATGGCACATCCAGAACCCTGCGAGGTTTTAAACGGCTGTTTAAAGTTGAGTCACCACTTTTTATTCCCATTCATACACAACTTTCCTTTAAAAACATCCCAAAACCTTTAAAATTTGAGAACATATCTGACAGTTTAGCCTCAGCTTGCCTTGACTTTGGTTTTGAATTTTTTTACATGCTGAGTGCTAAGTAACTTCTCCCTCTAGTTTCAAACTTGCGCGAGCCAAATATGTGACCTACCATCTTAAATTAAGCAGTGAAATTTGCAGGCAATGCGTGCCGTACATCTGATAGCACCTTCTTTGACTCAGTTTCCTCAGGCAATGTTTAACAACTCCTCACCGTAATTAGGATGCACGCTTATGGCCGCGTGATCTCCTCTCAACCAATCAGAATGGATAAACTGTCTTAAACATTTATGAACAATGCTTTCAATTTTATTTAATCAAATGAAATTAGTGCAACAATGTGTGAACCTTGATGCAAAAAATAAGTCCCATAAACTGTAAAGTGAGGTCACCAGTCAGACAGTCTAGTCACAGTGAGACAGGTCTGCCAGTCAGGACAGAGTCTGCCAGTCAGACAGGTCTGCCAGTCAGACAGGTCTCCAGTCAACAGGTCTGCCATCAGAAGGTCTGCCAGTCAGACAGGTCTGCCAGTCAGACAGGTCGATAACCAATCTTCCACAATTCATCAACATAACGGCATAACGAGTGAAGCACCCACATTACGCAATGTCCTGAAGAAAAAATCTGCAGTGACACACATTTAAAGCTTCCAGAATGGAAAAATTCCTAAGTTGAATCATGGCCACAGAAATCATGGATTCTTCAAATTATCTGTCTGATCTTCAAGCATTGCTTGATTATTATTGTGAGGTTCAAATGGTATCTAACCACTTCAATACACTGCTCCTTAAGAAGGGATGTGATGCAACCAAAATGGAAAGGGAATGCATGAAAGCAAGACAAGACACTCAAAAACATCTCAAGAATTAACAGTTTCTCCCCCTCTGGAAGCTATGCTTTTAGAAAATATCTAAACCTTTTTCACCTCATACAAATCATCCTGGTTTTACTAGTTACCACATCGCAGGTTGAGCGTCAGTTTTCCTACATCACGCACATTTTCTTTGCGCCTGTCCTCTCAACTTGAGAGCTTCCAGAATTGAAGATCTCCTTCGCATATGTACCCAGGGCCCTGAACCAGAGCTCTTCAACCCTGTATAAGCTGTAGCGAGATGGTGGAACAGGGGAATTCTCACCAAGCGTCCACACGTAAAGAAATAGAAACCTAGGAAACATCATGGGATCAAGACTTAGACTCAGACTTGGACTCAGACTCGTCTACCTGTTCATCTTCTTTAGTTATTGACTTGTCTTTCGATGCTGGTCATGCTGATGGAATGATTGACATCGATGCTGATCTGTGGCCTGTTCAGGTGGACAGTGTTGATTCTTCATCATATATAATGGACACCGAATAAATGATACCTGACCACGCTTTAAACCAGAACTGGTTAAAATATCAACTCTACAATGGATGACGGTGACCCATACTTTCCATGAGAGATGGCAATCTGTTTCTTGCTTACTACATTCTGAGGACTAAACTTGCTGTTCTAAAATAAATTTTCAGCATTAATACATAAATTTAAAAGAACTTATAAATTTGAAAGAACCTGCTGTTGTTAGTAAACTTTTCAGCATTAACCCTATCCTAATCACCTCTATAAAATGAACAAAAGTCTTTAAACTCCAAAAGGCACGTTGTTGGTTTAATAGCTCTGTTGGATTGAGGACTGCTCCAGTAAACTGATTAGGCTTTGGGATACCACAATAATCAAAGTCTGTCCATAACTTTACAAGTTGAGTTACCACGTGATGTTTGGTTTTGCTTTTAGGGTGAGGAAGGAGCCCAATAAGTAACCCTAGGGAGTAGGGTTTAAGTAATTTAACAGATGAAAGGAAAGCAACAGTTATGTGAGATCTTCTACTGTCCTGCTTCATTAAAACAAACCCCAGGACCCAAACAAAAATTGTTTTGTGATGTCTATTTTATATGGCCTTGTTGCACTTTCTTAAAGATGCAAGTTGGCCTTGGTGACCCTACCTCATGGCCTTGGTGCCCTACCTCATGGCCTTGGTGCCCTACCTCATGGCCTTGTCGACATTACAAATTTTGCCCCTTTCAAGGCCAAAGTGGTCTTGCCTTAAAACATGTAAAACAAAATTAAATATGAGGCCTGTGGGTGCAGTTCATGAATATGTTGTTATTGGGGGCCTTCCGTATTATTAGACATTAAACATTTTGGGCGATAAGTCATAAAATAACTTATATTGAACTGTAGCTTGCAAGCCTGAGTAAACCTGTCAACAAAGGTGCTTGCTATCTGAACCAGAAACACTGAGGTTAACCTAGCCTTGTCTAAGGCTCTTTACGCAAGCACCCTGCTTTGAATTCACCAGGTAGCATAACAATACTGCCACGGTACTGCAGTACTTGGTACACAGTATACCGTGGGGTCGAAGCATGGTTTTTCAACCTCGTACCAAAAAACGAAGCCAAAACAGACCATTGTTCCCACTGTAAATGGCAGCTTATGTTTTTTTTTATCATTGCGTAGGGATTCCAGCGCTGTCGTATGCTGGAATCGGATATTGAATATTCATTTCCTGTACTGGGCGAATAATCGTCCAATCATAAACTCTCGTTATTGTGTAATGTGTGTTTGCCACTATACATTAACCAATGAGCATAAACCTTTGGGAAATATAAGCATAAAGCAACTCCGCCCACAATCTGACCTTTTTACAGCGGGAACAAGGTTCTGTTTCAGCTACGTTTTTTGGTACGAGGTTTAAAAACCATGCTTCGACCCCACGTTATACTGTATATCAATTACTGCAGTACCGTGCCAGTATTGTTATGCTACCTGGTGAATTCAAAGCGGGGTGCTTGCGTAAAGAGCCTTAGACAAGGCTACGGTTAACCCAACTTTTCTATGATAAGTGTTCTGGGTTCTTTTACATGAACTACCACCAATCCTAGGGTTACTAGTAGTACACGAGAACTACTGCTAAAAAATGTCCCATCCGGAAGACAAGGCAAATATGGTAAAGTCTCTTGCTCGAGGACACAAGTGCCACGACCGGGTCTTGCACCCACACTCTGCTGATCAGAAACAACAGAGCTTGAGTCTAGTCTGGGTGCTCTTAACCGCTCGGACATGAAAAATTTACTAAAAAGTTCCTCAAAAAAGACCACATTGCGATCATGATGTATACAACGCACAATCCGTGCGACACATTTATAAGCAGTCACAACATTTCCAGTTTGTACAATGTGTCGGCTTGTACTTGTAGTTTTTGTTACCCAGTATCTCATTACTTTTAGTGCTTCTATAAAGGCAAGAAACAGAGGGTTGGGGGGGGGCACTTTTGTACAAGAGGAAAATAGTGTGATAAAGTATGGTAACATTGGGGGGATGCCATGTGCCACATATTGGGCATAGTATACAGCAGATCAAAGTCCTGATGCAACAGAGTTGAGCAACCATATTGCATGCATATAATATGACAATGAATGGTATACTGGTTTAATGGTTGAAGTTCACAGAAACAATGATTTATGAAGTTCATGAGAAGATTGAAGAATAAATACACACTCCTGGCCACATGACTCCCGCACTGAGTTTTGCATGTACACATACCATTTCAGGATGTGATAGGCACCATCAGTGCTCCACAACTACAGGGTTACGATTATCGCAACTAGTGGTAGAGATGCACCTATTTAGATGACTTATCTGAGATTTGTGATCCATGTGATCCCTGATGTGGTCATGGGGTGACCCCAAAAAATTATTAAAAGTCACTCCCGGTTGAATAAAGTTTCTATTTTGGGGGCAATTAACTTAAAAGTTAGATGAGACTGTTATTTAAGACCAGATTTTGAATCTAGTGCCAAAAGCTCTATAGCTATTACCAGTATTAAATAATGGGCTCTTAACATGCTTTAAGTTGGAAAAGAAGCACTAAATTACTAATCATTCCGATCCTCCACTGGTCTCATGTCATGATACTGGTCTGTGAGTTAATGGACCCGATGCTTTTTTAACATTTGGACAATCTGGTGCATGTTGGCCAACTTATTAACACTATTTATGCTACTCCTAGAATGAGGTTCGATGGGGCCAAAGTGGATCGAACCACATAATTATAGAAGTATGCTATAATTTTCTATAAACACCAGTTGCCATTTGTTGCAATGATAACTGTGATAAGACATTGTAAGACCGATGTAAAACTTAGGTGAAACAAGTACCACTCACACAGTAGTTTGAGGAGTACAAATATAGGAACAGTCGACTATGTTCGTATGGATACCTACGTACTGCTGGATGTACTAAAATTACTAAAGTACATGTAGAGTACTTATTGTTACTCATGTTTAATGTTAGTGGGCATGGGGGAGGCTGGTCATGTCGCCCCCTAGCAAGCTCGCCCCCTGACAATGTCGCCCCCAAACAGTGTCACCCCCTAGCAAAGTCCCCCCTGACAATGTCACCCCCAGCCAATATCGCCCCCTCGCAAAGTCGCCCCCTCGCAAAGTCACCCCCCGATGTTATTTGGTTCGGAAAATAATTAATGCTTCTTTAATGGTAATATAATGGCTTAACTATTGTATTGAAAGGAATATTGAGTAAAGCCTACTTATAGTCTGTATGTTTAGTTTGTGCTTGGGCAAAAAAACGTCATCAAATAATAAACTCCATGCCCCTAATTATCGTAAATTATAACACTCAACAAATACTTAAAGGCAGTGGACACTATTGGTAATTACTCAAAATAATTATTAGCATAAAACCTGACTTGGTAACGAGTAATGGGGAGAGGTTGACAGTATAAAACATTGTGAGAAACGGCTCCCTCTGAAGTGACATAGTTTTCGAGAAAGAAGTAATTTTTCCACGAATTTGATTTTGAGACCTCAGAATTAGATTGAGAGGTCTCGAAATCAACCATCTGAAAGCACACAACTTCGTGTGACAAGGGTGTTTTTTCTTTCATAGTTATCTCACAACTTCGACGACCAATTGAGCTCAAGTTTTTACAGAGTTTGTTATTGTATCCATATGATGAGATACACCAAGTGGTCTTTGACAATTACCAATAGTGTCCAGTGTCTTTAATAAACGTTATAGACATTTTTTTACGATACATGGCAATTACTGAATTACAGATGTAACATTTTTAAAATCTTTAGCCTACTTTTTACTATACTAAATAGACATTTTGTTTGCAAATAAATAAGACATAAAAATGAAAGTTATTTTGTTCATCCTTTTTATTTGTTTATAGTGGATAGGGCCTACTAGATGGAAAGCTAAAGCCTACGTATACTTAGTCTGTATTAGTTTGTGCTTGGGTAAACACATCATCAAATAATGAACTCCATGCCCCAAATTTACAAAAGTTTGTCAATGATTTATCGTAAATTATAACACCCAACAATACTTAAAGGAACATTAGGCCTACAGAATTGGTTTTTGCTAACAAAACAGTTGCTGGCATTGAAGCACTTTATGTAATCCACCATATACATAAACTGACAAACCTGTAGAAGTTTGAGATCGATCGGCCATCTGGGTCACGAGAAAATAGTGAAAAACCGATTAAACATTTGCATGAAATGAATAAAACGCTCACTGAGCGATAAACTCCAATCGGAAAATGAGTTTATTCATTTCTCATCAAATATGGCATTTCAGACAGAAATATTTCAAGGGATGTTTTCTAATATCATCATCATTAAACCGTTTAAGTTTTATGTAAATCTGTGCAATCAAAAGTATATTTTACAAGTTTTTTTCTTACCAATTCTGTAATGTTCCTTTAATAAACGTTATAGACATTTCTATAAAAAATACTTAATGTGGCCGACAATGACAATTTAACATTAAATTTATAGAAGAGGTTTTCAATGTTGGGGGGGGGGGGTCGGAAAACGATATAAATAGGCCCTATATTTAGACCTTCCACAAGCACATTACTTCATACGGAATCTGTTCTGAAAATGTTTTTAACTATATTTTTTTGCACAGCTGCTACGTGGATCTTTCTGGGTCTGGCCAATTCAAAACTGTTACAAGGAAGTAGCCTTAATTATTTTTCGAACTAAAATAACATCTGGGGGTGACTTTGCTAACATGGGCGACATTGGCTGGGGCGACATTGGCTGGGGCGACATTGTTAGGGGGCGACTTTACTAGGGGGGCGACATTGGCTGGGGGCGACATTGGAGATATAAATGCGAACAGACGTATGAAGCCCAATTCCGAGCCACAACCATGCACGTTACAATGGCGTGGTTGTGTGGCTTCATACGTATGAAGCCAACCACCGTGGTTGTGGCTTCATATGATACGTATGAAGCCACAACCACGAGACGGTTAGGGTGACTGGATAGGAGGGGGGAGGGGGTGAGGGTGAGGGTTTGTGGTTTGGTGAGGGTTAGGGTAGGGTTAGGGTTAGGGGTAGGGTTAGGGTTAGGGTTAGGGGTAGGGGAGGGGTAGGGGTTGGGGTAGGGGTAGACCCAGTAACTGGGGCGCTGTATTCCTTTTTCGAAATTTTGACATTATCTGACAGATGTCAAAATTTCGAAAAAGGAATACAGCGCCCCAGTTACTGGGTCTAGGGTAGGGGTTGGGGTAGGGTTAGGGGATAGGGTGAGGGGTAGGGTGAGGGGTAGGGCTAGGGGAAGGGTTAGGTGTAGGGGTAGGGTTAGGGTTAGGGTGATGAACACTCCCCCCTTTCACCATGGAAGAACCCAACCAATGGTTGTGCCATAGAAAAAAGCGAGGAATTGGGCTTCATAGTCATACGTCTGTTCGCATTTATACCTCCGACATTGTTAGGGGGCGACTTTGCTAGGGGGGTGACATTGTCAGGGGCGACTTTGTAACAACCCGGGGCGAGCCGGTTAGGGGGCGACCTTGCAGGGGGCGACTTTGTTGGGGGCGAGCTTGCTAGGGGGCGACATGACCAGCATTCGGCATGGGGGCGGAACAACCCAGGCCAGCAACAAGGTGGGCTACCCTACATTACTATGAGACTTTCGGTATACTATAAATAATTACCATTGCTCCAAGCGTTATTTCTTGGATCAGATGACAACTTCTGTCGGCGTTTGGGCTCAGCTAACATTGCCATCGTTGTGCTGATTGAAGTTACTTAGTTAGGTTAGGCAGCTAGCGCGTCGCACGTGGCAGCATATGCACATTGTATCAACTATCAGTATCATGATGTATTTGGCTCCGGCCGGCCCGCGATTTTTGTTTCATACCACACGCTGGCTATTGTATACACGCATAAGGTATGGGTGCCTCCCGAGATCCCTTCACTGTTTACCCCTTAGTAAGTGTGTGGTACAAAAAACGATTGCGGCCGGCCCCGAAGCGCTTACATACAGCAGCACCAAAATAAGGAACGCCGACAAAACATAAAAGTTATATTTTTATTTATTTATTTATTTCTTCTTTACCCTGGGGGAGACCTATCATACTGCTTTTACTAAAATGTAGTCTTGATTGGCGACGTTCATTTTTGTTTAACCATGCCCAGTCCTTCCGAGTTCCGAGAGTCTCCCAAACAGTTAATGTAGCGCCCTCTACCGGTGGCTAATACAAAAAACAGCGTCGCCAATCAAGACTACAAAACGTACAAAACACGATCTCTCGTCTGAGACGTACATATGTAGCTCGTGCAGAGAAACCAAGAAGAAAGAGCAGACGATGACAGAAGTGATGATGAACTGGCTCCAGTAATCATACCGTATGCGTGACACACACAAGTTACAATAGACTAGTATTGAAAAAGGTAGGATTAGTCTCACTTCTGGACCCAACAAAAAATTGTAACGTTTGGACTCCGCTTGTCTGAGTGATATTAAATTTAAATGTTGGGTGCAACCTTTGAAAATACATGTAGAAAAACTATGGTGTGCCATTTTACGGCGCAAGCTTTGTTCCATTATTTCTTATTGCACTATTTTGAAATTTGCGCAGTATAGCTCGGGCACGAACTTTGAACCCCGCGCATTCTTTATCTTTCTACTAATACTATTCTCCAGTGACCAGTTTTCACGGGTCCATTTGAAATGGTGGAATAGGAATGAGCTGTTTAGTAAGGCGGGTGTATATCACAGACAGTTTTACCAAAACCAAACAATGTGTCCACCATGTCTCAATATTGCTGATGGATTTTTCTTTAAATTGAAAATAATAATTTCCATAATGATATAATATAGCTTGCATTTTAGCGCTTAATACAGGGTTTCTAAGCGCAGATATATTTTTTTCCTGCACGGTACTATGTGGAGCTAGCCTACGTTTTTGAACATGTTGAAGTAACACCGGGGCGAACCCCTTCTCTTTACGCCAAGTGTATTCGGGTTCTTGCGTGCATTACACAACACACGGCGGCTTAGGTCCCATCCAAGGGACGCAGCAATATTGGTTAAGTGTCTTGCTTAAGGACACAAGTGTCACGACCAGGACTCGAACCCACACTCTGCTGATCAGAAACACCAGTCTTGAGTCTGGTGTTCTTATCCGCTCGGCCACGACACGCCATAATAATGTCCTTCCTTTTTTAAGAATAGAACTTTAGAATAGAAGTAATGACTGTTTTGTATGCAAACATCTAAAAACTTGATTATGAGCATTTCAATTTTCACACCACGTAGTGCCTCCTTATAGTATACTAATATAGCATGATAAAGTACCCCATTTGTTAGGAGTGTGACCCATATTCACAGTTCACTAGGGGATCTACATCTAGTACAGTGACACAGTGAAGCCATAGGTGGAACAAATTTCTGTAACTGTAAATGAATTGGGTTAACTCGTAACCAGGTCAACTCGGACCCAAGTGAACTCGTACTCATGTTTTACCGTAATATTGTTCAAATGTTTTATATAGTTCAGCCTGTGGCTGTGAATACATTGTAATAAACCATTTCCAATAAAATACAATTGTCCTTGTTTCTTTTGGTGCTTTTTCTGCTTAAAAAGGGTTCCTCAAAGAAAGTTGTTTGGTGTATTTCCAGGGAAAGGAAGGCATCCCCTTTTCCCAAGTTTCCACACTGTTTTCATGTTAGTTCAGCCCGTCAGTCCTCAGCCTGTCACTCTTATAAAGAGTTACGTCAGTCATCATAGCTCATGACCGCTCCATTTGAACTAAGCCGCCCACCATGCAGTAGAAGTCAACACAATTTTCGCGTGGGCGCTTAAAACGGAAAGGGTAACAATGCAGGATCATTGAAATATACTGGAAATGTGATTGGCTGCAGGAAACCCAAACAGAAACCTCAAATATCATATAAAAAGGCATAACAACAGAAATTAGCACTCTACATCAAGACAAGACATCGTTAAGTCAAGACTGAAGAGTTCCAAGCCATTCAAGATTTCAAGATTCAAGTTTCGACCTTCAACAGCAAGATGGCACCAAGACATCTAATTCAAACAACATTTTTTTTTCAAAACTTTTTTCCATCACAAGATTGCTCTAGTTCTGAATATTTTTCCCGAAAGAAGAATACAAACTAATTCAAACAACATTTTCTTGGTTACTTTTTTTCACCGCAAAAGGACATTTATTATATCATTTGCTTAATTCTTGTTCATTACCTGCAACATACAACAATAAGAGAACAAAATGATTACAACAAAGAATAGATAGTTGATATAAATTAATGATATAAATTGGTACGAGTTGACTTCAAGGGTAAAAATTGACTTGGGTAGAGTTGACTTGGGTACAAATTGACTTGGGTACATGTTGACTTGGGTACCAGTTGACCTGGGTACAAGATGTCTTTTGTACAAGTTGACTTAGGTACAAGTTGACTTGGGTACAAGTTTTCTTTTGTACAAGTTGACGTAGGCACAAGTTGACTTGGGTACAAGTTGACTTAGGTACAAGTTGACTTAGGTACAAGTTGACCTGGGTACAAGTTGACCTGGGTACAAGTTGACGTAGGCACAAGTTGACTTGGGTACAAGTTGACTTAGGTACAAGTTGACTTAGGTACAAGTTGACTTGGGTACAAGTTGACCTGGGTACAAGTTGACTCGGGTACGAGTTCACCTGAGTACGAGTTCACCTTGGTACGAGTTGACTTGGGTACGAGATGACCCCAATACATCTGTATAGCCACATAAAAAATTATTTCACCTCCTGAAGGTACTTGGGCGTAGGGCCAAGAGGAGGGAGTCCAACGTATTGGCTTTATTTATGGGGGCTACACTCTGCAGCGACTCCAAGTTATGTGAGACTCTGTTTGGCCTCGTACTCGTAGCTGCTGTCGTCTTCATATTTATCAAGATAAATGTTTTTTGTTTATACTTTAAGCATATTACCACATTGTGTTATAAATGCCATAAATTGAATACCCTTTGATTGTTTTATGTTTAACGGTACATTTTATCTGTTAACCTTTATTCAAATATAGAAGTGTTATCGATGAAACCATGATGAAACACGGCACTTGTTATTGTCATCAATTTCAAGATGCTGTCGTCATCCTTTGTGAACATGTTCTGCAGGATAAGAAAAAAATTCATTTTAAAATTGGGTGTTGAGATGCCCTTAAAAATAGTTTTTAGGCAATAATAAGAATATTTTGTATAATTTATATTCATTTTCTATGAACTTTAATAAAAATCAAATTAAATAAATCCAGCAAATATATAAAGTGTTTTGTGTTGTTTTTTGTTGTTGGTTTTTGAGGAGTTTCTTTTTTTTGGGGGGGGGGGGAGGGGGAGGGGATTTTTTTTTTTTAAATTCAACTTTACAGACACAAAAGCAAACACACACACAAAAATGGTAAAATCATCTTTCATGAACACATATTGTAACATAGATTTCTCACAGCCACATTTAATAACCATCATATAATAAAATGGAAATCACACAGTAAACCCTAATTGGCCGTTACAGCTCTACCAGTGAAATTAGCCCTTGGTTTGACACTCCTTCCTGGATTGTAGATTACCTCAAATTAAAAGAAGTCGACAGTACAGAAAATAATAATTTATACGAGCTCTGCCATATCGAGATGTTTCATGCAGCATTTCCAGATGTTTTTGATTACTGACAGTACAATCAGGGTTCTGGTAGCAACCCTTGCAGTGGGTTTAGGTGTAAACATAACATGTAAAAATGATAAATGACATAGATGTAATAGTCAATTGGGGACTACCAAAAAACAGCCATGCTTTATTGGCAGTTGAGTCAGAACGATGCGGTAGAGATGGCATCAATGATTGCTACGCATACAAGAGAAGCATTTACTTGTGCCAAGATGAGGGTCTTTTAAAAGAAGATGTTACAGTTCAAGAGCAGTTCCCTACGGGTACAAATTTTGTCAAATTTTATGATTGGCAGTTCAACACAGGAATGCATGGATGCATTCATTGCTGTTCCTGACCATCTCAAACACAAAGTGCCTTCGGTGTCTCTTCAGGTCGGCGACAAAGTCATCAAGCCTTCTAAGAGTGTCTGCAACCTCAGAGTTGTATTTGATACCTCAATGTCCATGCACTCTCACATTACAACTCTCTGTTCCAGCCTAAACTATCAACTTAGAAACATTAGTCGCATTCGCAAATTTCTGGACTCCGATACAAGTCACTTAATTATCCGTGCTTTAGTTTGATCTAGATTAGACTATGGCAATGGGTTGCATCTTGGATCTAGCACTTCAGACATTTCAGACAACCAACCTCTTCAACGCATCCAAAACTGGGCGGCCAAGCTGATTTGCAGTGCTATGAAGTATGACGTATGACCACGTGACACCCTGCCTTCAGCAGTTACATTGGCTTCCGGTCAAAGAGAGAGTAACTTTCAAAGTTTTAGTTACTGTGTTTAAATGTCTCCTAGGAATAGCACCGGGATACTTATCATCTTGCCTTGCTCTCTACCAACCGCCACGCGCAAACTTGCGGTCAGCTTCCGACACCACACGCCTTTAGGCGTTAGAACTGAACACTCAACCATCGGAACACTCTCATCTGCTCACAACCAGACTTTCACCTATGTTGCTCCCCAAATGTGGAACAACCTCCCAGTATCCATTAGAGATTGTAACTCTTTGCCAATTTTCAAGAAATCTCTTAAAACTTATCTGTACAATGGAAAAGGAGAAATGCAAAGGGTGTACAGAATCTTATTGTAGATGTGCTAACTGCACTGCCTGGTGTTTGTGTTGTAAAAGGAGCCACTGCAACAGTCAGACAGTATTTGACCTGAATACTGACTTCTCTTTTGTGTCCCTGTTAGTTTAGATATTAAGTTATAGTTCTGTAACACTGTTTCCCCTTTGTTTTGACAGTATCTGCTTGTGTTTCTCCACTCTGAATCTCATGACAGTCAGCTTGTCTTTGTAATGAGTGAAACTCGCAAGACTTTAGTGGAATCTTCCGAGGACATGCTCCCACATGTCATACTTGATCAAAAATCACAAGTTCCTGGATATTCTTTTTGATGTTTTGCCCAGTTGTTTTTGATCGAGGGTTCTTTTTAACGACTTGCTTTTTCAAGGCGTCATCGAGTATGGTTCCCAATCCAATCATCCAGCTGTGTCTTTTTACAGTTTGAACTGACCAGCAACCTGCAGCGTTTCTGTCATGTGCTGAAAAGAATATGACAAAATAATTAAGTATAGTTTTCTTTAAAGGTACGCCACCTGTGTGTTTTTTTCGTCCAAGAGATGACTAGCTTTTGAATAATGAAACAGGCACTACAATCCTTAACGTTGTTAAATGTTCCATGTGTAGATCACACCTGATGTTGTAGACTCGTATTTATCGCCCTGTTCCATGTGTTCCATGTTAGCTGATGCTTGATTCGTTTGGATGCAGCCCCATTTGTACTTTCAGTAAGTCTTGTTTCTAGTATTGAGGTATCTTTGGCCCATAATTTTTTTCCCCCCTGAAATTATGATTTAATCTGGCCACAAAAGGGCTCTGAGCTACTAGGCTGTATTGTTTAGTGTTGCTCTGTCCTTTTTTCCTTTCGGTGTTTTGTTTCTTCATTCGTCCTGACAAAACCATGATGCTTTGCCCTTCGATATTGATTGCTTTGTTACATTCACACAGCTGAAGTGGAACCACTGTTCTCTTTGACACCTTGAATTTGAGCACGGAACCATCGCCTCTGATTTTGTTTAAATCTGCAGATGCAACATCCTCAGTTTCAGATTCATTTCCATCATCTTCTGAAAGAGCTAAAACTTTATCACCTGCTGGAGAAGACATAAATACTTTGTCAATGACTTTCTTTGGGTTTCTTTCACGAGAGTAAGCTTGTTGTTTTCGTCTGTTGGGAGGACATTGGCAATTTCATCCATCCAAGAGATGCCTATATACAGTTCAGTTGAAAGCAGCAATGATTGTATATCTTGCTGTTGCGACCTCCACCAACTCATTTGCTGAGTCAAAACACTCCTTCACAATCTTCGTGACTTTTTGACGATTGAAACGATTACGTATTTCTGCAAAGGTTTCAAAATCTCTGGAGCCAGCGGGGTTTCAAAAAGTTCATCATAAGTGTCCTGAGGTGATGATTTAATTTTTGAGAAAAAGTAACTGTCCACAAGTCCAATAGTTTAGAGGGATAGGGGTAGTGAAGTATACATTCCATTCCATTGCACATACAGAACTAAGGATTTCTCCTGGTAGTAAATTCACATCTCACTGTAGTCCTCATGAACAAAAAATTCAGCACGACTGTAAAACGATCCTGAGGCTTTGCGTATCCTCCAAAATATTACATACCGGTACACCACAGTGACAGGATTACCTCCAGTGTGGGTACTGTAAAATTGGAATGGTGAAATATCAAAAATGGTGAAATTGCAATGGCAAATAAAAGTTGGAAACATCCATTTAAGTACAAACTAGGAATTACCTGAAACAAATGTTTATGCTATTATTCTTGGGCCACTGGCTCGATAAAGTTGGGCATTGTTCACTTTTTCTGTGCTGACGCCATCGTCCCACAGAACTGTCTTCATTTGCTGCTCGTTCAGTGAAGTAGAAATTTATGGTACTCACAAATTGTTTCTATCTTTTGAGTTTCATCTTTTTTAAGCACAGCCAGAGGAACTTACATAAAACATTAGACTGTTTACCCAAAAGGAATATTGTTTGTTATGTTAATTGCAAGATATCAAGTAATAAACTGCCAGGGAAACTTACTGGATGAATTGTAAACTCGTTTAGGGTGAACAAAGAAGAATTGACTAGAGCAGTATTTGAACCTATGACGTTGTGCCGGTGCTCAGTTGTTAGAGTGCTGACACGTTAAACCAGAAGTCACATATTCAATTCCTGGTAAAGATGTTTCACCTGTCTTGAGCCAAATGTACATTAGAAATTAATGCTGATGTTGAACTTTGAGTTGTTATGACACTCTTGAATAAAACATGATAATATCAATATTCTAAATTGTTGAAAGTCATAAACAGTGATGTTCTTTCAACTTGATTCCTTTGTAAAGTCACGTGGTGCATTTGAGAACTCATCTTGCAAATGTTCGATCCGAGGAATGTGTTTGCAGACAATCTGTGTGACCACTTTGACCAAGCCTTTCTTTATTGACTTATTATCTCACTTGGAAGGTAGAAACACCTCCAATGGGATGCTGGTAATACCGTCTGCCATGGTAACTTCGTCGCTCAGATTAAGACTTTGGATGCGGTCTTGAGCTGCATATTTGCGTGCACAACATTGAATTGAGTGGTCAGGTGCTGCCTCTGCTTTTCCTCTCATGTCTTCTTTGGATTGTTCCATTTGCGTTGTCAAATGTGTTAGCATAAACTATCTGTAGTCTTTTAAAAATAAAATTAAATAATTTTAAAGTTCGTTTCCCAAGAGGAAGAAGAAAGTTTTTTTATTTTTTATGTATGAGTTAATTTGTAATTTTACATAATTCAAAAGATACTGTTTTGTCCTTGTGGTGCATTTCGTACTCACTGACATTTTGAATAATTTTAATGAAAGGCCCATTTCATAAAATTATAAATGAATTTGAAAGTATATTTCATTCCCCCTTAATTCTCGGTGTGTCTAATTTTGGCTAACCTTGACACTCCAGTGTTGTCATCTTTCTTCTTATATGGTTTTTGAGGCATTGCATGGTGAGGTATCAATGTATATTTGGTTTGCGGTACCACAATGTGTATAAAAACAGACTGACGGAGCCCAAGCCGTAGCTGAAGTCCAAGCCAGAGCCCAAGCCCCCCCCCCATAGATTTTGTTCTTTAGAGAACTTGTCTTGCTGTTTGTTCTACTACCGCGGAGTAGATTTTCGGAATATGGGAGACTTCTCAGTTCTGAAAAGAACTGTCCAGCTCATTAACTACTACCTGGGCGGGAGGTAGGAAATCGGCCTGGACTACTACTTTAGCTTTGTGGATCGGGTGGACTTCTCGTAATTAACTGCACTGCCAGGGAGTGAGTTCTTTTTGGTCTCAACATTTGGACTAGCTTGCTCTAGTCATCGTCAGGAGACTGGGAAGTGTGAGACATGTTAGTCTATTTATAAGGATTCAGTGTAGAGTCAGTCACTGCTCCAATTGGTTCCTCTGAAAGGAGAAGTGTGATTCAAAACATTTCAATGAAATGTTATGTGGATCCTCCAGGACTTCATCTGTTAACATAATGAGTTACTTGTCATTTCCCTGTGTAATCTGTAGCGCTGAGTTGTTACCTTGGCTGTGTTTGACCAGTGGACATCTTTCCGAAGCCTGCATCTGCAGATTGGCAACATACCCCATAATCCAACATTGTTGTCATGGTTGGCACAAAGCAAAGATGGTCCACTGCCTTCATAGTGGGTTTCATTCCCATCATGCACAGATCAAGCTGATTGAATACTGGAAAACACCTGTATTTTAATCAGAAGGACGAGAGGGAAATAATTATTCTTATCGTTGTTATTATTGTTGTTACTTATTTTAAAAAAATGCCATGGGGAACAGCATCTGTGATAATTTGGGAGTTTCTTTTGGTTGTATTTGATATCTTAAGGGTGGGTGACCCCCACCCCAACCTCAACAACATACAAATGTACACATGTACATATAGCCTTGTGAAAATAACTTGAGGCAGGACAGTGCCAATCCATGATTTTTACTTGCCTCCAAATATGTGTGTATTTATGAATGTTCTCCATCATCCAGGTATTAAAATAATGAATACTGTCTTCAAATTCACGTCCTATCCCGGTCGCACATCAGGCCGACTGATCTTGTGGTGGCACAAGGTTGATGACCCATTTCAGAGTCTTAGAACTATGAAGATGTTGAGGGATCTTCTTGATAGCTGAACTGTAGTCCCCCACCAAGTTGTGGCACAGCCCCCTCCTCTGTTGAGAAATGGCTTTTCCCTCTTCACATAAATTGCCTTTTTTACACCTCTTTCAAACCACCTTCAAATTATAACATTCTCATTGTTGAAGGGGAGGTTCGTGCTAAGCAGAGTAGCTCCACAACCACTGTTTTGTTTCCCCTGCACTGTATATATTGCTCTTCACATCCATTGTTCTACTTGTCCTTGGGAACTTTGTCCTTTAGGGTGAGCCAGTTTCTGTTTCAGATTATCAGTGGGCTTAAATGAGACAGGAGTGTCATACTTACCGAAAAGTCTGTTAATTTTCTCAGAAAGACCCGACACATGTATGGGATAGAAATTACAAGCCGTCATGTCTCTGTCCAAGCTCAGGGGTTTGCGAAGATTTGTCCTTCGATCATAGTTTGGACTTTTTAAGAGCTTTCTCAAATGTTCAACTGTTGCATCCACATGTACCAAGAACTGATTTCAAATGATTGCATGTGTTCCTTACTTCCTTCACTCTAGCATCCTCATCGGCACGATGGAACAGAGTTCTGATAACAGTAATAACACCCAGCTTATGGACTAATGGATGATGTGGTTTCTGTAGACTTAAGTTTGTAGTTTGTCGTCACTTTGAATGCTGACCAGAAAATCCAGGAATGCAAGTCTGCCGTCTTTAAATTTCTCTTGCGTGAACTAAGTGTAAGTAGATGTTGTTGATGTGGTCAGACAATGGGACAAGCTGATTTTCACCCAGGTGTCATCTACCTGAACAAGCATGCAGGGGGATTACCAGTGTAGGATTAAAGAACTTGGCGTTCAAATTGTTCCATAAACAAGTTCACAGCGATTGGAGAAACCTGCGACCTCATTGCACAACCATGGCATCGTCTATAAAAATGGCCATGGTACACAAAGTATGTGGTGTTCAGACACATCATTAAAATAATTTTGAGCACTCAAAAGGGTTTATTTTGAGTCCGCGATATGATTTCGAGCTTGAAATGTACTTTATTTCTGATAGAGATATTTAAAACCAGTTGGTTATAGCGCGTTTGCCATTTATAGCTGTACTCGTGTTGGTGCGCAAGCTTACCCAGGCACCAATCAATACATTGGTTCTCAATCTGTTAGTATGCGTGCCTATGCTCAATCGTTGAGTGCTGCATGCAATTTTAACCCACATACTACATAGAATACTGTCCATTAAATAACATCCCATTGAGTGTCTCAGATCCTTAATATCCTCAGATTGCATAAACAAAAACATCATCAAATAATAACAGCAAGGATTCTGAGAAAGACCCTTGAGATCTAAGGCTACAAATCAAGGAGTTACCAGCTCAAAGGAAAATGTGATCTTTCTTTTGCAAACTGTGATCAAATGAAATAATAATATTTTGTTTTTTTGTAGCAGACTTCCATCATGAAGATGACGGAGGTGAAAGATTGTCCTCTTCAATTCCAAGAGTTCATGCCAGTTGATCATGAAAAGTCCTGTCCAAGATACACTACAGGTAAGTCAGATATCTCGTGTGTATTATGCACCATCTTGAGGCAAATACATTTGTACATACGTACATTATTGTACACTGTAAAAGAGATTTTTTCACTTTCAATTATGTACATATCTTCATCATATTAATAAAGAGAATACATTAATTTAGTAAAACTAGAAATGTGGTCACCACCTGGAGGTGTTATGTGCAGCTGCTGCTTTGTTTTGGTAAGAGCTACATTTCTATAATACCAATTTGTGGAGCGTGAACTATGTTGACTATGTAAAAAAAAAACCATACTGGTTTGTTTGCAATAAGCAAAAGCTTTGGTGATTAAGGTATAAAATTAATATAACAACGGCTCTTGAGATGTAAAATTTAACAAGTTTTCTGTCTCCTAGATTTTTCAAAGAAAACAAGTTATTTTGGCATGTGATGATGACTACAATATACAGAAAGCATCGACTTTTAAACGACAATCCAAGAAACCTTTTTTATTATTTTTGTATTTTTTATCGCGGGGGATAACAGTTTATTGTCATCATTTCACAATCATACATAATACCTATATGAAAAAGGTGAAAACAAATCACAATCGTTACAAGGAGTTAATACTTCTAGCATTGGTCTTGACAAAGACAAAGTGCGGAGAAGAAATCCCATTTATGGTACAAATGAGCCAAATTATCGTTACAAGTATAAATGAATTTTTCCATGGAGTAGTAATTCTTAAGTTCTTTTTTGAGGATTAATAAGGATGGTGTATTTTTAATAATTTTCCTTTTATAAATATGAAAACGGCAAATTAATAGAATATGGTTAATTGCTTTACACTTGAAATCAGTTTTACCAAACAAAATGCTTCATTGTCTGGGATGATGTTAACATTATTTTGTTTTATGCTTAATCCACGAAACAACTGCGGTCCAAAAGGAGATTGTAGTGGCACATGAGCAGAATAAATGAATAAGAGTCTCCTCTTCATTGTTACAAAAAGTACATAAATTAGTGTTCAATTTGTTGATTTTGAAAAGAAAATTTGTCATGCCCAAAATTCTGTGTATTAGTCTGTACTGGAACCATCTCAGTCTAGTGTCTATTGTGCTGTTGAAAGGAATATTCAATATTAACGACCATTTAGAAAAACTATAGTCTATTTGCAAACTAAAGTTGCATTTATAAATGAATGTATAGGTTACTTTCCTGGGAGTTTACTTGAGCCTTTCTTAGCCTTCAAAAGGGTCTTGAAATTGAATGGAATAAAAAGAGGTTGAATGGTCCATTTCATAGAAGACAACATATTTGGAAAAGCAGACTTGATGGCCCTGACCACACTCCCATATTCAAAGAAATTAGCTATTGTATAACTTACTTTATAACAATCAAAGAAACTTAGCTTGTTGTCATTATGGATTTGACTTTTAGTTTTACAGCGAGATGAAGAAGAAGGCATTGTGATGGATGAATTAGATACACTTCAACTGGAACTGGAAACCTTGTTGGCTGCTGTGTCTAAACGCATGCTGCAACTAGAAACAGAAAATAAAACATTAGTGGATTGGTTGGATAGACGTGACAAGAAAGGAGTTCTGACACCATCACCAGCAAGTGGAAAAGGCAAACCAGTAAGATGAAAATAAGCCCTAGTAAGACTCTGTCTCTGTGCTGTACACTGATACAGGGTCCTATCTAGACAGGAAGGGTTCCATGCTGGGCGTATACTTTGGTTTCAGCTGTGTTCGCTGGTACTTGGTATTTTTACTCAAATAGTACATGTATTAAAATTGTTTTGGAACCAGCTGAGAGTGAAAAACTACAGGTCAGGTGGGGAAAATGAACTGCGTCCGAAGGCATGGACTGTCCTACACGAGGTTTGGTTTGTAATTAGAATGGGGGGTTTGTAATCCTAGCAAAGATTGCTGGGCGGCGATAAAACATAATAATGGTTAGCAATTGGAGTGACATAAGTTAGGTTTGTTTTGGTGAGGTTTTTCTCCACCTGAAACTGTGAGGTTTATTATATGTTGACATGCGTTTATCTGAGCATGATCTGGGAATCAATTTTATATGAAATTTGATGCCTGTTTTAGTATAAAGTGTGAGCGTTTGTCTAATTAATTTCCAAGCAGAGTCAATGATGTTAATGAACCTCATTCCTAAAATTGTACTCATACCAATTATTCAACTAGGATTATAGCCAGGACTGCCCCTACTCATTTTGTAACTCATGTACAAAACGTCAAGTAATGAACCACAAGGGAAACTGACTGGGTAAATTTCAAATGGTTTGGGGTTGAACAAAGAAAAATTGACTATTTTTCTTCTTCTAGATGCACTTATCAGAGCTTACAACTCTACCAGCTGACCCAAATAAACCATGTTCTTGGACCATATCACTACATTCATTGCAAACACCGATGATCATTCAATATCAATTTGCAGGGCCAAGAAGCCAGTTAACATTAGGTTTCTTCCTGCTTGCGCTGGGCGATGTGAATGACATTTCCTCCGGGTGCATTGCAGTTGCAGCACAACACAATGCTTTGTTTTGGAAAGTCTATTGACTTCAGAGATGATAATCTCAGCTCTGAATCCTGCATACATACAGACTTGGTACTGTTGGAACCAGTACCAGAAAATCAGTTCAGACAATGGCGGGAAAGAAAAGGCAACTGGTACCGCATTTCCGATTGTGGAACCGGATAACCACTCAAACCACCCAAGCTTTATACCAGATACATTGGCAACTTAATTGTAATGGTTGACGTGATTTACATTGATGTGTGTACTCATGAAATAACACAGAGCTCTGGAACTTTTGGCTCTAAATCCCACACATAGATTTGGTACTTATTGGAATCGGTACCAGAAAATCAGAACTGATGATTCCAGGTACTACAAAAAAGTGGAACCGCAGTACAAGCTGCAAATTTGGAAGTGGGTAAAACTGGGTACCCTCAAGAACCACCAACGCCTAGTATGGCATGGTCTCACAACAAAGTTGAGCTGATGTTCTCATGGTTATAGTATTGATGTGGGCTAAACTCAGTATTTCCTGTACAAGAGTTATGGATAGGTTCTCACCTTTTGGTTTTAACATCATGAGGACTAGCTGCTCCAGTCGGTATCAAATCTTTCTGTGGATCATCTCATGGTATAGCTTTATATAAACCCAGTGCAGTTGTAATTGCTCTAATCATAGTGTCATCTCTCATCTGTAGTAGCTTATAAACCCAGTGCAGTTGTAATTGCTCTAATCATAGTGTCATCTCTCATCTGTAGTAGCTTATAAACCAGTGCAGTTGTAATTGCTCTAATCATAGTGTCATCTCTCATCTGTAGTAGCTTATAAACCAGTGCAGTTGTAATTGCTCTAATCATAGTGTCATCTCTCATCTGTAGTAGCTTATAAACCCAGTGCAGTTGTAATTGCTCTAATCATAGTGTCATCTCTCATCTGTAGTAGCTTATAAAGCCAGTGCAGTTGTAATTGCTCTAATCATAGTGTCATCTCTCATCTGTAGTAGCTTATAAAGCCAGTGCAGTTGTAATTGCTCTAATCATAGTGTCATCTCTCATCTGTAGTAGCTTATAAACCCAGTGCAGTTGTAATTGCTCTAATCATAGTGTCATCTCTCATCTGTAGTAGCTTATAAAGCCAGTGCAGTTGTAATTGCTCTAATCATAGTGTCATCTCTCATCTGTAGTAGCTTATAAAGCCAGTGCAGTTGTAATTGCTCTAATCATAGTGTCATCTCTCATCTGTAGTAGCTTATAAAGCCAGTGCAGTTGTAATTGCTCTAATCATAGTGTCATCTCTCATCTGTAGTAGCTTATAAACCCAGTGCAGTTGTAATTGCTCTAATCATAGTGTCATCTCTCATCTGTAGTAGCTTATAAAGCCAGTGCAGTTGTAATTGCTCTAATCATAGTGTCATCTCTCATCTGTAGTAGCTTATAAAGCCAGTGCAGTTGTAATTGCTCTAATCATAGTGTCATCTCTCATCTGTAGTAGCTTATAAACCCAGTGCAGTTGTAATTGCCTAATCATAGTGTCATCTTCATCTGTAGTAGCTTATAAAGACAGTGCAGTTGTAATTGCTCTAATCATAGTGTCATCTCTCATCTGTAGCAGAAAGATGAGTCCTCAACACCATCTGGCAAAAGAAGTCGTGTTGATGATAAAACAGAGAAACCTGAGAAACCACCTAAGAAGATGAAAGAATCTGGAGGCAAACAAGGTGCTATAGCAGCAACCACTACCCCATCAACTCCATCTGGTCCATCAGGAAGACCCAAAGCTAAGAGTATGCATGTAAGGATTTTACAATGCTCAGAACAAAGAATAGATCTTTATGTCTCATACAAACCTTTAAACATAACACATGTTTGATTCACATTGACTGTTAGTGGATAACATTATCTTACAGACCTGCCATCCTGGTATAAAATATTTTACTAAAATACGCCACAGGATAGATTTGATCACACATAAGCATTGATTATATATCATGCACTGTGATCAGCATTATCTCATTAGAACAACTTTCAAATGTCAGCAGAGGCTGTAGGAGACCTGAGTTAACCACATCAAGCCAAGATGAGATACTGGCATGCTTCTTTACTGTTATAAGGTCCACCACAATTGGAACGATGTAAGACCGACCTTAGTCAGTGAATGCATAAAAAAAGGGGAGGGAGATAATGTACAAATACAAAATGATTTAATAACTAATATAATTAATTACTAATATAATTAATTAATTAAAATAAGGATAAGTTTCTACATAATCTGGAACCCGGTTGTGTGGTTTGGTGGGTCAGTCTGCATGGCAGAAACTTGCTTGCGACTGGTACCTCGGGAGCGGTGATGTAATACATGTACATGGCGGATGACGTTGGGTCCTCTCAGTGCCAAGTTGACCCACCACACTCAAACCACAAATCCCGGAGGCCTGAAAAATAAATTACAACTTTATAATTCTGAATCCTTAATCATAGCATTCATGACAACTACTGCAATTAAACATTTTCAATTTGCTGTCTTGATTTTTGCTTTTTAGCGACACATCTTTACCTTTAATATCCTCACAAATTCTCTGTAGTTTTACAATAGCGCAGATAAACAATCCATAGTACCATTACTTCTCCATACTAAGATTAAAACATCAATTATTTCATCTGCTGATGTATCAACTTTGGCCGGTGCAGAATAAGTATTAAAAATTAAAAAGTTCCATTGGAATGTATACAGAAAAAAGATCTGGCTTAATAGTTTTGTTTTAGTGGCTCTGCTCCCGGTCTTGGAAATTCCGGAAATTCCTGGTCTTGGTTACAATCTTGGTTCTATTGTCTCTAAAGAGATTCAAGTCTGCCTTATAATCAAGTATAATTGATTTCTGATGTAATGTTTGCTAATTCTCATCAGCAAAAGCTGCAGGAATATGAGTTTACTGATGATCCCCTGGCTGAACCTGTACCTCCACGTATTCCTCGTAATGATGCACCGGACAGATTCTGGACATCATTGGAACCATACTGTGCAGATATTTCAAGTGATGATATTAAAGTATTAGATGATATGCTCAAGACGTCAGATGATGATATGGACTACTTCAAGATTCCACCGTTGGGCAAACACTATGCTCTCAGATGGGCTCAAGAAGACTTGTTAGAAGAACAGAGAGAAGGTATGGCAATACATTCCTACTTGGGCAAAAACTTTGCTCTCAGATGGGCTCAAGATGACTTGTTAGATAAACAAAGAGAAGGTAATGTATGGCTATAAATTCCCACTTGGGCAAACACTTTGCTCTCAGATGGGCTCAAGATGACTTGTTAGAAGAACAGAGAGAAGGTATGGCTATATATTTCCACTTGAGTTGAAGTTTGAATGAATAAGTATGAAGTTGTGTGACATTATGTTATATTTTTTCCCATTGAAAGGAAACAAAATTGGTGAGAAGAAGAAGAGTTCATTGAACAGTGCAAACAGTAAAGAGGCCAAAGCTCTACTCAAGAAAGCAGAAAGGTATACCTAATTAATAGACTAGTAATAGTGTGCTATGTATATGGAGTCAATTTGTAAAACAAAGTGAAAAATGAAGGTGCTCTCCAACCATTTTCGTTTGTAAGAAAACGTAAGCTGACACGAAAATGTTGAAAGGGTTTTTGTTTTGGCTTGAAAAGTGACATGTTACAGGGCTCAACATTAGGTAGATTTTCAACGCCACGCCACGGAAACTCACATAATTTTTGGCCATACCTAGAAACCATCAGATAACTTTCGGTGTGACTATATTTGTGTTACAAGTTAAGTTTATTTTGTAGAGGATGAAATTATCTTTTGAATGATTTTCATAGTTGTTTGGCTTGCTTTACCAAATTGTAGACCAAATTGGTAAAAAAAAAAGTAATGTTTGTGTTAGAAGTCAATGTTTGTGGAAAGTTGTGCACACAAGTTTTCTGTTCTGTTTTCTTCACTGTCGTCTCAAAGGGAAAACAAGTTACAAAGTGATTGAAAATAATCACAACATTCCTTTGGAAATTAAAAGGAATGCCTTTGGGTTACAGATAACTTCTTTACCTAAAACTGTTTGTAAAATTCTTTCAAATCACGGTATTCTGTGTGTAAAAACACCAATAAGTTTATGGTGAAACACAACGAAAGATCACAAATACTGTGTACATTGCGTGTGTGATACGTGGTACATACAATACGGTCCGCACACACACACACACAGAACAAACAACTACTCATTGTGTGCCTCACATGCGTTGTTGATGGGACTTCCAAAATGTGAACCTCTTGGACAGTGTCATTTTTTTCTTTTGGCAGCCTTTTGCAATGTATTTACTATTGTCATCCTGAGATCGTGCTCTATCTATAGCTGTTTATTGCATTTTAATCGCATGATTAAAACTCAAAATACAACTTGTCAAACTTTGAGGGCAGTGGCAGGCAGTATGCACAGTATGAGGCCCAGGCAGCAGTGGGCGGTATGCACAGTATGAGGCACAGGCAGCAGTGGGCGGTATGCACAGTATGAGGCCCAGGCAGCAGTGGGCGGTATGCACAGTATGAGGCCCAGGCAGCAGTGGGCGGTATGCACAGTATGAGGCCCAGGCAGTAGTGGGCGGTATGCAGAGTATGAGGCCCAGGCAGCAGTGGGGGTATGCACAGTATGAGGCCCAGGCAGCAGTGGGCGGTATGCAGAGTATGAGGCCCAGGCGGCAGTGGGTCGTATGCGTGCTGGTTAAGTACCTACATTTAGCTTTACAGTACTACCATGACCGCCATGGTACCTCAACATCATAAATGTATGTAACGCTGTTGTTACGTCTATGTATGCTAACCCATTTTGTTCCTACATTGTATATACATAGTGTCTTTGACATGAAATATTTATTTGATTTGCAGTCGAGAAGAGGACATTTGTCCATTCGGTCCTCTGACACAGCGCCTTATATCAGCACTAGTAGAAGAGAATATCATGACACCTGTTGAAGATATCATCTCGGAAACAAACCTTAAGGTAATCAATTATCTGTGACATTCCATCAGTATCAATATCAGTATGATGATGCTTGAATCAGCATGAGTATTGGTTACACCAAGAAGTAACCAATACTCATTCTGATTCATTACTCTATCCAATTCTTATTGTTATACCTCGGTAACAAATTGTGAAGTTTTATTGGTCGAGATCCAATCATGTGATGTGATACAAAAAAGCACGTACCATGGCTAAGGATGTGCACAACGCATGACGCACAGCGCCAGAGGGTAACATGAGTTTTGTTTACCGGTGTACATTACCTTGATCGTACCGTTGGTCAATTTCCAGCGCTTTGTACTAAACAACTGTGGGTTCGAGGGAACAGTGAAGAATTGTTTCTTATTTGAACAACTGTTCATCTGCTTATTAAACTAGTGGTTTATACTCCGTCGTAATAATGTTTGAAGATGACAACAGAACTTCGAGAAGAGGATTAATAATGCAAGCAAGAACAATCAAACGCTAGCAGGTGACAATGTAATAATGTAATAATGATAGGCTTACGGTCTCTATTGGTGAAATATTACATTTTAAAAAGTTGTAAACGGCTTGACAAGCAATGCTCAGTAAGGCGATGTGATATACATGTATGCAAAGGTATTGCTTTATGACACTTCCTCCTGGGATCCATCTGGGTGTCAACTAGGTTAATACGTTGTTTGTATATGAACTATCGTACATAAGCCAGAAATTAAAGTAGTTAAAATGGACATTTCATGTTAGTTCAGATGTTACTTTATTTTGTGAGTAAATGGAGGAATGTTTATGGAGTTTTGGGTCTCATCGTCGGTCTCTGGAAAAACAATCCTTATTGTTAGTCACGTGTCATGACATATTTTTCATTTTGATATTATGATATCACATCCATGTTATAATTTCTTAAATTCTGCTGCTATCCACACTCGTATGAAGCAATAATAATGGCAATGTTGACTACAGGGAGATGGTAGTGAAGTGAAAGAGGGGGCATCTCCAAAGAATGGCAATCGTTTCACTGTTCCTCATACAAGAGCCTTAGAAGCAAGGTTGAGAGAAGAGCTACTTCATCTTGGTACAGTACATATTTCTCTTTCTATAATAATAGTAATAATATAATTTTTTACACAAGTGCAAGTTGAATATGGACAATATGCACATCTGCAACCCATATCTGAAGGCTGAAGGCTGAAGGTGGAAGGCTGAGTTGGATATGTGATGCTGATGGGCTTTCTCTATTCCATGATAAAACTTGAACCAATCAATATATTCTTCTTCTCAGTAAGTTTATTTCTAGATGTTGCACTGGATTTTTTGTGTATCGATATCATCAGCTAAATGGCTTTCAAGACCTTTAAAGAGGTAATACAGAAGTAACAGGCTTTTGACTGAAATAATTAGTATGCCAATTTAATAAGCTGCACATCTGCTTTATTCCACGATGATCAACATTTCATGTAAGATGCGCAAATGTTCAGTGCATGAACCGATCTCAATACACATGGTCATATAAATGTTTGCAGCTATGGTAGTAGGAGTATTTATTTACGCTGCTGTCAACCATCACAATCAAGGATTTACTGGAGCTGGATGATAATCAATAATTGGGTGTTTCAGCCATCTGCCGAAACCAGCTTTTTTTCGTCAAGATTTTTATTATTTGTTATTATTATTACTATTGGTTTTTTAATCTTTTGTTGATGATATTAACCCTGTAAAAACACCTGTAAATGTGTTGTGAAACATTACTGTATACATTGCACGGAGTCTGCATTGTACGTTGCCTGGTCCGTGAACCACAGACCCATTATGTTCCACATCACACAAGTGTTGACAATAGGACTTACTTTCATTCATTTATTTGTACTCTGCTTTGCTTATCACTGCTGTCCCTTCTATGGTTTATCTAAGGATGGCAAGATCCATACGTATCTACGAACAACTGTGAACTTGTATTAGCGCCCTCTCATGGACAGTTCTCACAGGAGGGGGCTGTGCCATTCACAGATTTCTCATACACCGTGCGGACTATTAAATACGCATGTTACAGGCCTGTGAGATCTTCGCTTTAAAGCAGAAATCCACTTTTTCATTGAGTGTTCCAATATTGTATTTCCGCTTTTAAATATAATAGACGATCATAAAATGTGTGTCCGCGCCTTTGGTAATGCAGAAGCGCCAAAAGAAAAGAAAAAGACAACAAGTTTTCTCAGTTTGCCGGCTACACATAGCCTGTACATCATACAGCACACGCGAGGCCCGTAAATCCTATGTACATGTACCGTTATAAAGATATACAAGGATCTACCTGTACATACATGTACTCTCATCGATTTTTGCTCCATGCATGCTGCACACGGCCATGCAGTGATTGGTTGTTGATAGTTATATCAATATTCATGAGAACGTTGTGGTCTTTGCAGCCGTTCATGAGTCAGTAAAATATACCCGCGTACCCCGCATATACTGCATATAGAATCATGCATGTGCAGGCCTTGAAATGAGGCTATTAACAAAATTCAAATCCTTGCCAATAGAGGGCGTCGTATGATCATGGCATTGCGTGTATTTCATACACTTCTTGTGCTGTAGTGTACAATTGTCCAAAATGCGACTGAATGCGTCATGGTTTTGGAAAGCTCTGGTGTTTCTGACCGACAGAGTTTGGGTTTGAGCAAGTCCTGGTCTCAATACTTTTGCCCTTAAGTAAGACACTTACCATTATTGCTTCATCTTTTCGGTGGGACGCAAAGCCAAAGGTCCCATGTGTTTTTTTAAAGCATATAACAGATCCCAGTACACTTACCCGTTGAGAGAAGGTGGTTCTGGCAGTGGCTGCTGAGTAAACAATTACATCTACAGTACTATGGAAATAATTGGGTCTTAGATGTCTGGAGACTTTCCAGTAGTAAGAAATACAACACTATACCCAGCATCAATAGTCACAAATCCACAGTAATAGTGATAATATTACATGGTTCTTATATACAGTGTAGTGCTTCATCACACCCGAGGGCATCTCAAAGCACTCATTGTTTGTTGTACAAGCTATATTTGAATTATTTACAGGTCAATTTCAAAAAAACTACACAGAATAAAGAGCCTGGCACCAAATATCGCAGGTACCCTGCACCATAGTTCCGATTCTCAATTAGAATTGGAATTGTTAAATTGGTTAAATGGTTAACTAAATTGTTTTCTAACCGGAGAAAACCTTTACCCAGCCCCAGGAGCCGGAGAAAGTTTTTACCCGGCCCGAGGCACCGGGGAAAACCTTTACCCGGCCCCAGGAGCCGGAGAAAGTTTTTACCCGGCCCGAGGCACCGGGGAAAACCTTTACCCGGCCCCAGGAGCCGGAGAAAGTTTTTACCCGGCCCGAGGCAGGACCGGATCCAATGTTCTGTGATGCAGTAGGACCCGATCCAGCGCAGTTTTAAACATAAATTGTGAATATGAGTCTCCCATTTCAGTTTATCATCAATAACAAGACCTAAATATGTAACCTTAGAAACTCTCTATGTTAAGTTTGTTTAACTAATCTGGCACCTTCTTGTTTTGGGGAACATTTCTCACATGTTGGACTTTCCCAAGCTGAAAGTCAGATTGTTAGCATTGGCATGTCGTGGCTGAGCGTTCTAGTTCACCAGACCCAAGCTCTGGTATTGTCAGCAGCAGACTGTGTCGAATCCTGGTGATGACACTTGTGCCCTTGAGCAAGGCACCGAACCATAATTGCTTCGTAAAAGGTTGGGAAGGTAGTGCATTCTGCTCTACTAGCCAGGCCCCTAGTGGATGATACCCATGCCTAGATACTCATGGACAGTGAAGGGGGTAACCCTGTTTCAGCCCCATGAGTAGGTGGCAGCGTGCCATAATTAATGTACAATTCATCAGATGCAGTGTTATTAACATACACATATTTTTTCCTGTCGCTAAGGTAACTGTATGTAACACCTCTAATACCACCATACCTGAACAGTTTATCCTTTAACAAATGATTAACAAATGATTCCTACATTATGACTCTATTTGCATTGGTGCAATGTGCTACATGTAGGTTACTTCTGAGATGTACACAATAATGGATTGTGATCATTTTCACATAGACCAATTAAACTTGTCTTTCTTGTACCTGTTTGAATGTTCTATCATATTAGCACTCACAGGACACATTATATTAATTTATTTTGTATGGGTTTATAGGTAAATAACAGGAAAAATTAGCCTTTCTGGAACTGCCCAGTGATTATACTGAATGTATTTCGTCGTGTGTGCTTTGAAGATGTAATAGGAGTTTGGCCATGATTGTCTTACAGGTCTATTAGATGCTGATGATCCTGTCACAGATGACACAGATGATGAAATATTTGTGGAACTTCAGAAAAGACAAGCTGAATTGCGAGCTCTGTCTTCACATAATCGCAGCCAGAAGATGAGACTATATAGACTAGCCAAAGAAGAATTAAAACGCCAAGAACTAAGACAAAAAATGAGAGCATGTGATAATGAGGTATGATGGGGTCAAGGGTCAGTGTACTCGTACGTTATACATGTTTATACACTAACTGGCACTTTGGTATGAAATACAAAGTCTGATATGCACTTTGTCCTCAATGAAGTGTTCAAAACATACATGTACATGTATAATGATACAACTTTGTGGTTGCAAAACAAGAGGACTGGCATGAACAAAAAACCTGTCAGTGTTTTTTTTATTTCTATCTCCTGAGGACACAGTATGCTGGTTAAAATGTTGAGAACAACCAACGGTTCTTCTCGGAGCCAACACTCCTTCCAAGTTCCAAAAGAGATTTGCTCACATGGTTGTGCCTGCATGAATTTCAAGAAAACAATCACACCATGGGAGCTTTAAAACTTTATTAATTATTACACCATCATATTTTTTAGAGAGGAATTACCTGAAAATTAGTCTGCCACATAATATTTCAAACGTACCAAAGTAATTGAAATCTAACCCTGAGTTTCCTACCTATATGTAAACTGAGGAAACATTCATAACTTTGGATGGCCACTAAAATAATGGCTTTACTAATAGGTTTTAGGATGATTTATATTCAGGTGTCAAACTGCGTAATGTATTGAAACTAACTAAATATACATGTAAATGTATAAACAAGTTTTTACAAAGTCAAAGAAAGTTTTCTGGTCATTCACCAGATATTTACACAAATCACAATTTTGTTTTCATTTCAGACTATGGATGCGTTTCGTCGTATTATGGCTGCACGACAAAAGAAGCGCTCCCCAACGAAAAAAGAAAAAGACCAAGCTTGGAAAACTATCAAAGAAAGGGAGGCACTTGTAAAACAATTGGATACAATGTGAACATCAAGTGAGAATCTGTACCTGTACTGTACAAACCCCCATCAAAGTCCTTTTGAGACTGACTATGTCCCAATGAAATTCTGACTAAGTAAAGACAGTAAAGACAACAAGCATTTAAATAAAACGCACAGGGAATTTGTTCGCTTTCAAGATATGAGATGCATTCAACATTCATTGAACCACAGCTGATAATCAGCCATGGTATGCTGGAATATTGAACCACAGCTGATAATCAGCCATGGTATGCTGGAATATTGAACCACAGCTGATAATCAGCCATGGTATGCTGGAATATTGAACCACAGCTGATAATCAGCCATGGTATGCTGGAATATTGAACCAAAGCTGATAATCAGCCATGGTATGCTGGAATATTGAACCACAGCTGATAATCAGCCATGGTATGCTGGAATATTGAACCACAGCTGATAATCAGCCATGGTATGCTGGAATATTGAACCACAGCTAATAATCAGCCATGGTATGCTGGAATATTGAACCACAGCTGATAATCAGCCATGGTATGCTGGAATATTGAACCACAGCTGATAATCAGCCATGGTATGCTGGAATATTGAACCACAGCTGATAATCAGCCATGGTATGCTGGAATATTGAACCACAGCTAATAATCAGCCATGGTATGCTGGAATATTGAACCACAGCTGATAATCAGCCATGGTATGCTGGAATATTGAACCACAGCTAATAATCAGCCATGGTATGCTGGAATATTGAACCACAGCTGATAATCAGCCATGGTATGCTGGAATATTGAACCACAGCTGATAATCAGCCATGGTATGCTGGAATATTGAACCACAGCTGATAATCAGCCATGGTATGCTGGAATATTGAACCACAGCTAATAATCAGCCATGGTATGCTGGAATATTGAACCACAGCTGATAATCAGCCATGGTATGCTGGAATATTGAACCAAAGCTGATAATCAGCCATGGTATGCTGGAATATTGAACCACAGCTGATAATCAGCCATGGTATGCTGGAATATTGAACCACAGCTGATAATCAGCCATGGTATGCTGGAATATTGAACCAAAGCTGATAATCAGCCATGGTATGCTGGAATATTGAACCACAGCTGATAATCAGCCATGGTATGCTGGAATATTGAACCACAGCTGATAATCAGCCATGGTATGCTGGAATATTGAACCACAGCTAATAATCAGCCATGGTATGCTGGAATATTGAACCACAGCTGATAATCAGCCATGGTATGCTGGAATATTGAACCACAGCTGATAATCAGCCATGGTATGCTGGAATATTGAACCACAGCTGATAATCAGCCATGGTATGCTGGAATATTGAACCACAGCTGATAATCAGCCATGGTATGCTGGAATATTGAACCACAGCTAATAATCAGCCATGGTATGCTGGAATATTGAACCACAGCTGATAATCTCGTCACCAAGTTTGCGGTTTAAATGCGGTCAAAGACACGCTCTGTGACCCCGGGTAATCCCCTCTTGTGTTGCATTACGAGATATCTCGTCATCACAAATTTACAGTCAGGCAGTGTGTGGCGCCACCAATCGGCAAGTTTTCTTACTAAATATGGCGACTTCATGAAAGCAACCGCGCTTGTCATGTGTGCAAGCTTTGACCCAAGTTTTGGATTCAGATCTTGAACTGTCAGACTCTCTCATGTCTGTTGATAGTGATGATGATTCACAAATTGAAGAGCCATGTTTACAAGGTGCTGAAGACATTGATGATATAATTACGCAGGTAAGTGGTTAAGATGTCATCATACCTAGCATGAGGCAAAAACCACATCCTTGAGTCCGGGTGGTCCCTAATCACAGACCCCCACACCCTCCTCAGTATTCTAGGAATGCCCATTACTACCACAATGACCTTCTCACAACCAGGCTGTGGGTGAAAGTTCAGACATGACTAATAATGACATCACAGGGCCACTGGGATTTTTACCTTACGTTATGCCAAATTCAATGATGTATAATGGTGGCAGCCTATAGATCTCTCATAATCCTCGCTTGTACAACAAAATGACGAAGGTCTGGAATCAAGGATTACACAATAACCTTGGAAAAAGGGAGAATTCAAGCATGAATTCCAGTACCCTCTGTCCATCTTTGTATGGGGAAACAGGCACTACACAGTAGAATGTCCAGGCATGTTAACATTACGGTATTCCGAGTGTATATAAAAGCGGGTTTAGGGTTTACCTGACTTGGGGTCGTGTGTCCAAACAAGTTGGTCATAACTGGTTAAAGCAACAAGAAAGAAATTTCTTTCAGGCTGGGACTTGTTGCCTTCAAACACACAGTTCATACATGTGTTGCTCTTCATTGACATTAATTAAGTAATAAACCACAAGGAAAAAATGCACTTGGTAAATTTTTAATGATTTAGGATTAATGTGCCACTGCTCTACCAACTGAGCTATTTAACCCTAATGTTGGGGGTCTTTCTATTTTGTCAATAACCTTGTAAGTGGGTGCCAGTCAGAAGCCATTCAACCTGCAACTGCCGTATAGCCAGGGATCTTACCCAACTTTACGATACAACCTGGCTATGATAAAGGAAAGCAACAGAAATAAGGTCTTCAAACTTAAAAGGCTTTTTAATGGAATGGGCAGTAATTAAACAAATTAAAAATAAAACCGTCTTCCTGTAGAATGTTTGATGGAACATGCCAGCCAGTGATACACATTTTCTTTGATGGCATGAATGTCCAGCAGAATGACCAACAAGCATGCTACATGTACAGTACACATAGCTGCTTAAATAATGGAGTCAAATATCACAAAACGCACAACTCAAACAGTAGCTTTTAAGGTACATGTGTTTTTTTATTAACCGATTTGTATTTGTTTAAATGAGTCAGTAGTAATGTTGCATTTAGTTTGTGACTGTATGCAAAACAAAGGACATGATATTGGAAATACACAAAGAGATATGAACCCAATGTCATACCACTGCTTACCAACCTATTCTCTGCCTTGTGTAAGGCGAGGTTGCTTGATCATGTAAAATACATACAAAAACAAGTATCTTTCTTGCAAACCAAAGTAAGCTTTTGTAAATGCATATTTTCTCCAATGGTAAGCTTCAATTTGTTTTGCTTGGAGTGAGATAGTCTCATGACATTGGGTAACAGTCTTGTGAAGGCTCTGCATTGCTACATTGCCACAAACAAATCCAAATTGCAATCACATTTCTAACTGATATTTCTAACTTCCAACCAAGGGTCCGCTTCATTTCAAAAGTTGCTATAACATATTCTTTATTTAATTCAAATAAATATATAAAGGCAGATTGTGCCCCTGTATAGAGGACTACACTTTGGATGAAGTAAGGCAAAGTAAGACACTGTAGCTCCTTTGAAGAGAAGGGGAACGTTACCAAGTGGAATTAAATCTACCATTGTTACCGCAACAAGCCAAAAAGCACTACTCAATCTACAGAAATCATTCTCTATTGACACTTACTATGTGTATGAGATTACATATATTGGAGCAATTCAAACACATGCCCATGCTTATCAAATGAGTAAATAATGTCTTCTTTGTTGGTTTTGTACACAAAATCAAACCAAGAAAGTTCTTGGTCTGTCATTCCAACCGCCAAGATCCCTTTTGTTAAAGTCCTTGGGTCATGAGGAGGATTCTATGCCTCGGTTCTGAGAAGAAGCATTTGTCATAAAACGATTTGTGTGATTCTATAAACGTATAACGACAAAGTAATAATAGGAATACAACGTTGCATATATGCAATTATCACGCATGATCATTCTTCATCTTGCCCTTTAACACAAATACTTTGCATACTTCATTGGGTGGTTTATTTACTCACACTAATGTCTTGTCTGACAATCCAATGAACATTTCTCTACACACTAAATTAATAAAACTGCAAGTTCAGTGTTGTTCAGTGTTCCAATGAAGAAACCTTGCTTGACGTTCTTCATAAAGATGAACATTAGTTATTGATCATTGGACCTCATGGTCTGATGATCAATCCAATTACATTCAACTTGGCTCAATTCAATCAAGTTTGCATAATACTAGGAAATCATTGCTTCTTAATCAAGTATTGAATACATCTATAATGTACTTATATGTTCATTATGTACATGTAAATCATGGTTTCAATTAATACCAATAATGCATAGATGTAATAAAAAGAAACTTTAGTTCACGTTTTAAAATTCAATCTTATTGAAGTTCCTGATAAAGCATAAATCATTTGTATTTCACAATGTCAAACTTATTTGAAAAGGTGTTTGGGAAATAAACCTGATCTTGGAGACCAACTTTTGGATTGATGTCTGATTCTTTTTTAGGTTGTCTTTATTTCATTCCAACGTCTTGATTGAGTAAAACTGTTAAGTTAATAAATTAAAATCAACTACATTCTTCTCTTGATTTGCAAATCGACACAAAATTTCATGCTGTGCAGTGTACTGCAGGTAAACACAGTATCTCTAATCTTATTTGCATAAATGTTAATAATTTCAGTTTTCACATACTGAACATGTTACTCTCAAGATAGATGTCATTTAAAATACAGTCTTTTTGGTTATTAATGAGGTGCAAACAAATATAATCATTTTTCATACCAGATTGGTACATGATTACAACAATCCTGTTATTTGTGCCAGCACAAAACTGAATCTACTCGCAGTATTTACAATAAATCAATGGTACATGGGAACGCCAACCTAACAATGGATTATATACACCTCTACATGTAGAGCTTATCACCTACATGTATGTAGGTGCCAATAAGTTAGTATCCTATTCCTGCACCTAATTAACTACATGTGTAATACATTTGAATACCAAATGTTAAAACATTGACACATAGGTGGGAACGATCCTCATGTTATGATAGAAACCTACATCAGGATTCCATTAACACATGCATTGATGCAATCACACTACCCAGTGCACAAACAATGGCAGTAATACATCAGTCATCTTTATAGACAGAGCCCAATGGGAGGGCAATACATGCCCAATGGGAGGGCAATACATGCCCAATGGGGGGCAATACATGCCCAATGGGAGGGCAATACATGCCCACACACACACACACACACAACCACAAACAATCAATAAATATACCTCTTATGCAAAATTTGTAATTGACGATTTTAAGGCATATCACTAATGAAACTTGAGTTTTTCTTATAAAACTTTGTTCTCATAAGAAAATAAACCTGTAAGATGTGTCTTGAGCACACAATCTGATGATAGGATTTATACAATGATCACAAGAAAAACCAAGGTTGACATGAGGCAAACATTGGTTGACATACGTATAATGGCAAGCATACTATACATTAATAATGCACTTCATAGCAGGCAAGATTACTGCAACCTGGCAAGAATCAACTGTATTATAGTCTTACTATTCAATTAAAATATATCTCGCATATAAACTCAGAACTTTGTCTCAAAATATAAACATTTTAAAAGTTGGACTGCAATAGCAGGCTCTAATTAAAAGCCAGTTAAAATACTACATGGCAAGCACAGACCAGAAATCTGAGTTAAACATAATAACACAATTAGTCCAACAGATAAGTACCTACAATAATTTGGCAGTTTCATGAACTTTATGGTGAAAGCATAATTTTGGTAAAATAAGATATATTGCCATCTCTGTTGTCAGGATCGTGTTTTTCATTTCCCTACAAATTAAACCACCCCTGACAGCATCAGCCTTCTTGCCTGATGTGGTCATAAGCCAATCGCGCATGTTACATTTTTCCACTTCTAGATTCCCGCAGCTGCTAGTATTTTTTCCAGAGTTTTTGTTGTTGTTGTAACATAGGATGTGCTCTGTTGTCACGGCAAATTACGTAAGGACACCAGCCATGGTTATTGCTCCAACATATTTATGTTATTGTTGTTTAGTCTGTTGATTTGTTATAGTATGTTTCATTTATTGGTTTTCGGCATTTGCTGAGTCTCCTTGCAAATGAGTGAGTAAGTTTGTGAGTGTCTGATCAGAATGATTTTGATCGGCAATCCGAAAGCAATGATTTGGTGAGCTGGAGTGTGAGTGAGTAACCGTGAAGCTTCCTGAAGCAACAGGTTGATGATCACCCAGTGAATTCTGTCCTTATTTGATCTGATCAGAAACTTTGGTAAAACAGCCATAAGTATAGATTTTTAAAACCCCCAGTCTTATAGCAACACTCGGCCTCCACCTACACAATCATACGTTTTGTCTAATGATTCATTGATTATGATATTTTCTTGATGAGTGAAGAAAACTGGACACTAATGATGTTCTGCTCAAGTTCAAATAATTGGTATGGGCATTTTTGAATTGGCAGACATCGCTAGATAATTTATAGATTGATAATTACAAAGTTTAACATGTTGGATTAAAAAGGAGATTCAGAAGTAATTAAGATTTTACAGAGAATAATGGTGGTTACTGTTTTGTTAAATGTCATTAATTCATTGTATAATTTACGTTGTGATATGTCCACAAAGCTTGCAAGGGATTGGTTATACTTTTACTGTGTAGAGGGCCATTATGTGGCTTTTCCCACATGACTCCCAAGACATAGAATATAACGTACAATCATCATGACACAACTGTGCTGCTTGCCATTCATTGTATGAGAACGTATTCAGGGAGGGAATATAGACGAGAGATAATTGGTTGATATTACTGGATAAGTAAACCAATTCCTCAGAAGTGGATGTCCAGCTAATATAGAATGGAGGCTTTTTGCATTATATGGCATCCCCTATCATTCACTACACATCTTTTTTACAAACTTTTTAATGTAATTTGTTCATGGCAAACTGGGCGACTGTTATTGACCCTGTTGTTTACAAATAGTCAGAGGTCAGCACGTGTGCCAAGTTTCATGTTTTTACCACAAAATGCACAACATTTCCACTTATCTGCTGAACTAAATATCTTTTAAAAATCAACTATTAACTCTGGCTTTAAAGGCATGTTTTAAGATAAGTAGTCGGAAGATTCATTTATTTCTATCCTCTAGTTTACAATAAACACAAAACAACCAACCAGTTTGAAGAATAGTGCCAGCAAGTTAGCTCATTAAAAAAATAGTGCAGACAAGTAAGATGTCAATAGTTACAAGAATAGTGCAGACAGCCATTAGACAAGTAAGATGTCAATAGTTACAAGAATAGTACAGACAGCCATCAGACAAGTAAGATGTCAATAGTTACAGGAATAGTGCAGACAGCCATCAGACAAAGTGAAGATGTCAATAGTTACAGGAATAGTGCAGACAGCCATCAGACAAGTAAGATGTCAATAGTTACAGGAATAGTGCAGACAGCCATCAGACAAGTAAGATGTCAATAGTTACAGGAATAGTGCAGACAGCCATCAGACAAGTAAGATGTCAATAGTTACAGGAATAGTGCAGACAGCCACCAGACAAGTAAGATGTCAATAGTTACAAGAATAGTGCAGACAGCCATCAGACAAGTAAGATGTCAATAGTTACAGGAATAGTACAGACAGCCATCAGACAAGTAAGATGTCAATAGTTACAGGAATAGTGCAGACAGCCATCAGACAAGTAAGATGTCAATAGTTACAGGAATAGTGCAGACAGCCACCAGACAAGTAAGATGTCAATAGTTACAAGAATAGTGCAGACAGCCATCAGACAAGTAAGATGTCAATAGTTACAGGAATAGTACAGACAGCCATCAGACAAGTAAGATGTCAATAGTTACAGGAATAGTGCAGACAGCCATCCTACAAGTAAGATGTCAATAGTTACAGGAATAGTGCAGACAGCCATCAGACAAGTAAGACGTCAATAGTTACAAGAATAGTGCAGACAGCCATCAGACAAGTTAAGATGTCAATAGTTACAGGAATAGTGCAGACAGCCATCAGACAAGTAAGATGTCAATAGTTACAAGAATAGTGCAGACAGCCATCAGACAAGTAAGATGTCAATAGTTACAGGAATAGTGCAGACAGCCATCAGACAAGTAAGATGTCAATAGTTACAGGAATAGTGCAGACAGCTATTAGACAAGTAAGATGTCAATAGTTACAGGAATAGTGCAGACAGCCATCATGGATGCAACTTTTTAGCTGATCGCCTAAAATACTGTCATGGGAAACTAAAATTATGGTACAAAGTTTGCTTGTCCACTTCTTCTCTTTTAGCTAAGTTACATGTTTGTTGAATACAAGAATTCATACATGCACATAAATAGCCAGATCAACTTTCTGAATTACCATATATATAAAATAAACCTACATGATAGGAATGTACCTGCTCTTGTAATGACATAAAGCAGAATGAGAACTAAAACAGCCTTCAATATAACATTTGGTTTCACTATTACATAAATCATTTCTAACACAAACCATCAAAATATAGAGCCACTTACTGACATCCAATTTAATGTATACATTTTAATAAAGTAAGACCTATTACAATAAATCAATAAATTAGGATCTGCTCCACAACTTTCATCTGTGCGACAGCAACAATACATTCTGCAAGCAAGGAGCAGACATCTAATAAATCACAGTAAGCAGAATGCAGCAGTCACTTTTGATGCTTTATTGCTGCAGACATCCTTCATGCTGCTTTAATGTTGCAGACATCTTTCATGCTGCTTTAATGCTGCAGACATCCTTCATGCTGCTTCAATGCTGCAGACATCCTTCATGCTGCTTTAATGATGCAGACATCCGTCATGCTGCTTCAATGCTGCAGACATCCGTCATGCTGCTTTAATGCTGCAAACATCCTTCATGCTGCTTCAATGCTGCAGACATCCGTCATGCTGCTTCAATGCTGCAGACTCCCTTCATGCTGCTTCAATGCTGCAGACATCCTTCATGCTGCTTTAATGATGCAGACATCCGTCATGCTGCTTCAATGCTGCAGACATCCTTCATGCTGCTTCAATGTTGCAGACATCCTTCATGCTGCTTCAATGTTGCAGACATCCTTCATGCTGCTTCAATGCTGCAGACATCCTTCATGCTGCTTCAATGCTGCAGACATCCTTCATGCTGCTTCAATGCTGCAGACATCCTTCATGCTGCTCCAATGCTGCAGACATCCTTCATTCTGCTTCAATGCTGCAGACATCCTTCATGCTGCTTCAATGCTGCAGACATCCTTCATGCTGCTTCAATGCTGCAGACATCCTTCATGCTGCTTCAATGCTGCAGACATCCTTCATGCTGCTGCTTCAATGCTGCAGACATCCTTCATGCTGCTCCAATGCTGCAGACATCCTTCATGCTGCTTCAATGCTGCAGACATCCTTCATGCTGCTTCAATGCTGCAGACATCCTTCATGCTGCTTCAATGCTGCAGACATCCTTCATGCTGCTTCAATGCTGCAGACATCCTTCATGCTGCTTCAATGCTGCAGACATCCTTCACCCTGCTTCAATGCTGCAGACATCCTTCATGCTGCTTCAATGTTGCAGACATCCTTCATGCTGCTTCAATGCTGCAGACATCCTTCATGCTGCTTCAATGTTGCAGACATCCTTCATGCTGCTTCAATGCTGCAGACATCCTTCATGCTGCTTCAATGCTGCAGACATCCTTCATGCTGCTCCAATGCTGCAGACATCCTTCATGCTGCTTCAATGCTGCAGACATCCTTCATGCTGCTTCAATGTTGCAGACATCCTTCATGCTGCTTCAATGCTGCAGACATCCTTCATGCTGCTTCAATGTTGCAGACATCCTTCATGCTGCTTCAATGTTGCAGACATCCTTCATGCTGCTTCAATGCTGCAGACATCCTTCATGCTGCTTCAATGTTGCAGACATCCTTCATGCTGCTTCAATGCTGCAGACATCCTTCATGCTGCTTCAATGTTGCAGACATCCTTCATGCTGCTTCAATGTTGCAGACATCCTTCATGCTGCTTCAATGTTGCAGACATCCTTCATGCTGCTTCAATGCTGCAGACATCCTTCACCCTGCTTCAATGTTGCAGACATCCTTCATGCTGCTTCAATGTTGCAGACATCCTTCATGCTGCTTCAATGCTGCAGACATCCTTCATGCTGCTTCAATGTTGCAGACATCCTTCATGCTGCTTCAATGTTGCAGACATCCTTCATGCTGCTTCAATGTTGCAGACATCCTTCATGCTGCTTCAATGCTGCAGACATCCTTCATGCTGCTTCAATGCTGCAGACATCCTTCATGCTGCTTCAATGTTGCAGACTCCCTTCATGCTGCTTCAATGTTGCAGACATCCTTCATGCTGCTTCAATGCTGCAGACATCCTTCATGCTGCTTCAATGTTGCAGACATCCTTCATGCTGCTTCAATGCTGCAGACATCCTTCATGCTGCTTCAATGTTGCAGACATCCTTCATGCTGCATCAATGTTGCAGACATCCTTCATGCTGCTTCAATGTTGCAGACTCCCTTCATGCTGCTTCAATGTTGCAGACATCCTTCATGCTGCTTTAATGATGCAGACATCCGTCATGCTGCTTCAATGTTGCAGACATCCTTCATGCTGCTTCAATGCTGCAGACATCCTTCATGCTGCTTCAATGCTGCAGACATCCTACATGCTGCTTCAATGCTGCAGACATCCTTCATGCTGCTTCAATGCTGCAGACATCCTTCATGCTGCTTCAATGTTGCAGACATCCTTCATGCTGCTTCAATGCTGCAGACATCCTTCATGCTGCTTCAATGTTGCAGACATCCTTCATGCTGCTTCAATGTTGCAGACATCCTTCATGCTGCTTCAATGTTGCAGACGACTCCCTTCACATGGGGGGTTTCCAGATAGTTTCACATACAATCTATTCTTCTCTTCACATATTAAATGAACACTGCATACTTGTTTTCTTTAGATTCATTATATCAAGATAATATTGCACTTAATTCTAACAAATTTTACAATAAATAGAGTATATTTCACTTACCCACATAGAAAACTCTTCTCATTGAAAATGTTTATTTTCAATTACATAAATTAGTAAATAGTTAACTTTCATTGAATGCATACATAGTTTTGCATACATTATTTTGTAAAAATAACACCTCATCTGCTCAACATTGAAGTCAGAAGTTACTTTTATCACAATAATGGATGGCATTGAGAACCTTTCGTAGAGGTAGGTAGTTAGTCATAAGTCAATGCTGCATAGTACAAGCTAGTCATTGCTGAGTTACCAGTATAATATATCTTGTGTATACACTGCAGTACATAACATATAAACTCTTCATAATTGCCACTGGGACTATCAGAGTAGTCTGGTTTGCTGGAGATACAGGAACGCTGGCTTAGATATACATGTATATTCTTCACTTTCTTTGTTTCCTTACTTTAGAAACTGTTGATACGATGATGTTATACACTGTTTACTGTTGATATATGTATATTAAATCCCTTTCTGACCACTATTAGCAAAGTCCTTATTGTTAGGGTACTGCTATGCTGATTAGACAATGTGGCTTATACTAGTAGGAGCTGGCAAGTGTTGATACGGTAGTAGTACTGGTTCGAGACAGAACACTTGCTTCACGATGAAGAAGTTCAAGTACTTTTAGTGATGGGTTGGAGGTATCGATAGGGAAAGCAGCCAGTGTGCTTTCTGGTACAAACATTTACCCAGCCACCATCTTCACCTGATGTTTGAATCACCACCTAAAGGCAAAACATACAGTAAAACTTAGGTAAATTTAATTTATTCATAATTATCAAACAATTTGGATATCTTCTGTTTCCACATAATTCAAGGTTAGAAATGTGAAATGTCAAAATTTACTGTAACATTTAAAAAGCAGCAAATCTGCACTATCAATTTTCCTACACTATACGCATTGGTACAGAGTGCGGCACGATCCAATTAAAGTGACAAACGATGTAACAAACCCAATATGTGTACAGGGCATTACTGATGTAACAAACCCAACATGTGTACAGGAATGTAACAAACCAACATGTGTACAGGGCATTACTGACGTAACAAACCCAACTTGTGTACAGGGCATTACTGATGTAACAAACCTGACATGTGTACAGGGCATTACTGATGTAACAAACCCAACATGTGTACAGGACATTACTGATGTAACAAACCCAACATGTGTACACGACTTCCCGATGTAACAAACCTGACATGTGTACAAGACATTACTGATGTAACAAACCTGACATGTGTACAGGACATTACTGATGTAACAAACCCAACTTGTGTACAGGGCATTACTGATGTAACAAACCCAACAAGTTAACAGGGCATTACTGACTAAACAAACCCAACATGTGTACAGGACATGACTGATGTAACAAACCCAACATGTGTACAGGACATTACTGATGTAACAAACCTGACATGTGTACAGGACATTACTGATGTAACAAACCTGACATGTGTACAGGACATTACTGATGTAACAAACCTGACATGTGTACAGGACATTACTGATGTAACAAACCTGACATGTGTACAAGACATTACTGATGTAACAAACCTGACATGTGTACAGGACATTACTGATGTAACAAACCCAACTTGTGTACAGGGCATTACTGATGTAACAAACCCAACAAGTTAACAGGGCATTACTGACTAAACAAACCCAACATGTGTACAGGACATGACTGATGTAACAAACCCAACATGTGTACAGGACATTACTGATGTAACAAACCTGACATGTGTACAGGACATTACTGATGTAACAAACCTGACATGTGTACAGGACATTACTGATGTAACAAACCTGACATGTGTACAGGACATTACTGATGTAACAAACCTGACATGTGTACAGGACATTACTGATGTAACAAACCTGACATGTGTACAGGACATTACTGATGTAACAAACCTGACATGTGTACAGGACATTACTGATGTAACAAACCTGACATGTGTACAGGACATTACTGATGTAACAAACCTGACATGTGTACAGGACATTACTGATGTAACAAACCTGACATGTGTACAGGACATTACTGATGTAACAAACCTGACATGTGTACAAAGACAAAATCGTTTGGTACATTTTTTGTTTCCATACCAAGGGAAATTTCAAGGTCTTTGCAGAAACCTGTTGATTACAAATTAGAGTTGTCTGTTGTTAAACTGTATGGGCCTGCCAAACCCCAGACACGTAGGCGCAGGTATCAAACAAATAGGCATAACACTCTGCAACTGCATCCCTCCTTTTCATTGACCCATAAATAATGAGCTCATTTTAAACCTTCTATCTTTCACCTTAGAAAACCCAGCAGTTATGTCGTTCAACCCAGGGTACCACTTGCTTAATTTTGAATTAGTCCCTTACTCATGTGCATACCTAATCTGTATGTGAGACACATGTATGGAACATTGTGACTGATGTGACACTTCATTTGTGTATGATTTCCTTACCTGGTCTTTATTTAGATTGATTCCGTCTTTGACTTCTGCTGATGCTTTGTGTGTATGTGTTACTCTGACTACCCTTTCCCATGGTTTCAGTGATGTCACACAGAAGGATGGAAAAAAACCACACCGACCATTCATCTCACCCTAATCAAGGGAACAATGAAAAGCATGCAATCATCAGCGTGATTTCACATCACAATTCAACCTGGTAGTTTATCACATCACTAATATATGTTCACCATCACTGATTGCATCACAACGTTATAGCCTGGGGAAATCTAGTTTTTATAGATCTGATTTCTGAAATTTTGACCTGTCTCAGACAAAACCTGCTGCACATGAAGCTCCATCAAACAGTGCAAAGAGCCAAATCACATTATACCTGTCACTACATTAAGATCCTTTTATAGTCACAAGGATTGGCTAGAAATCCTCACCTTCCACCACTCTGTGCTCTTGTTGTCTGTAACTTGAACATGCTCACCAGCCCTATAGCACAAACAAAAATGTACAATTCATGTTATCAATCATATAATAATAATAATAATAATAAAAGGTATTTATACTGCGCTTTTCCAAAACATGATCAAAGCGCATAACAAAGAAATTGATGAATTAAAACAAGCTAGTGCAAATCATAAATCTAGGAAAGAGATAAGTTTTAATTTTTTTCTTAAATGTAACAATACAAGAAGAATTACGGACATTAATTGGGAGACTGTTCCAAAGAAATTCAGAAGCAGAGTGTGCAAAGGCGTGTTTGCCATAAGTTAGTCTGGACTCGTGAGTGTTAAGCCGAGTTTTATCGGAAGAAGAACGGAGTCCTTGACGGTGGTTTTGGCGAAGATGAAACATATCAGAGAGATAAGGTGGAGCAAAGCCATTTAAACATTTAAAAACATATAGAAGAGTTTTGAACTGAATGCGTTTCTCCATGGGTAGCCAGTGTAGTTTAGCAAGTAAGGGAGATCCATGAGCTCTCCAACAGTTAACAGTGAGAACAAGTTTGGCAGCTCTGTATTGAATACTGGTGAGGCGTTTAAGATGTGCTTTGGTGATTCCAGATAACAGGGAGTTACAATAGTCTAGACGTGAAGTGACAAGACAGTGAACCACATGGTGACAAGTATCTTGATCAATGTATTTTCGAATCCTTGCAATGTTGTGCAGATGGAAGTTAGTAGAGCTACATACTGAATTAACTTGAGATGACATTGACATGACAGGGTCAAACATGACACTCAAGTTCCGAACACTGGTTGAGGGGGTTACCGTAGAATTTCCAATGCTTAGAGAAACATCTTCAACATGTGACAAGTTGTTCTTAGAGGCAGCAACAAAGAACTCTGTTTTCTCAGCATTCAGTTTCAATTTGTTTGTTATAATGCAAAAGGAAACAACTCTACATACAGTTAGCCCTTATAAAAAGTACAATACAAGTTGCTACATACCATATTAAATTGAGGTTAATGTGGAGTTGCAATTTTCTATATTCCAAGAAACCAGAAACATTTCAATAAAAAGGGTACCCTTGTAACTTACCTGAGTGATAGGTCATCCCTCATCATGCCCTCAAAGTTATACAAAGCCACATAGTCACTGCCAGTTGAGCTTGAAATCTAGCATTACAAAATAAACAATGTGATATTTAAAGCATCTACAAGTATCCAACACCAAAGCAAACTACAGGTTTTAGTTATCCCCATAGAGCTATATGTAAAGACTAGAAGGCCAACTTGTCCTTCATTTTGAAGCAGTGAAGGTGCAACCAGGCTTATGTCAAACTTATATTAAAGCTTGAAACTTTGTACGTCTTTTCTATGGCCCTCTATATATCAGCGCTTTTATTCTTTTCTGTGTGCCATCGAATCATATATGCTGCGATTGTGAATGCACAATCTATCACTGTTCATACTGAAGGTTAAGTGTTAAGGCTATACATTCAACTTTCTCATAGATTACCAGGTTGACCAATGGTATCTCCTTGACAAGGCATTGACAACTAAATCATCCCCTTCTTGCACCAGTTAGCCTAGGCAAGCCTTCATTGGACAGGTTTAATACTTGTAAATTTAAAAACAGCGTTGTGAAAAGAAAACGCTTAAAACTGTAAAGGTTGTCAAGAATTCTATTGGGTAAAAAAAAAATGATATAATAAAATACAATAGCAGCGTTCTAAATTGTTACCTGCTTAATATTATTGTGAAACTGATGCAATAGCAATTTTTTCCTGGTAACAAAACAGACCACTCTACTGGTATGAACTTTATCAGTGAGCCTGGAATGTGCAATGCACAAAACACGTGGAAAATGAATCCAAATAAAACGGCACAATAACAATTTACTGTGGGTGGTGATGTGGATGAGCAGACGCGTTGGCACACGCACTTAAAACTGAAATCATTCAGTAGTCTTGTACATAAATCAAAAATGCCTGCACCATGCAGGCTTCAAAAATGCTGTGTAATAAGAGTACGATCTAGTCAATATATATCACTCTTTGGTTTACGCACAAGCAAAGGTGGAATACGGAAAAATATAAATCCCTAAAGTGCTTCACAGGCTGGGTATGGGAAACATATGTTCAGAAACATGCACACAGGAATGTTGCATTTAATACGCAGGATGTAATGTAAGATTTTAGAATGGGATTATAGAAATACATCCCACTGTTTTCGGTGAGGGGGGTGGGATCGTCTCAGAACTTCTGCATTGAAGCTTGATCGTACACATTGGACTAAATTTCACTTTGACTGATGTCCAAGCTGAAAGTCTGTTCATATATATTTAGTGAATTAGGTACTCCTTGTAAAATAGGACATGATTTCATATAATTAACTCTGGTGTGTGTGTGTATCATTTCACACAATGCATAACAACATGCTAATTTAAATGTGTGTCATGCTCTATAAAGAAAAAAAACACAATACAATGAAACTTGCTTGACCCTTCCATTTGAATGGATACAATGAACATCAAAGAGATACACATTCCATATACACAGAGTTGTAACATCAATACCAGCACTCTCACCAGGATTGTGTCCAAAGATGGGGGGAAATCCATCGCGCTAACTTTTTTTTATTTAAGGAGTGGGGGTTCAATAAACGAGTTATGGAACTACATGTATATGTAACACTTGACTCAATAACATGCTACCCCCAAAATGCTGACCATCAAAAATAACAACCCATCACTGAGCAAAATCATTAAGCTGCCTAGGGTTGCTATAACACTATATCGTCAGTTCAAAATGTTAATAGAAAACAATAAATGTCAACATGTATTTAAGCATTGAAAGTTATTAACAAAAAGTTAGCAAAATTGTTGTATAAGTATAGATAGGAAGTTCCAAGGTCGACCGATCCTCATATGCATCGAGTTCAACCTAAACTTTTAATAATTTACGAGTGAGGTTGCAACAAAACTGATGAGTAAACAGTTTGGGTGTCGTTGAACTGAGCTGATCTACATTCATCAAAGAGTGACAGTATATAATAAAGAAAGTGAGGAATTAAATTTAAAGGCATGGTATTCTTTCTACTTTTCCATTTTTTGCCCTTGGAAAAATCAGAAAAATGTGATCGAACAGCCTAAAAAGTGTATTAACACCATGTGCTCGTAGGTCAGCCCTTGTACTCGATAAAATATTTTAACTTTTTTTTCCATTTTTAACCAATGTTGGTCTTTCATTAACAACGATTACAAAAACAAACAGGGCATAAGACAGAATTTACAGTGATCGAATTGACTGTAAAGAAAGGAGCCTGCGTGAATTCAATCTCGACATTGATCGATAATGTCCTGTGTAAAGAACTACAAGTCAGCAACCATGCCACCAGAACCATGCCTAGGCAACTCCCTATCGATCCACGTTAATCCACAAGTTAAGAACAAGTTAAAAACAACTGAACAACGCTCTCTCGCGTTCCAAATGCAAAGCAGTTCATTTAAATTATGTTTTTTGACATTTAAAAAAAAAATTCCATAGGGTGATCAGAATAGTTTGTTTCGTGTCACGGAACGCTCTTGGATACACAATACTGGTATTGCTCTGCTGGAAACCCCAACGATTGCATTTACATATCAAATAGTTTGCTTTTGGTTTTTTTTGAAAAGACAAAATAACATCCTTATCAACTAGCAGAAGCTCTTATGTTCGTTAGAAACACTACCCACATCGGCCAACCGAGTGGACTATCTCTTTCTTGTGTTGGGATGTTTGACAGTGAACGGTGCAATGTATATGTGCAGGTCATTAACAAACTACAAATTACAACCGAACCCATATATGTACACTGTAACTGTTACCTAAGAATAATGCCATGAATATCAGTTAGGCAAATTCTTAATTTATAAGCTAATTCAGTCATACCAGTCACAGTACTGCACTGCTGTCGTCGTTCGTATCTTAAAACAGTCCAGCTCGTAGATATTTTTTTTAGTGAAGTAAGTGATGGACTTCCATTAATGTTAATCATTGAAAAAGCATTCAATCTAAACAACAATTTTTGTTTTACCTTTTTTAAAAAGTGGCAGGATATTTTTTCAGCTGTTGCACCAACATTTTCACCGTGGCGGGAAACATTATAGCGTGGCAGGGATTTGCACATTTTCAGCCGAGAGTGGCGGGCCCGCTACACCATAGTATGCCTGGAAGGGCGCTGATCAATACATATATACAATAACAAAATAATGCATAATGCATTCAAGCAACATTCATTGCAGTAAGCAATGTAAGATTTTAGAGTCAAATAACCGCAATAATGAGAGTAAATGTCGAGGCAAGAAGCACTGTATCAGATTGGCCCCTTGATTAAAAGATCATTATTGTTTCCAGCCATTTATTTTTCATAATATTTAAGCCTTGTTCCACTACTTTGTAGACACTGTAGGGCAAGATTGAAGACAGCTAGTTCAGATCTTATTGCTCTTTTTTGGTGAAAAAAAAGTTGGATTATTCCTTCTTTGAAAACACTTTTTTCAATGTAGACTACATTGCACCGTACGGATTGCAGTACTTTGTACTTGTTGCAGTGGGGCAATGTGACTATTTGGCAAATAATAAACTATTGCAATACTCTACATGAGATGTGATCAATGTATGTAAACCCCCACATGCTCTGTGGGGGTTTTATCAAGGTAGATCTAAGTTTCCCAGTTTTATAATACCAAAAGATGATGCACGGCAATCACTGCGTATATGTTGGTCTTACTGTAGATGGCAGTCAAGAATAACCATAAGACCACAAGCTGATTCACAGGTAGTGACAGCATCCCCATCAACATGCTGGTTACTGAAGGTGTGTCTGAAGTGATGTGAAGGAGATATGTCTTTGTGGAATTAACCTTGAGCTTGTTGGCTCAGCCCAAGATCTAAATCACTACTTCTTCTTCTTCTTCTTTCGAGTTGTTGGTCATATAAAATATCAGAGCAGCCATTTGTCAGCCATTTTCTTGATAATGAATCCAGGGACTCCTATCCAATAGGGCCCATTAGAGGAAACACATAGGGCTGTTGTCAATGTGATCAGCTGTCTGTGTCTCTCCGCATTAGCATGGGGGAAGGGTGCCAACTTCCACTGGTGATTTCAGCCTCTGTGACCCAAAATCTCCAGCGGACTGCTTTGTAACACAGTGAATAAATCACTACTACAACCTGTCAAATGACATCATGTTGTTCCTTGAAACTAAGAATGAGACAGAGTTTTGTATCATCAGCGTACATAACATGTTGAACATCACCATAAGCATGACCTTGCTCAGAGAACCAGTATAGAGGATGAACTCGAGAGGTCCCATAATAGACCCCTGAGGTAAACCTTTAAAAAAAGAGGAAGAGCCTCAGAAAGTATTCCATTGATGAAACCTTGTTGCTCATGATTCTCCAGATCAACACCAAACAATCTAGTGGAGGGTCATCAATCAGTTCCATAGCAATTCTTGAGGCGTTGTCTGGGGGTGCTTTGCTTGATGGTTTCAAAAGCCACAAACAATTCCAAGACAAGGCTTCATAACCCTCATTGACCGCTAAAAGGACGTCATTTGTCATTTTAAGTAGGGCCGTTATAGTGGAATAAAAGTTATGGTGTGCTGATCAACCTCAGAGAAACATTGGGACTCCTGTTGATATGTGCAGAGTCAAGCAGACCAGGGGCTGATTTTCCTAATGCTTTGTGAACATCGCAAACGTCGAAACCAATCGCTAAATCCATGGATTTTGGATAACAATTCCACTAAATCTATTCATGACTAGAAATTGATTAGCAATGACAATCTTGCAATAACTTGTTAGTGGCCGCATAGTATAGTTACTAATTGCAGTTTTACTTAAAGTATAGTTCATTGCAAATTTATGACAAACTGCGCCATTTTCTGTTTAGATTTTATTAGCGGTGTACGTCTTGACATAGTTAGTCCAGGATTTAAAGAGTAAAATGGTGTTGCATTTACTCTTTGTGGTCTTTTTCTAAGGATACCCACAATGCAGTTGGCAGGTGACACCTCTCAGCGACCAAGTAACTGCTGCCGAAAGAGCTTACAATCAGTAAAACAAAGAAGACCTCCATCCAAAGGGGTCAAATAATTTTAACCAGCATTTGGCCTTATTGATATCGAATCTAGAAAATCGTCCTTTCCGATTTAAATTCATGTACCATGGCTCAAAATTGTCGGTGACAACAGTTTCGACGAATATTTGGGGCAGTTATAAATGAATTCTTTTGCAAATTAGGCCTTTTGAGGAAAGAATAATTTTAAGAAGCTGTTCCCCCTTTTGACTTTGAAAGTATATCAGATGGAAACAACTACATAAACAATTTGTTAATGTCCTTAAGAAAGTATGAGTTATAATTTTATTATTTTATAGATTTTTTCAAGATGATGACAACTCTTTAGGATATCATTATTTCAATCGATTCGTTATTTGTTTGACAGTGTTAGTAATTAATAGATGTCAGAAAGAAAATCTGTCATTCTCATACGTAAATTAAACCAGAATTTAATTCAGATTTTTCAGACTTTCATCAATCTCAATGTTAAAACATACTTACAAAATGTTCTAAATTTATTTATCTACAAATGAAACAAGTTGAATTTGATTTTATGTGGAATTTTTACTCAGTGCCTAGAATTTCAACATTAGTATTGTCCCGTTGTTGTTATTTATGATTCACCTGCATGATACAAATTTACATTTAAACTGCAGTTTATGCATTTCTTTTTTAATCAATACGCGGCAACAAAATCTTGACATGTGCAACGTCCTCTGTGCAACGTCCTGCATGCGAGGACTGACGATTATGACTTTAGTGAAATGCAAAATCAGCAAGAGCGATGATTTTCGGTTTGCAACATCATCGCAAGTGTTACAGTGATGATCGCAACCAGGTACTTTATTGAAAACGGCCCCAGATTCTTTCAAGGAACCTTTAAAATGAACATAACATTAGCGATTGGTCAATAGTTCCTGAAGTCCTTAAGGCTCATGATCAGCGGAACAGTCAGTGGGATGTTTTGTTCAAAGTTTGGACATTACCTGATGTTAGTGAATGGGTGATTACTTCAGTGATGTATGGAAGAAGTTCATCCAAAACAAGTTTGACAATCCAACAGGATTCTAGGAGCATGATTTCGATGAACTATCTACAATTGCTTTCTCTGTAAAGCATCCTCTGAGATAGGTTTGAAGTGTGTAAAGGGGCTCGTAAAAGAAAAGCCATTTAATGATTGTTGTCATCTGGTTGAGTGGCACTGTCAAAAGAAATCCCAAAGTCCTGTTTTTTTTTTTAAAAACTGTGAACATTCACCTTGGTGATGGGGAAGTGAACTTGTTTGCTAGCCTGAAAAGCTGCTTCTTATCGCAATGTGTATATTCACTAAAAAAAAATACTGGGACTTTGCACAGACAATTTTGTGGTTATCCACAATGCAGTGATTTCCGTATAGGTGTCTGTGAATCTCAACTTAAGATTTAATCATCAGGTGCTTGATGTTTCGTTTCACTTGGATACATTGTTTCCTTGTTTTATTTCTAACCTTTCTAAACCCAATACCATGATAACTCGGTACATCAGGCATGCATGAACAGCTACCTTCAAAGATAAATTATCTGGCCATGGGCTGTTGATATGGTGAAATTGGTAAATTTTAACCTTGCAGCGATGCACCCAACCACAGTGCTTTGGCACATATCAAGGAAAACAACCATTTCAAAATGGTAGATCCCAACCCCGTGATACTCCTTGATATCCTGCAGTGTACCAATACACACGTTTTAGGAGGGGTGTCAATCAACAGGGGTCGTCAATTTGGTCAGGAAGGGGTGATGGAAAAAAAAAATTCCCATAGGTCATGCACAAACTCCTATCTCTGAGGCATGCGGGCCACAGAGCACTACCACAGCTTGGTGGTAAGGCATGTTGTGTCTGACCGCTGTAGGTTCAGTGGGCTTTTGTGAATGAAGGTCTTGTGATCTTGTGCCGACAGCAGACTGTCAAATGGGCCTGCCACACCTTTGTGGCAGGATGACGTAACACCGTTGGGACCAAACAGGTGCCCCGTTGCAAGGTTTTAATAAGCAAGATCAACTATATCAACAAAAGTTGTATAAAAAACAGCATCACTGGTTACTTACTCAAGACTACAACATACACTGATAAATTTGAACTATAATCAAAAGCTTAACATGCAATGATCATGTTACATGCACACAAGGTATAGAAGCAGCCAGCCATGTGGGATTACTATGCAACAGTGTTAGTAAATGTACAGGTACATGTTCATATATTCATGCAGACAACAACTTAAATAACATGCCCACCTGATCAGCAAATGATACACGACGATGAAGCCCGACTAATGGTTGACTCATCACATGGCTTACATGCACTGGTGATGAACACCTTGCATAACACTAATTATTGATACATATAGCAAAATACAATAGGGATGGGTCAGAATTGAGTAGTTTGAATATAGCTGTGGCCACTGTTTGGTTATATCATCAGTGATCTGGCCATAGCCGTTGTCAAAACAGTCAATTCTTAAAGCCCCATACATGTACGCTTCAATCAAGTGAAGCAGTGTACTCCGAGTACGCAAAAGAAATCAGAAATCAAAGCTGAAAGAAGCATGGATAAACTTGTTTAATACCAGTTTCTAGCTTGACACTGTACACTTATGTTCAGCAAACATGCCCACTTTAGGGTACAAATTTGCATAAAATTGAGGTACATGTAGGCAGTCCAGTAGCAGTGGATTAATTCTCCCAACTCCTGTGTGGACTAAGATAATCCCACAGACAATCAAAGTTCACTTGTGGGTAAGAGTGCCTTAAGCCCAGGCTCATGGGAGTAAGAACAGCAGCAAAGCAACGTGACTGACCATGAAATCAATGTTTCCATTTATTCAGGTTTACATGAAATATTCCTGTAATTACTCACAGTCTATCAAAACTTTCCAGAAGTAAATACACAATGGAATTGTAAAAAAAAAGGTCTATCTTCGAGGCAACTTGCTTCATATGGAGCATCAAGTTTGATTATTTCATTTATTTCGAAATAAATTACTTTCATTGCTAATAAGAAAAGATGTGCTTATGCTTGCAAAACAAAGAACAATAGTATCATGAATCTAGCAAATAATTTTTGTTTTTTTCATTTCACAAATAAAACCAATTCGTTGCCATGGATCTTATTGTTTGAAAAAAAAAAGATGTGAGAAAATTTAAACATCTCACTTAAGAAAAATTGATCAATGTTCATGAAAAACATGTTTCTAAGAGAGGTGACACACTTACAGAGACTATACTCTCAGTGTTTTAACGGAAAAACAAGAAATACTCAGAACAATATCGCTGAAGAGTAAAGAAGGACTTTTAAGACTACAATAGAGTGAGCATTTGCAGACAACAAAATGCAAGTAGCTTCCTAAAAACCCATACACTAATGCACACATGACTACTGTCTGCCCATAGTCTGCCATCTCATCACATGCACATTGCACTGACACACATGCACACGGCACAGTGCACACGTGCACAGTGCACAGTGCACAGTGCACAGTGCACAGTGCACAGTGTGCACAGTGCACAGTGCACAGTGCACAGTGCACAGTGCACAGTGCACAGTGCACAGTGCACAGTGCACAGTGCACAGTGCACAGTGCACACGGCCTAATATGCACACTGCACAGTGCACACTGCACACTGCACACTGCACAGTGCACACTGCACAGTGCACACTGCACAGTGCACACTGCACAGTGCACACTGCACAGTGCACACTGCACAGTGCACACAGCCTAACATGCACACTGCACAGTAACACATGGGCATTCTGGACCTTAAATGGCACAGCCAAGCTTATATCAAGAGTGATGACATCTGGTGAGTCAATAATATATTGTCATCTGCCAATATGTATCAAATCATCAATTACAAATCAAGTGCAAACTGAATTTGTTTATGTCAATACGCTGCAGTCTTTATTAGCCACAATGTAGCTAAACAACAATTCTATTTTCTTATTCATTTTATCTTTATTCAAATGTTTGTTTCAAGTCTAAAAACAAAAGCTAGCTATATTACCAAATTGCTTTTATATGAGCACAATGATTGATTTTATGACATAAATAAGGACACTATAGTTACCTGTATTGTAGGCTCACTGTGCCTAGCATGTGTATGTTTAACACGAGATGCTGTGAAAATAAAATCCAGATAAAAACCAACAGCTTTAAACACCAATGTGGAGTTCTTTCATTGTGTCCATATTAAAATGGTTACTTAGTTTGTGATGAAAAAGAAAAGCAAAAACAAAGTGTTAAAACAAGAAACTCTTTGCTGTGCGCTATGCACACTGATGAAACACAAGGATCCTAAACGAATCACTTCTTTGAAACACATCTTTCTATGGTGGCCCTGAAGGGACATTGAACATATATATTTACGTGAATATTTACGTCAATGGATTTTGCCCTAAATCGCAAATATTCACGTCAATATTCACGTCAATATTTGCAAATTCTGACCAAACGCAAATATTTACGTGAATATTTGCGTGTTTGGACACAAATCGTAAATATTAACGTAAATATTTGCGATTGGGCACAAATCGTGAATATTTACGTGAATATTTGCGATTGGGGCACAAATCGTGAATATTTACGTAAATATTTACTTGAATATTTGCGAATTGGGGCACAAACCGTGAATATTACGTAAATATTTACATGAATATCCACGATTTTGGGCACAAATCACGAATATTTACGTGAACATTGACGTGAATATTTGCAATTTGGGCATGTATCGTGAATATTTACGCGAATATTGACGTGAATATTTGCGATTTAGGGCAAAATCCATGAATATTGACGTAAATATTCACGTAAATATGTATGTTCAATGTCCCTTCAGGGCCACCATATCCTTCAAAAGAAAGTTCAATCAAGGTGCATATAATACTTTCAAGGACCACAACATGGCTGAATGTTTTTTTGCTGAAAACATTTATAAGCTTTTACAAAATTACTTTGTGGTTGGGAACCCTTTAACTTGATGTGTTTGTAATTTACAAAAAAAAATCAGTGAAATTTAGGGCTTTTGTCATAAAGTTGAATTTTTTCAATTGGTTGTTCAACACGATTGAAGGTACTTCACAATCAAGAAGATATGATTAAATTAGTTATTATTTCCTAATATACTGACCACATATGACAGTCTCGATACTGTCTTTACGGACATTATGGCAGTCTCAGATACTGTCTTTTACTGACCATTATGGCCAGTCTCAGGTACTGTCTTTATACTGACCATATGACCAGTCTCAGGTACTGTCTTTATACTGACCATTATGGCCAGTCTCAGGTACTGTCTTTATACTGACCATTATGGCCAGTCTCAGGTACTGTCTTTATACTGACCATTATGACCAGTCTCAGGTACTGTCTTTATACTAACCATTATGGCCAGTCTCAGATACTGTCTTTATACTAACCATTATGGCCAGTTCAGTACTGTCTTATACGGACCATATGACCGTCTCAGGTACTGTCTTTATACTGACCATTATGACCAGTCTCAGGTACTCTCTTTATACTGAACCATTATGGCCAGTCTCAGTACTGTCTTTATACTGACCATTATGGCCAGTCTCAGATACTGTCTTTATACTGACCATTATGGCCAGTCTCAGGTACTGTCTTTATACTGACCATTATGGCCAGTCTCAGGTACTGTCTTTATACTGACCATTATGGCCAGTCTCAGTACTGTCTTTATACTGACCATTATGACCAGTCTCAGATACTGTCTTTATACTGACCATTATGGCCAGTCTCAGGTACTGTCTTTATACTGACCATTATGGCCAGTCTCAGGTACTGTCTTTATACTGACCATTATGGCCAGTCTCAGGTACTGTCTTTATACTGACCATTATGGCCAGTCTCAGGTACTGTCTTTATACTGACCATTATGGCCAGTCTCAGGTACTGTCTTTATACTGACCATTATGGCCAGTCTCAGGTACTGTCTTTATACTGACCATTATGGCCAGTCTCAGGTACTGTCTTTATACTGACCATTATGACCAGTCTCAGATACTGTCTTTATACTGACCATTATGGCCAGTCTCAGGTACTGTCTTTATACTGACCATTATGGCCAGTCTCAGGTACTGTCTTTATACTGACCATTATGGCCAGTCTCAGGTACTGTCTTTATACTGACCATTATGACCAGTCTCAGATACTGTCTTTATACTGACCATTATGGCCAGTCTCAGGTACTGTCTTTATACTGACCATTATGGCCAGTCTCAGGTACTGTCTTTATACGGACCATTATGACCAGTCTCAGGTACTGTCTTTATACGGACCATTATGGCCAGTCTCAGTACTGTCTTTATACGGACCATTATGGCCAGTCTCAGGTACTGTCTTTATACGGACCATTATGGCCAGTCTCAGGTACTGTCTTTATACGGACCATTATGGCCAGTCTCAGGTACTGTCTTTATACTGACCATTATGGCCAGTCTCAGGTACTGTCTTTATACTGACCATTATGGCCAGTCTCAGGTACTGTCTTTATACTGACCATTATGGCCAGTCTCAGGTACTGTCTTTATACTGACCATTATGGCCAGTCTCAGGTACTGTCTTTATACTGACCATTATGGCCAGTCTCAGGTACTGTCTTTATACTGACCATTATGGCCAGTCTCAGATACTGTCTTTATACTGACCATTATGGCCAGTCTCAGGTACTCTCTTTATACTGACCATTATGGCCAGTCTCAGGTACTGTCTTTATACTGACCATTATGGCCAGTCTCAGGTACTGTCTTTATACTGACCATTATGGCCAGTCTCAGGTACTGTCTTTATACTGACCATTATGACCAGTCTCAGGTACTGTCTTTATACTGACCATTATGACCAGTCTCAGGTACTGTCTTTATACTGACCATTATGACCAGTCTCAGGTACTGTCTTTATACTGACCATTATGGCCAGTCTCAGGTACTGTCTTTATACTGACCATTATGGCCAGTCTCAGGTACTGTCTTTATACTGACCATTATGACCAGTCTCAGGTACTGTCTTTATACGGACCATTATGACCAGTCTCAGATACTGTCTTTATACGGACCATTATGACCAGTCTCAGGTACTGTCTTTATACTGACCATTATGGCCAGTCTCAGGTACTGTCTTTATACTGACCATTATGGCCAGTCTCAGGTACTGTCTTTATACTGACCATTATGACCAGTCTCAGGTACTGTCTTTATACGGACCATTATGGCCAGTCTCAGGTACTGTCTTTATACGGACCATTATGACCAGGCTTAAGCTATTTTCACACAACAGCAATTTACAGGTGTATCTTGCTTATTTTAGCATCGTTGCAACATTTTACAAATTGCACCTCACGTGAAAGGAAATCAATGTTTGGAATGTCCAAGGTCCTCAATGACTTTTTCACAAACATGTTTTGTTGGCAGCTCGGAGCTACAACAGAACCTTCTGGTAGGAAAGTTTCAACCAAAGATGTGTGTGAAACCTCAAGTGAAGAGAACCTTTGTTTTAATTGATTGATGCCCTGTATGAGTCCTTGCATGCGTGTCAATATTCTTTTTTCTGACCTTTTGCATTATAACACTACAGAGGGCGTATTTAGCAGCTGATCGTGTCAACATGGTCGACTCAAGCCTTTGTGGGGTTTTTTCTGCTGCATTTTCATAATTTTTAATGAAGACAGAGTAAAACAATTAAAATCAACCACACAAAGAAATTTATTAATTTCTTACTATGCTCTTGAAGGTCTGATTCTATTGTGGGACTAGCTGCTAACATTAATGGTTTTTGTACATTACTTTACTATACATAGTCGACAGTAAACAATACCGCTGACAATGACAGGTAGTGATGCATTAATCAGACTCATAAAAAGTCAACATTGATGCATCATGTATAACTTAAAGGGCATTAAATAAACTATGTATCATCAATCACATACTTACAAGGCTCTGTGTCGAATGACATGCTCTTTCCATATGTCTCCAATATTTTTCTTCTGGTTGAAGATGTACTTGGACTGTCATTAAAACCAAATACTGTGTCATCATTGAGTTAAACTTTTTATACAACATTGGCAGAAAGGTGTTTACACATTGAATTGGGAAAAAAAAAACAATGAACATTATATCATTTTTTGTTTGAGTGATGACGTCTGAGTTGTTTAGCACAACTTCATACCCTGATATACCACACAGACTTGATATCAGAGCAATCGCATTGGTCAATTTACTTAATACAAGTTATTGTGGTGGTTGTGACTTTACAGACTGTGATCAATATATAAAAAATACTAAGCCATTTCTAATCTTCACTGTATTTTGAAAGGGTTGCATTATAAAATAAAACATGCTTTTGCCATCCCCATCAGGCAGATTAGCTTGTTGTTTTGGCAACCACAGTCAGTCTGACACACTCTGCTTCATAGGACAGGCCTTAGTATTCTGCATTGAGTCAAGAATGTACAGTCAGTCTGACAAACTCTGCTTCATCGGACAGACCTTAGTATTCTGCATTGAGTCAAGAATGTACAGTCAGTCTGACAAACTCTGCTTCATAGGACAGGTCATAGTATATTCTGCATTGAGTCAAGAATGTACAGTCAGTCTGACCAACTCTGCTTCATAGGACAGACCTTAGTATTCTGCATTGAGTCAAGAATGTACAGTCAGTCTGACAAACTCAGCTTCATAGGACAGACCTTAGTATTCTGCATTGAGTCAAGAATGTACATCACCTTGTTTGATCAAATTCACTTTACTCGCCATTGAAGTTAAATACAAATCAGCTTAACTTCTTTGAAAGGTTTGACAAGTCTCCATTTTTGTGTATGCATAAAATCATGATATTCTAAGTTATTTCACTAAGAACTTCTCTAACACGTATGAATTTAAAGTCTTGTATCACACCAATTGAGTGATACAAGACTTTAAATAATCGATTCAACAAAGCAAACAGAAACTGAAGAGACAGAGTTTTACTTAAGGAATGAAGGGAACAGAAATGGGCATAAACTTCACCCTAATCTGCAAAGGCAAAGATAATTTGAAGTGTTATATTTGCTTTTAAAGCAGTCCATATTACCTGTGTGGTGCTGATTTGGACATGACTGGATCACGTCCATCTGGTGCCAGTGAATTAGCACTGCCACTGGAATAGCCACTTAAGGAAGCTCCTGATGCAGCAATACTACCTGGAACCAGACTAGGCCTTGGTGAGTTGTCAAGACATGTTGCAGTAGAAAGATTGGCTGCACATTTAATGGCCTCATATACAGGATCCACCTCTTCAACATCTGTAAAGTTATTATCACAGCATAAAATGAAACAAAGTGTAGGTCAAATTTAGCTCTAAAAGATTTGTAGTCATTATACTGGAATACGATTGCTATGTATAATGGCTGTACAAAATTAAAAAGCTATCAAGTAACACTAATGCTAAAAATAGAAGCTCAGTGCCCGTATCTCAGAAAATGTTTGAAAATTTGCTAATGTACGGACACATACATGTGCAAGCGTTATGCTTACTAGAATGTACTGACTGTACCGACTGTACTACTGCTGTCTGGTGCACCTATGAGATGATTGCATGAAAGCTAGGAGGTGGAATGTTTGTCTGACATACGGGTATTTTGAGCAAAAGTGACATCCTTAGTGCAGAGTGTAATTGGCAAACAGGTTTTATCAGCAATTGGCTTTTCAGATGTACAAGTTTGGTCAGAATGACATTTCTGGTGATGTGTGTGTTCAATTACACATCTTGTAACTAATCAAAATGGGGGGGGGGACTGGTTAAACTGCAAGGTTGTACTTTTTTATTATCAACATGCTTGAGACTTCAATTTAAAAAAAAAAAGAGGCCCTAAGTTAGCTTTATGGTTGTAGTTCATTATCCATTTTAATGGTTGACACCTTGAGTGTTATCCTTGTGAAGCTCAACATCCCATTTTAGCAGTTTTACAATGCCAATGGGGCCATATGTAGAAGTACTGGTACTGTATAGTCAGTGAGACTGATAACCCTTGACATTCCACTGGTAGGTTTAACCCCAGGTAGTTTGGGATCCTTTTTATCTGGGCTGATTTTTAACACTGCTTAAATATCAACATGGCATTGACCTAGAAGAGTGTTCTATCCATGTGGGAACTATCAAACCTGTTCTGAAGTGGTCATGTGAACACTGCTCTAACCAGCAACCATCATCACAAACCCTGCTTTCCCACAAATTAAGCTATAGAAGTCTAGAAGCCGATTATGTGCCATCTAAGCAAGTTTTACTATTCAAAATGTATCGGTGGTCAGCAGTAACATTAGTTGTGTGCAATGGAAAACTTTGCATGTAACAATTGTGAAATCTGCGCAAAACTGAACTGTGTTGAAGCTAACTTGACTTTAGTGGACCTCCAGATATTTTGACAAAAGATTGATGCACTAAAGTACGAGAGTGTCTGTAAATTCATTTGTGTTTGAGGAGATTCCTACCAACATCTTAAGCTATGCACAATTGCATATGACCAAGGGAATTCACAATTCCAACTGAGTGGTACATGTAGTTAGTCCCCCAAAAAATAATATTATACAAATAATGAATGTTTATGAGTGCAATGATGCGAATATTTTATGAGTTGAAAGATGGAATGTTCTTTTCAACGAGGCGGAGCCGAGTTGAATGGAACATTCCATCTTTCAACGAATGTAAATATTCTCACTATTGCACGAATGAACAACATTCATTATTTGTTTTATATAACATCCAAGTAGATCTTTGTGATTTTAATTGGAGGATACAACTTTCAAAACAACAAAGCGTACAACATTTAATTGTGACATTGCACCCATTTCTTTTGGTTCGGCTTGTTTGGACCAAGTGCAGACACGCGCACGGAATGATGTGGTACGGCACCGTGCAATAGAACAAATCGGATGGAACGAAATATGCACGGTGAATGGAACGAAAAATGCATGGTGAATGACGTAGCGTGCAATAATACGTTTATTTGCTATCACGTGACAGACAATCCTCCAATCAAATGGCAAGGATCTGCTTGGGTGTTATATAAAAGCAAATATCACCTTAGGGAGCATTATTCCTATGCACAAGTTTGGTCATCAATATATCTATTATTTTACATTTGAACCGTTGCACATTAGGTTATGAGTATAAGCACAAACAATTGCCATGAGCACATTTGACACAATCTGGCTGTCCATAACTGATCCTGCCATATGTTTTCTCAAGTTCACTGGTCCAGATTACAAGTGGATTTAGTGGATTAGTTGATTCTTTTCCTTACATTGTGTTTCTGCTCTTTGTTAGTTCCTTAATGGGGTAGGATGGTCTTGGTGTTACTTATCTATCAAACTCTTCTCACTCAACCAGTCCTTAGCACAACATCTTTGGCAAACTGCTAGTCTCACATTTATGCAACAGCAGTGACCTCAACATGCATGCTCAAAAAGGTATAAAAGGAGATGCGCAGCAAAATTAGAAAGAAAGACTGGTAGCCAGATCGGATTTCACTGTGTATGGCTTCTTAATACTTTTTTTTGTGACCAGGTTCTTCACACTGATGGTGCAAACCCTCTATCAATGACATTGCCATACCATCCTCTATTAATGTTGTACTGCGTATAGACTGGTCCACTGTCTTTACCTGTACGGATATACAGTAGACAGGCACTGGTCTTGTGAACATAATGGTTTCATTCAATAGACATAAACATGTAATGACACATAACTACCAGACTGACACTACATGCATGAGGGACATAGTATAATGGCATGCAAGGTCAAAGGTACATATACATGTATATGCCAATGACAAGTATGTTGTAAAGACCATTATCTGGCATTATTCATGTGCCTCACAGTGTGATGTCAGATGTTCAGGCTACACTTCATATCACTATGACGAGTATGACCATCTTACACCATGACTAGTGCAGGACAATACTTGGTTAATGGTCAAAGTTTTCATCCTGCAGATTGAGTGCTTAATAATGGCTTGATCTAGGATAATTCAAAATGGTGAGGTTGAAATAATTCAATACATGCGGTACAGAGTTCAATAGACTGTGCAGGTCTCGCGCATATGGAAAAAAAGAGAAAACAAACTTGAATATAGACAATATTTTTTCTATGAAATCCAATCTTTTTTAAAATTCTATTTGTATACACTACAAATTATTAGTTAAAAAATCACATTGAACATTTTTTTTACTTGGGACGAGAATGCTTTTTCTGTAGAAACCCCCCAATCATGCCTGAATTTGTGTGACCATTATACAAAGGTTTAATAAAAACATGAACATCAGTTGGAAAAAATTGTTACAAACAGAGGTTGTCTTATTCTCTGGCTTTCTTTGTTGATATGTTAAACTTATGTTACTTTCATATATTTCAAGGGTAAATTTTTTTTTCCGAACAATTTAATGAAATTTATATAGCAAAAATCACATTAAACTAAACTATTTGAAGAAACAGAATTGTCCACATGTAAAACTCATATGGCATGTATGGTTGGAACCAACTTGGTCCCGAAAGTTTGAATATGCAAAAGACTTGCACAGTCTATTTGAACAGGCTTTAACATCAACAGAACCTACTTACTTGACTCAAAGTGCGTGGGAATCTCAAGTTCTGAAGAACTTTTCTGTTTACGAAGAAGCTTCTTCTTGTCAACCTAAGAATAATACAATTACAAAGTACAACAATTCATTCAAGTTGTCCAGTTTAAATCCCAACTAAAAATATCACACTCAACAGTAAATCCATGATATTAAAGCGTGGATCCAAGGTCAAATTGAGTTTTGTGATGCACTCATTTTCCAATAGATAAGAGTTCTCATGAAAGTGGTGAAAAAGTCTCTAACCTCACATTAAAAAAAGTGTAAACTCCAATTTTATTTGATACTCTTTCAGGACGATATTTGAAACATGACGTCATCGGACAGCAAAGACAAATAGGCCCATACATTTGTACATTCCAAAGAGGAAGTCCTGTACCAGTCATAAGCTCAAAATCAATGCTGTTTTGATTGAATGTCATCAGAATTCAGGAATGAACTAAAAAATTCTCTGCACACAAAATGTACAGACCATATATTTGAAATGTGATGTCATTGAGTGTTTTTGGATTTTGACAAAAATTGCACTTGAAGGGTGTCAAACACAGTGGCGTTTTACACCATTTTGAAGTAAGTTTAGAGACTTGTAATTTTTCCCCCATTTTCATAAGGACTCCATCTATTTGAAAATGAGTGAATGACAAAATGGAATTTAACCTTGGAGCCCCTCTTTAATATATATATGCAACTGAACCTCACAAAATCAGAAGGTATTTACTATTCTATCAGGAAAATACTCCACTCAATACCTAGAAACACATTTCCAATGCACCAAGTGCACACAAATCTGCTTAGTAAGAATAAAGTCTATGATGAAGCCACTACCATGCTTGTCCAAGTAAAAAACCAGTAACTCGCCCCTTTTTTCCCCTAAAGCAAACTAAAAACAGGGAGGGAGAGATGGTAACAAAGGTGAGTAATTTCTTAATCTATACTATTAAAGCCGTAACCTGCGCCATCTTGGATTTGAAGCAAAATAAAATATTGGGTTCGAAGTTTGCCATCTCGTGTTTTTGGTACGCTCACTTCCCTTCTACCTTCTGTGCGACCGCCCTGTGCGCCAGGGTGCAAGATACGATAAATGGGCACCCAAACTGCCATGGAACGAGATGTCTTGTTGGCTGGTTGAGACGGGCCTCCTAGTTGGTCAGAGATGAAGTGATCCCTCTAGGACGATGGCCTAACCAGACTCGGATAAAAAAGGTCTATAGACATTCTGGTCTGACTCTTGTGCTGCTCCCTGAAGAGCCTGTCTGCCAACTAATCGTTCTTTTTGTAATACATCTCACAGACATGAGGTGAAAGTTAAAGGGTTCTTCCAACATGCTGCTTTTGTGATCTCTGTTATTGGGCCTCCTCGGAAGTGAGCCCAAGAGGTTGCAATTGTGCAAGTCTAATGTACTTGAACTGTATCTAAATGGGGGGGGGGAGAGGAGATCCATGTTGTTGATGTTGAGCCTGAGCGCTCCAGCCATCTCCTGTGGCATATCTTGGTGATCCTGAGAAGGCGCAGCCATCTCCTGTGGCATATCTTGGTGATCCTGAGAAGGCACAGCCATCTCCTGTGGCATATCTTGGTGATCCTGAGAAGGCGCAGCCATCTCCTGTGGCATATCTTGGTGATCCTGAGAAGGCGCAGCCATCTCCTGTGGCATATCTTGGTGATCCTGAGAAGGCGCAGCCATCTCCTGTGGCATATCTTGGTGATCCTGAGAAGGCGCAGCCATCTCCTGTGGCATATCTTGGTGATCCTGAGAAGGCGCAGCCATCTCCTGTGGCATATCTTGGTGAGCCTGAGAAGGCGCAGCCATCTCCTGTGGCATATCTTGGTGATCCTGAGAAGGCAGCAGCCATCTCCTGTGGCATATCTTGGGTGAGCCTGGGAAGGTGCTAGGGCCATCTCCTGCGGCATGTCTTGGTGAATCTAAAATGGCAGTCTATCTCAGCCTAAGATGGCAGTCTATTTCCTCCATGTCCACACACAGGGTGTGAATCGGGAGAACAGATAAAAACTCCCGGTAGTGTGGTAAAAAAAACCTCAAGTTCTGTGGAAAACAGGAGCTTTATCCCGAACCTAAAACTCTGTGAAGAGTGCAGTTAAAATTTGCATTATGGTTGTAAGGATCATGCTGTCGAGATGGGCCTGAAAAATGCAAGAATCATAAAGAATATCTGCTATATAACATTGCAAGGATCAATGGACCAAAATGCCACTTGTTGGCATTGGTAATGTTCTGAATGAATACATGGAATACACAGTGAGTTGAGTTTGATGTAAAAACAACCTGGTTCAGTACTCACTGGAGAGGCGGGAATTCCTCCATGACAACACAGGTGAAGATCCAGTCATTGCTGCTGGGTCCGTCATGCACCGGATTTATGAAGAAGAATGAAGAAGAATGTGTAGAGAATATGGGGCATACAAACCCTCCAAAATATTAGTGACAACCACCGTAGTTCGAGGAAGTGACATCATCAGAGTCTGTCTCATGTGTTGACTCTGATTGCCTTGCCAAGCCATAATCACTTTCCATTAATCGGTGGTTAAACAGGAACAAACAATCATGAAGGGTGATCATCAAAGGTTAATAGGTCTGTTGTTACTTTGCAAGATCTGCATTTGTTGTTTTGTCTCAATCATTTTTGTTCTTGTTTTTTAGGCTTTGAATCTGGCACCTTTCTTATCCTGTATTTACTCTCAGAAAAGGATGCTTGATGGTACACTTATTCAACATGGATGAACATTATAAAAAATGTGTGCATGCTAAGTGGTCACAACACAAAAAAAGAGGCGAGTTACAGAGTTTCCTAAGTGAACATGTCTGGTAGGTGGTACGTCACAGACTTGTTTTTCCCAGCGGATTTGTAAGCGCATGCAATACATTTGTATGAAATACATTAACACACAGATTTTAACCAAATACTTGCAGTCTAAAACATGAAACTGAATGCCGATTGTCCCGAAGAGGAACAATGACGTATAGAAAGACCAATCTTTTGGTCAAACAAGGTTCACAGGGTTGGGGATAATAACATGCATGCACTTGACCACTGCCTTCTCATTATGAAATGGCAGTGAAGAGGCAGAGTACCGACTTTTTAATTAAAACTGACACTCAACAAGTGAGCGATGGCGTCACGCAGGGTTAAGATAGAGGAGGGCTGACTAGGAAGAAAAGCAAATGTGAAAGGCAATTTTTTCAATCTAAGATGAGATATCGTGGAGAGCATATTATCACACACATACAGCAAACAAAACTTATGTACCAGAGGTTTGATGTCTCGAACACTTGACTGACGCCGAAATACTTTGTTGGGTTTTTCCTGAATGAATATGAAAATATGATGATCAAGAATGTCATGCTACATCAAATGAAAATGGAATACATGATTGAATAGGAATAAGGATTGATTAGACCATTAAATGACAGTGAGTTCAACTAAACAATTTGAAACTGATTGAGAATTTGTTCGTATTATGTTTGAAATGATAGGCAGCAACAAACTTTGTTCAATTATTCAAAACGTTTTGAGCATGTTCCATCAGCAACCTTTCCATGGCAAAACAGCCCAACTCAAACAATTTTGTTTTTATAATATAAGATAATTTCTGGGTAAATTGAGCGCACTTTTTTCATTTCTGAAAGTTTCAAAGGCGTACAGTGTATGGTTTGGAGTATAGCATGTCCTATCTCTGCCTCTTTTTACCCTTTCGTCCTGTTTTTCTATGGCAAAACAGCTTATCTCTGTCTTGAGTCATGTACATTTTATCTTTTTGAGTTAGGTTGTTTTGCCATGGAAGTGCCACTTGTATCTGTGAGGTTTTGTATCAATACCATAATGGTTGAAGTCACACAGTAAAAGGCAATGGGTCGTATGGATAAAACTAGCATTTGCTTAAACTAGCATTCGCTTATACTATCAGTTTCAAACATCTAATTGCATACGTTTGAATAAAATGAAGAAAAGAACTAACTCAAATCTGAAAGTATTTACTTGTACATTTTAGCTGTTGCTACACTATAAGCGTTAACTTCAATTGTTTTTTTATGTAAAGGTGTAACTGCTTCAGATTTGGAGTATTTGCTAATCAGTTTTCAATGCTGTAAAAGGACAACTAAACACTTAGCTCGAAAATGGCAGCAGTTAAAAAAAAGGTATACGCACAGAGAAGGGAGTGTTAAAAATCAAAATCAAAAGCAGCTTTACCGCTTTGATGTTACTCAGCCGCCATTTTCTTGAATTGGCACACTCTTTCTCTGCTTTTACTTAAGGTAACCGAGGCTTTGCAAGGAGCACCTTGTTGCAATTTACAAGTTTCACACAACTTTTTTGCTTGCAATCTGCAGGTGCATATAAGTTTTCTTCATGGTACAGATTTTTTTCAGGGTCAGAGTCACTACTGCAGTGCATGTCAGCATGATGAGATTGTATTTAACTAAACCCAGTTTGCTCTGTAACTTTATCTTCAAGCAAATTTATATCCTTGATTCTGATTGGTTGACCCATAGCAACAAGAAGTGTGATATAAACCTATATCACACGGCTCATATCACACCCTGCGCTGTTCTAAATCCACGTATTGTGCTATATTGTAAGCTACATATACACAAAACATACAGCTGTTCAAACACCACATATTGCGTCAAGCTTGCTTGAAGATAAATTGATTATCACATCCGCGCTTGTGGAATACGGAAAATATAGTGCGTCTTTTGGCCTCGTTGGATATGGGACGCAGAATTGCTATATGTTTCCTTATTCCACTCGCCCTTGTGTGATAACTAATAATGTCTGTACATGTGCATGTATAGAGTGAATGTACACACAATAGATTCCTCATTGTTATACTGTTACAAACTATTTGGCTGTGCAATGAACCACAAGTATGAAACATTTACGACCATTTCTTTAGAAAAGGTTGAACAGTAAAACTACAATTTTAATACAAATTCCAGCATTAACTTTTCCTGAATGCTTTACTACAATACCTTTTGCTTGAACTTCTTAACATTTACTAGTTTTTATCCGTACCACCCATTGTCTGTACAGATGTCTAATGCATGCATTCACATTATAATGCTGCAGCAGCATCTGTTTTAAAGGACTAACAGCAAATACTGTATGCACTGAAACTTGTAAACAGCTTTTGTAAGTTATGTAACATACCTGTCCTTTACATTCTGGTAAACCATCCTGACATTTATGATGTACATTGCATTTACACAGTTTACATCGCAAACCTTGCTTCATTATGCCTGAAAACCATCAATGAATTATATTAGGATAAATCATTAACAATCCAAAGAAAACCAAAGAACCCAGCTTCACGACAACCTTTGGAACAAGTTAATCATTACAGCATTATTTGTCAACCGAGAGTGAAATGCCTCCAAAGCCCCCTTCAATAACGATCTACATATATATGTATACACTTGGGGACCTCCTGGGAACCACCTGCACTGTGACTGCCCAAAAGAAACAAGTTATTTGGCCCTCAATCATTTAACTCAAGTCTAATGACCAGGTCCTTCTATAAATGCCTCATCTATGGTATTTTCTATCATTTACGTGGATCACCTCAGAAAAATAAACTTAAACCTTTTTTGTTACGCCCTGATAGTAGATTGATTTGCACACAACAGCTGCTAACATTTAACGGCATAACAAATTGCACATGGTGCCTTTCCAGTCACAAACAATTTGTGCAAAACATTGTCATGATGTAAGAAGTTCAATTTTTTCATTTTAGAAGGATATAATACCTTACAGACACAGAGATACTGACAACTGTGTAAATCTCCAGTTAGAGTGGCCATGACTAAGACTTGTGTTTAATTGCAATTAAGTAATGTGGTAACTATAGCATACTTTTGTAAATATATTTAAATACTGATCAATGTGAATAGTCCTGCACTCCAAGAGGACTCTCAAGAAGATTAGCTTGGAATTTCATGACCATATAAGATTAAGCCTAAAATTTAACAATTAATTCAACACCACTTCTAATTAACTGCAGCTGCAGTACAGGTAATGACATGTTGGGCTTCCCAAGGGACTGTGCTCAGAAGAACTTGACTATGTTTAACATCTACAAAGGGTAGCACATCATGAATGGCACAATTCAATATTGTCATAGAAAAACTATGCAATGGAAATGGTTCCTGACTGATGTATGTGCCTTACTCTGCATACAAACATAGCTTTGGTACATTAGTAATTCTACTGATGTATGTGCCTTACTCTGCATACAAACATAGCTTTGGTACATTGGTAATTCTACTGATGTATGTGCCTTACTCTGCATACAAACATAGCTTTGGTACATTGGTAATTCTTACCTTTTAATAGTCCCCTACAGTGATCACAAAACGTTGGCTTTTTGAAGTTGTAATCTTGAAAACAGTGTGATCTTTTACCACTATCAAGCATATCTGACAAGGAATCCTTAGCTTCAGAAGACAAAGAACATTGCTCAGACTTGGCAGTCATACGGTCACCAGTTGTCAAGACATGTCCATTACTAACCCTCCATCCAAGAATCTCTGGGGTAAACAACTTCAGCTAAGAAAAACAAAACCACATCCACTTTCACTCTTAGCATATTTGGAATAATGATATCCTTTAAATTGTTACTGTAACATGTTAACTGTTATTGGGGGAGAACTTGAAAATACTAAATTTAAAAATCTTTTGCATTGCACTTATCACTACATTTTGAACAAACGAGCTGCCGTGTGGTTTTACTTCTTTTTTGAACATTTTATATACTTTTAAAACCAGAATAGAACCAAGTTTTTGGTTTTCCTTCAGAGAATGTACAGGATGTAATATTTGGGTTAACATGTTTTGAGGGAAAAGGAAACAAATCTGGCATTTAAAAAAAAATGACAAACCTGAGCCCGTCTGCTCTCAAGGGCTACTTCAATCTTTTGCATCTCACTTTTGTTGATATAGATTTGAGTCAAAATCTCTGCAGCTTTACTATGTTGTTGACTCATTTTTACACTGTCAAAAAGATAATTAAATACAAGATCTGATTATCATTAGCTCAATGCACAAGTCAAAACTAAGAAGTATTCCATAGACCAAGGACATTAATGTTCCAAGATCTAAACCCATCGGTATCAAATGACATCAAACAACTTGAGGCATATTGTAATATTACAAACAGATAATTCAAATCCAACAGGACCCATTAACTCATGCATTGACAAAATAATACAATACAATAAATAACTAAAACAATACAACTCTAATCTTCAAATATATGTGATTAAATTAATCCTATTACATTTTTTTTAAAATCAATAAAGGTCTTAGGTGGTCAATCCTCTTAACAACAATGTTTGAGACTTTAGACAATGCTGTAGTGTTGTGAGAAACTTGCCAATAACAACAGCCTTGTGTCATACAACGTATCATACAATGGTGTCAGTCTTTACTTGTATTGTACACTGTTATCTTCAACAATAAGTTTTCATTTAAGTTCAGCTATTAACTTCCCATTATGTCCTATTAAGCATAGTCTTGTTTGCAATGTGTGCCCTGAAGTGTGTTTCTTTCATCCTATCATCAGCTTTTTGTATTGGGTCATAAAGCATGAGTTCACCTGATCGTATCAAGGCATGAATTTACTGTGTAAGCTTTGGAAGTGTTTAACATAGGAAATCACAGTTTGGGCCAATGACCCCTATGGAGACTGTTAAGTCATTATTCTATAGTCTCCTTTCTTGTTTAATTAATTTGGCTCTCGAAGTACATGTATAACTTTTACGTAAAGTTAAAAATGACTTCAGTTTTATGTGGTATTTTAGTTTACTTGCATAGTTAAATTATTAGCCTTGTTAACCCTAGGAAACTTAAGTCAACTGCACTCACACCCCCTCTTCCTTACCATTGGCGACTTTAGTCGACCAAGCTTACACCCCCTCTTCCTTACCATTGGCGACTTTAGTCGACCAAGCTTACACCCCCTCTTCCTTACCATTGGCGACTTTAGTCGACCAAGCTTACACCCCCTCTTCCTTACCATTGGCGACTTTAGTCGACCAAGCTTACACCCCTCTTCCTTACCATTGGCGACTTTAGTCGACCAAGCTCACACCCCCTCTTCCTTACCATTGGCGACTTTAGTCGACCAAGCTTACACCCCCTCTTCCTTACCATTGGCGACTTTAGTCGACCAAGCTCACACCCCCTCTTCCTTACCATTGGCGACTTTAGTCGACCAAGCTTACACCCCCTCTTCCTTACCATTGGCGACTTTAGTCGACCAAGCTTACACCCCCTCTTCCTTACCATTGGCGACTTTAGTCGACCAAGCTTACACCCCCTCTTCCTTACCATTGGCGACTTTAGTCGACCAAGCTTACACCCCCTCTTCCTTACCATTGGCGACTTTAGTCGACCAAGCTTACACCCCCTCTTCCTTACCATTGGCGACTTTAGTCGACCAAGCTTACACCCCCTCTTCCTTACCATTGGCGACTTTAGTCGACCAAGCTTACACCCCCTCTTCCTTACCATTGGCGACTTTAGTCGACCAAGCTTACACCCCCTCTTCCTTACCATTGGCGACTTTAGTCGACCAAGCTTACACCCCCTCTTCCTTACCATTGGCGACTTTAGTCGACCAAGCTTACACCCCCTCTTCCTTACCATTGGCGACTTTAGTCGACCAAGCTTACACCCCCTCTTCCTTACCATTGGCGACTTTAGTCGACCAAGCTTACACCCCCTCTTCCTTACCATTGGCGACTTTAGTCGACCAAGCTTACACCCCCTCTTCCTTACCATTGGCGACTTTAGTCGACCAAGCTTACACCCCCTCTTCCTTACCATTGGCGACTTTAGTCGACCAAGCTTACACCCCCTCTTCCTTACCATTGGCGACTTTAGTCGACCAAGCTTACACCCCCTCTTCCTTACCATTGGCGACTTTAGTCGACCAAGCTTACACCCCCTCTTCCTTACCATTGGCGACTTTAGTCGACCAAGCTTACACCCCCTCTTCCTTACCATTGGCGACTTTAGTCGACCAAGCTTACACCCCCTCTTCCTTACCATTGGCGACTTTAGTCGACCAAGCTTACACCCCCTCTTCCTTACCATTGGCGACTTTAGTCGACCAAGCTTACACCCCCTCTTCCTTACCATTGGCGACTTTAGTCGACCAAGCTTACACCCCCTCTTCCTTACCATTGGCGACTTTAGTCGACCAAGCTTACACCCCCTCTTCCTTACCATTGGCGACTTTAGTCGACCAAGCTTACACCCCCTCTTCCTTACCATTGGCGACTTTAGTCGACCAAGCTTACACCCCCTCTTCCTTACCATTGGCGACTTTAGTCGACCAAGCTTACACCCCCTCTTCCTTACCATTGGCGACTTTAGTCGACCAAGCTTACACCCCCTCTTCCTTACCATTGGCGACTTTAGTCGACCAAGCTTACACCCCCTCTTCCTTACCATTGGCGACTTTAGTCGACCAAGCTTACACCCCCTCTTCCTTACCATTGGCGACTTTAGTCGACCAAGCTTACACCCCCTCTTCCTTACCATTGGCGACTTTAGTCGACCAAGCTTACACCCCCTCTTCCTTACCATTGGCGACTTTAGTCGACCAAGCTTACACCCCTCTTCCTTACCATTGGCGACTTTAGTCGACCAAGCTTACACCCCCTCTTCCTTACCATTGGCGACTTTAGTCGACCAAGCTTACACCCCCTCTTCCTTACCATTGGCGACTTTAGTCGACCAAGCTTACACCCCCTCTTCCTTACCATTGGCGACTTTAGTCGACCAAGCTTACACCCCCTCTTCCTTACCATTGGCGACTTTAGTCGACCAAGCTTACACCCCCTCTTCCTTACCATTGGCGACTTTAGTCGACCAAGCTTACACCCCCTCTTCCTTACCATTGGCGACTTTAGTCGACCAAGCTTACACCCCCTCTTCCTTACCATTGGCGACTTTAGTCGACCAAGCTTACACCCCCTCTTCCTTACCATTGGCGACTTTAGTCGACCAAGCTTACACCCCCTCTTCCTTACCATTGGCGACTTTAGTCGACCAAGCTTACACCCCCTCTTCCTTACCATTGGCGACTTTAGTCGACCAAGCTTACACCCCCTCTTCCTTACCATTGGCGACTTTAGTCGACCAAGCTTACACCCCCTCTTCCTTACCATTGGCGACTTTAGTCGACCAAGCTTACACCCCCTCTTCCTTACCATTGGCGACGCCATTCTTCCTTACTTGGCGACTAGCACAAGCTTACACCCCCTCTTCCTTACCATTGGCGACTTTAGTCGACCAAGCTTACACCCCCAAAATTATTCAAGCCTGAGCACAAAAGGCATTTGTAATAAAGCTCTAGTTTTGTCCATGTTCACCCTCCATACCCAAGCTTACCATCAGTGGAAACAGAAAGATTGGATCTTTCCAACTGATGGTAAAATAAAAATTAGGTTGCTATTATGCAATCTCTTCAAATTGGAGTTGATACACATGATTTGTGTAGTTTATTAATGACGGTTACTGAGAATTTACCATGTCAAAGAATATTTTTTATTTTTTTGAATTTTGGTGTGATGGTGCAGGACACCCATTCCTAGTATTAAACTGCTGATAAAGACATCATAGGAGCTGCTTAATACTGGTTTGCAAACGCTTATAGCCATACGCGCGTACAAACAACTGTTGAGCATCACATGCAATTTGACCCTTTATGAAACGGAGCCCAAGGACGTGACAGGAATTGTACATTTTAAAAACTTACAGAATTTTCCTACACTATTGTGCTTTTTAACTTAATATTTACAGTTAAAACCAAAATAAACAATAATAGAAGTTACCATACAGTACAATATGTGCGAGCTGTTTGCTTTGTATGCGTTTTTTGCGCACACAGTGATACAAAAATTGTGTTGTTTGATAGACAATTTTCTTTTACCATCTTGTTACCTCCAAAAGTGAGTGGAAAACAACCCTTTTGTCACGTAGTACTTACATATCATATTGCTTCTTGAGTTTACTCTGAGCCTCCTTCCTAGTTGCCATTTGCTTTTCCATTTCATTCACCTGAAATTACATAATAATTTACATTTCAACAGATGCTTAATCAAAGTACAGCAATACAGCAACTTTTTTGCAATACTACTAAACTCCGACAGGACTGGCCTCTGCAGCCGATAAGGATGACTTTTACAATCAACTGGAACCACTCATTCATTCTACTCCACCCCATGACCAACTACTTGTCATTGGAGACCTGAATGCTGTAAGCGGAGAAGTTCGTGCAGGTTACGAGCATGTTGTTGGAAACTTCGGTTCCAGACAACCAAATGACAACTCGTCACGCCTCCTCAACATGTGCTTCCTCGCCAACCTGTCAATTGCCGGCACCTTCTTCAGACGGAAAGAAATCCATCGTCTGACTTGGCTATCTAATGACGGCCGCACCAGGAAGGAGATTGACCACATGTTAACAAGAGATCCCTCACTCTTCAGCTCCTACAGAGTCTTCAGAGTGGCAGCTAGGCTCCAGCTAACACAGACCACCGACTAGTTGTTGGCGTGATCAAATTTCAGGTCTACCGCAAACCACAAAACCAACCACCAGTTGACTCAATGTAAGCTCAGTCACATGCAACACCAACATCGCAGCCAAATACAACATCGCGGTCAGCAACAAATTTGAAGCACTCGGCGCTCTTGAAGAAGACTTAGAGTCCGCTTGGTCTACCATTCGTTCAGCAATCCTTTCTGCAGATTTAGTAACCATCGACACCAGCGGCATCCCTGGCTGACTCCCAGTACTGTGGACGTGCTTGACCAGAAGCGTGCCGCACGTCTCCGTGGTGGCACTGACGAAGCTCGCAGACTTAAGGGTGTCTTTAAAGCTAAGGCCAAGAGCGACCTCGAGGAGTTCTACGACAAACTCGCCGACACCGCCGAAGAACTGCGTAAAAATAACCTCCGCCCAACCTTCCACGCCATCAAGTGTATGCACGGCCCCCCACATCAGGGACATAGCACCTCCCCAATAACTCCCCAAGAGACTCTTGCCCGCAGGCAGGAGCACTACATCACCATGCTCAACCACCCCCGAGCTACGTCCTGCCCGGACCTTACTGCACAGGCATCAGGTACAGTTCCTGCCACAGACGTCTCCTCTGATGCTCCAACCATGGCCGAAGTACGCCGTGCTATCAGGAAGCTAAATAATGGGCGCGCTGCAGGACCTGACGGCATTTCTCCCGAGTTGCTAAAATGCGCAGAAACCCCAATCAGTGCAGCCCTCCAAAAGCTCTTTCAAAACATATGGTCCTCTGGCAGGGTTCCTGCCGAATGGAGGGATGGCATCATAATCTCCTTGTATAAAAGAAAGGGACACCAAAACCAGTGCAGCAGTTACAGGCCTATAACTTTACTGTCCGTTCCCGGAAAGGTATTCAGCCATGTTCTAGCTGCTCTCCCGCCTAGAACCCCTACTCGCCCGTCACCGGCGACCCAACCAGTCTTGTTTCACAATGGGTAGGTCCACTCTAGATACCGTGCTTGCCCTCCGACTTCTGTCAGAACTCCATCGTGAATTTGATAGACCTCTCCACGTTGCCTACGTTGGATCCCGCCCCAGCCCAGCCTGGAAGAGACCAAGAGGCTGACCTCGTAACACCTTGGTGTGTCAGCTGGAAGCAGACTTCGAGTCTCAGGCACGGCAGCTGTAGCAATTTGCATCAAATCACATTGGTTGGGTGGCTCTACGTCCCCCATGATGGATACAGAGCATGATGATGATGATGATGATGATGATGATGACTAAACGTACAAAGAGAGCCATTAAAGCAAAACATGAAACATTAATGTACGATGAATGCAGTTATGGTGTAATGAGGGTTGAAACACACCTCTTTAACCAGCGTGTCATATTTGCCTTGAAGCACCTTCTCTGTTGCCGAATTCACCACCAACTTATTTTCCACAAAGTCCTTCAGGAGAAAAAAAAGAAACATACACAGTTAAATACATACATTTTATTCATACCTATAACATTTAATGTAAAAAAATCAACGGTGATGTGGGTAAGTTCATTTGACACTTTTCCTAATAGAAATTTCCCCTGAACAAAAAGCTTACGGCAAAAATGTCTTGCTTTTTGTGTAAGCACACACTATAATTCAACGATTTCAGTTACTATTACAGCGTACGTGTTTATCAATAAAGTACCATGTGTTTATTATTACAGCAGAGGTGTTTAATATTAAAGCGCACGTATTTATTATTACAGTGCATGTGTTTATACAGCAGATGTGTTTCTTTTTACAGCAGTTGTGCTAATAATTACAGTACATGTGTTTATTATTAAAGCTGATGTGTTTAGTATTACAGCTGATGTGTTTAGTATTACAGCTGATGTGTTTAGTATTACAGCTGATGTGTTTGGTATTACAGCTGATGTGTTTGGTATTACAGCTGATGTGTTTAGTATTACAGCTGATGTGTTTGGTATTACAGCTGATGTGTTTGGTATTACAGCTGATGTGTTTGGTATTACAGCTGATGTGTTTAGTATTACAGCTGATGTGTTTGGTATTACAGCTGATGTGTTTAGTATTACAGCTGATGTGTTTAGTATTACAGCTGATGTGTTTAGTATTACAGCTGATGTGTTTAGTATTACAGCTGATGTGTTTAGTATTACAGCTGATGTGTTTGGTATTACAGCTGATGTGTTTGGTATTACAGCTGATGTGTTTGGTATTACAGCTGATGTGTTTGGTATTACAGCTGATGTGTTTGGTATTACAGCTGATGTGTTTGGTATTACAGCTGATGTGTTTGGTATTACAGCTGATGTGTTTGGTATTACAGCTGATGTGTTTGGTATTACAGCTGATGTGTTTGGTATTACAGCTGATGTGTTTGGTATTACAGCTGATGTGTTTGGTATTACAGCTGATGTGTTTGGTATTACAGCTGATGTGTTTGGTATTACAGCTGATGTGTTTGGTATTACAGCTGATGTGTTTGGTATTACAGCTGATGTGTTTGGTATTACAGCTGATGTGTTTGGTATTACAGCTGATGTGTTTAGTATTACAGCTGATGTGTTTGGTATTACAGCTGATGTGTTTGGTATTACCGCTGATTTGTTTAGTATTACAGCTAATGTGTTTGGTATTACAGCTGATTGTTTAGTATTACAGCTGATGTGTTTAGTATTACAGCTGATGTGTTTAGTATTACAGCTGATGTGTTTAGTATTACAGCTGATGTGTTTAGTATTACAACTGATGTGTTTAGTATTACAGCTGATGTGTTTAGTATTACAGCTGATGTGTTTAGTATTACAGCTGATGTGTTTGTATTACAGCTGATGTGTTTTGGTATTACAGCTGATGTGTTTGGTATTACAGCTGATGTGTTTGGTATTACAGCTGATGTGTTTGGTATTACAGCTGATGTGTTTGGTATTACAGCTGATGTGTTTGGTATTACAACTGATGTGTTTAGTATTACAGCTGATGTGTTTAGTATTACAGCTGATGTGTTTAGTATTACAGCTGATGTGTTTGGTATTACAGCTGATGTGTTTGTATTACAGCTGATGTGTTTGGTATTACAGCTGATGTGTTTGGTATTACAGCTGATGTGTTTGGTATTACAGCTGATGTGTTTGGTATTACAGCTGATGTGTTTGGTATTACAGCTGATGTGTTTGGTATTACAGCTGATGTGTTTGGTATTACAGCTGATGTGTTTGGTATTACAGCTGATGTGTTTGGTATTACAGCTGATGTGTTTGGTATTACAGCTGATGTGTTTGGTATTACAGCTGATGTGTTTTGGTATTACAGCTGATGTGTTTGGTATTACAGCTGATGTGTTTCGTATTACAGCTGATGTGTTTGGTATTACAGCTGATGTGTTTAGTATTACAGCTGATGTGTTTAGTATTACAGCTGATGTGTTTGTTATTACAGCTGATGTGTTTAGTATTACAGCTGATGTGTTTAGTATTACAGCTGATGTGTTTAGTATTACAGCTGATGTGTTTAGTATTACAGCTGATGTGTTTAGTATTACAGCTGATGTGTTTAGTATTACAGCTGATGTGTTTAGTATTACAGCTGATGTGTTTGGTATTACAGCTGATGTGTTTGGTATTACAGCTGATGTGTTTGGTATTACAGCTGATGTGTTTGGTATTACAGCTGATGTGTTTGGTATTACAGCTGATGTGTTTGGTATTACAGCTGATGTGTTTGGTATTACAGCTGATGTGTTTAGTATTACAGCTGATGTGTTTAGTATTACAGCTGATGTGTTTGGTATTACAGCTGATGTGTTTGGTATTACAGCTGATGTTTTGGTATTACAGCTGATGTGTTTGGTATTACAGCTGATGTGTTTAGTATTACAGCTGATGTGTTTGGTATTACAGCTGATGTGTTTGGTATTACAGCTGATGTGTTTAGTATTACAGCTGATGTGTTTGGTATTACAGCTGATGTGTTTGGTATTACAGCTGATGTGTTTAGTATTACAGCTGATGTGTTTGGTATTACAGCTGATGTGTTTGGTATTACAGCTGATGTGTTTAGTATTACAGCTGATGTGTTTGGTATTACAGCAATGTGTTTCTTATTACATCACATGTGTTTATTATTACAGTACATGTGTTTACTATTACAGCAAACTGGTTTATTATAACAGCAGATTGTTTTTTATTAAAGCACATGTGTTTATTATCACAATACATCGTTTATACAGCAGTATGTGTTTAGTGTTACAGCAGAAGTGTTTATCATTACAGCAGATGTTTACAAAGCAGATGTGTTTATCATTACAGCAGATGTGTTTATAAAGCAGATGTGTTTATCATTACAGCTGATGTGTTAAGTATTAGATGTGTTTAGTATTACAGCAGAGGTGTTTAGTATTACAGCTGATGTGTTTATTAAGCAGATGTGTTTATCGTTACAGCTGGTGTGTTTATTATTACAGCAGATGCAGACCTGCCAACCTTGTCATTTTTTTTTGAGTACCACATTAGCGCAGCGGCATAAACCAGAAGCCCAGTGCACGGCGGCATAACCCAGAAGCCCAACTACTTGTACTGTTGTTGGTACAATGCTAACAGTCAGTCCGAAAACTGGGGAAAAGAAGAACAAATTTGATAACAAAAATTTGACTCTGGAAAAAAAAAAATAATAAAAAATTTGGGCAAAAATATTTCTCGGAAAAAAGTTCTAGCGGGCGGGGACAAAAATCCCCGTGAGGCACAGCAAAATGTCAGTGGCGCACGCTCCTCGAGTAAAACCCCGAAACTCCTCGGACTATATCCCAAAATTGGCCTAAAAGCCGGACAAACTCCGAGCAAAAGAGCGCTCAGAGGTTCAGGAAATCTGGTCGAGTTCAGAGCAAAAAATCCCCAAGAGTACACAGCGATGCTGAACACGTGCGTTGTGTGCACGTACATCCATGCAAATGGCTTTACATGCACATGTACTTTACCAGATTGAACAAAACTGGAATGCGCTATTCCCACCCCCTCTGTTATGCATTGGTTAATTAGTTTTCCAGCGGGAGTAAGAATTTAAAATATAATTCTACACACAACCTCTTTTTCATCGAAGCGCATAATGATCACTCAGGGTGTCTTTGTTTGGTTGTTTTTGCACTTGGGGTCGAACGAATGACAGTTGAAGAAATTGACAACAAAATTGTCCTTTCGTGCTGCAGTTTTAAAACACCGCGATATAGATTTTGCGTTTTTTGCGTACTTTCTGCATAATATCTCTTTCCACCATACTTGGATGTGAAAATGCGTACATGGTACGCAAAATGCGTACAGGTTGGCAGGTCTGCAGATGTGTGTATGGTTACAGAAAATGTGTTATTATTAAAGCACGCAAGCACATGTGTTAATTATTCATTACGGGAATGCTCCATTAAAAAAAAGCATATTCTTTTCAATGTTTACCTGCTTCCACCTCTTATCTCCTTATATTCCTTCGACAAACATGGACTTTTAATCCCATTTTAATCCTGGGAAAAAAATTATGCATGTGGGTATTTTCGCTGTTTTCTTTATGCGATTAAAAATAAATAAATCAAAATATACAAATTGGCATGAAAGTCAACTAAATATTTATACTTAGTTTCTTTATAAAAGTTACAATCATCATAATTTTACTTGACACGATGATTCATAATGAATTGGGTTCATTTTCCATTCAATATAATATTAATGTGCACGCACCGTGGCCTTTTTGATGACTCAGAAAGGCTTTAATGGAGCATTCCCATAATGTTACAGCATATATGATTATTATAACAGCACGTGTGCTAAGTACACATGTTTATTTATTTATTTTTTTACAGCACATGTGTTTCCAAAAACAATTTAAAATGAAGTTCTCTCAATCATAACACAAATTGAAAGTCAAATTGTTTTAAATGTAAGCTTTGTGCTGAAGGATTTTGATGGGTATGCGACATCTCCAAGGGTTAGGGGTGAAATGGTGCTAAAAGAAGAAAGGCCATAAGTTGATTATTTTGAGTGTGACTTACCCCTGCTGCATTCTGGTCTGGTTTCCTGAATTCATAATGCTTAGTTTGATCATCATGACATGGAGATGGTTCTGATGCATTTTGGACTGTGTTGATAATGGTGTCCATATGTTTACCTTGATCAGTCAGCTATAAACAACACCAAAAGTGAACATATTCAGTATCATGAAATCAATCAATCAGGTCAAATGATTTATTTGAATCAGATTTTAGCTTTGTTAAAATCACCTGATCTTTGGAGTTCATTTTACTTCCAGCGGTATAGAAGTTAATTACTACACCAAAAGCTACTGTTTTTTTTACACTTATTCTTGAGATTTTGACACAAGAGACAACTGTATGTAATCAGGTTACAGATTAAAGTTACAAATAATTTTCACATCCATCCCAAGCACCTAAAATAGGAATGATCAGAAGGTGAAATCCACCGCTTTTAATAGGTCAGAATTCAAATATAATAAAACTAAATGGAACTAAAATGCTCTAAAAACAATGATATGGGGTTGAACAAAGAGGGAGACCGCCAGCATAGGGCTAGATAGCTCAGTTGGTAGAGTGCCGGCACGTTAATCTGGAGGTCATTGGTTCAAATCCCGCTCTGTTCAAACCCATATCATTTAAAATTTGTCCAGTCAGATTTCCTTGTGGTTTATTACTTGACTCTAAAAACAATGCTTAACATTTAAGACATCATTGTAGTACTGAAGATGTCACTTTCACGGCCAAGTCTAACACATATACTTGGAACAATATGAAATACATACATGTACACAGTGCACTAAGAAATGTGAGATCCTCCATACACCTTTACATTGAATTATATACAAATATTGAATGTTTATGAGTGGAATGTTGAGAATATTGTCATGAGTTGAAAGACGGAATGTTCCATTCAACAAGGTATTCCATCTTTTAATGAATGAAAATGTACTGTAATTTTCAATTCATAAGAATTGATTTTCAGGCCTGCAACATACATGTACCAGTGTTCTCCAACTCTGAAAATTAAGGGTTGGTTCTTCATGGGGGCGGGAACCAATGCAAGCGCGAAGCCCTTACGGCGTGGGGTCTGGGACAACGCTTAAGGGCCCCGGGAAAATTGTTGACTCTATAAATGTACATGCTCTGTGTTGTACTCTGAGATGAATCCTGATGGCAACTTCTCCTGTTTTCTAAATAAAAAGTTTTAAATATTGTAAGGAAAATGTAATTTTTTTGGTTCACTCTTGTACTTATGAAATTTATGTTGTACTAAAAAATGAGGCACTACAGTCGACTCTCGTTAATACGAGGTCCGCCGGACTAGCCCGTTTTCCTCGTTATATCCGAAGCTTGTAATATCCGATCATGGTAATATAATCAGTGCACTATGCACAAAGTGCATGACATAATGGCCGTATGTGTACACATTTTACATGATTGAAAAAATGTCTGAGATTTTAACTTGCTGTTCTTGTTTAGCGAAGTTTCGGTGCAAAACTTCGGTTGCAGCAGTCTACAAATAAAATCTTGATTTTCATTGGTAATCACTAGTGTAATGTTAGATTGTTCATTGCTAACGCGGGATACCAGGGTAATCTCGCTGTTGCATTAATATTGATTGCGCAAATGTTTTAGCTTTTCAGTTGCGGTGGGTTTCTTCCTGCTGAAAATGCACATCATGCACTTGTAAAACTCATTGGATCAGTATCTTTTCTGAAGATTTCACATGAATTGATGAGTGCTGACTTAGTATGGAATCTGCTCCGTTGTTTGAACCATGCAAGACTCCTAATCCCACCATTGTCCGGAGTTTGGATTTGACAACCTGCTCACCATGCTCGCTGACTCATGACTCCAGTTTCGGATTAGTATTGCTAGCGATAGCGTCCAGTTAGCACCTCTATTGATTGTCTTACAAGCCATAAATAACGATTTTCAGGCTGTTGAAGGTATTTCCTTTGTTGGGTTTTTATTATTCTCGTTACAAAAGGGTTGAAAACCATGTTTTGCTCATAACAGGCCGACAAAATTACCTCGTTTTAACCGTGTTCTCGCTACTACCGTAATCGTATAATCCCTATTTAAATGCTTTGAAACACGCACAGGGTAGTTCGGGACCGGCAAAAAACGTTGTATTAACCGGAACCTTGTAATATGCGAGCTCGTATTAACGGGAGTCAACTGTATTTACCGCTGGGAATAGCTGGATATTTGGGAGCAGTAACGGGTTTTGTCTCAAACAGCATCAGGGATTTCCCTTAACTTGTTTTTTCACTCGCCAGCCGGACGAATCAACAAAAAGTTTGGGTCGCCCGCAATTTTTTTCACTAGCCCACATGCACACAATTTTTGAAGTGTACAACAGCAAAACAAAATTTAAAATTAAGTTTGTAAAATTGCGATTTTGGACGATCTTTTTTCATAATTTCTGCCCTTAATAATAGTGTTTTTATCAACAGCAATTTTCATTTTAATTTGAGGATTGGTTTTATAGAACTTCTTTTGCACTGAACTCTTCATGATTTAACGATTGGTCGACGGCGCACATTGGGGGAAAAAAATGTTTTGTGGCGAGAGCGATGTGTTTATGAGTAAGAGGCTGTAACTTTGGATATAATATAACAAGAACGAGGTTAACATTAGACTCCATCGCACGGTTTTTGCCCCTGGAAATTCGAGTTGTATGTTTCCCTACTCGCCTTCGTATTATTGTAAGGTACATGGAGGAAACAGCCAGACTAATAATGTGCATGCATGTTTTACTGGAAATAAACAATCGCAAACGCTATCGCGTCATTAAATCTAGCAAATACCAAGACTTGTCAAACCATTTTTCTTGTCAAACTGTGTGGATGTAAAGTTATTGTTATAACTCAACAATTTTGTCACACTTGAGTCGCAAATCGTAAATTCTTTTTCTTGTAAATTTAAACTATGTTCACTGTAAAATTTAAATCAAACAAAATCCTGGGGATAAAAAACAAAACGTGGCGGATGGCTTTTTAACCGTGGCGGTTTATCCACTTACTGATAAAACCAAGAAAATAAACAAACCACATCATCTGTGAAAACAGTAAAGAATTTGCTTTTAAATCTCTTTAATCTTGTCATTTGAAATCTCCTATTCTTCATTTACCGGATAGATCAACCTTCATTCTCCAGCCAGATACATCAAATATCAGCCAGGGCACCATATTGTTGCAGTTTGATTAGGGCAAAAAGTTCCCAGTAGCCTAAATAGATGCATCTGGCAAACTTCTTCTTTGGAAGCGTGCATATTCCAAAATAGATAGCCATTGTTTGGTCAGTGCAGAAATTTAGAAGATACTTGTATGGAAAAGAATTTGATAACATCTTCTAACTCATGCATTATGCAATGAGGCATAATGCAATGGGACTTACAATAACAACCCTACCAGTTCAGAAACAGTAAAGAGTACATAGAATGTTGGTGCTAAATATCTCAGTTGAATCTGTCCTTGAAAAACCCATAAATAAAAGTAATCTGGAATCTTGAATTATCACAAGTTTAAATTTTACTAACTATGTATTTTGAAGAAAACCTGACCTTGGATCGTGTTAGTTGGGCTTGTCTGACTACTTCCTTCACAGCAAGTCCAGTAATCTCAGCATTCACTCTTTCTATGTCCTATAAATAAACAAAATATTTCTTGTCATCATCCACTGTTATCAACATAATATACATGTAATGTTAATGTGTAATCTCTGTGACTTCTATTGTAACTTCTTTTAGCATCTAAAGAACAAAACACAATTGGCCCAGACGTCCAACAACAAGTTCAAGCTTCAAGGAAACAACTAATGATAGTTTAATTAACAAACAGCAACTGTCGACTTGCATAGTCAGAATTAATTAAACTTGGATGACTAAAGAATACAAAGAAAAGACCATAACTGAGCTGCACTTAAAATGGGTCAAGCTTAGCTAAGATAAAATCAGCCTGATTAAACAAGCCGGTAGAACACTCCAAGGAAAGCCTTTTTACTTTGTAGATGACCTTATAAAACCTGACTATTTGGAGAAGAAAAATTGGTCAGCTCATTTCTCTGATGGCCAAACAAGTTAAGCAAGCATAGAAGGATGTTCGCTGTCATTTCTCTGATGGCCAAACAAGTTAAGCAAGCATATGAGGGTGTTTGCTGTCATTTCTCTGATGGCAGTTGGACAAATTCCAAGGGCCCCCTGGTGGACTTTTCATGAACATTTTGGATGAAACTTTGCTTTTAGGCCAATAGACAAAAGAAAACAGTTGAGTAAGTTTCTTGATTCCTGCCCAATGTTTTATTAAATAACTAATATTTACGGAGCAATGATGTGCATGTGGTGTGCAAGTGATGCTCCCTCTCTTTACATATATATTTTTTCTTCATGAGAATGTCTTCCAAGATTTGTTGTGATTCCTCTCAGTCCCCATCGCGCTTGCCAGTGGTTTTAAATCAGACTACTTGATAATTACCTTGTTTCTTTCTTTAAAAAAACCTCAGGCCATGTAGGTGTTTTAACTAGCATTTGGCCAGCAGACCAGTGTTAAGGGAAAATGCAGTCTAAATTTAAAGTTATTACTTACAAAGGTTTCTTTTGTTCATGAATTTTCGTAAAGATTAGTATTGTATTTGCTCAAACAACTGAATAAAAAATGAACGTCTCACAAGAAATTCACAAAAATTTGTCCTTTTTATTGTGTCTTTCTCTGGCATAAAAGACAAAACTTTCTCATAAGTTTTTCAATTAAACAAGTTAACTAATTAGAGAAACCATAAAAAAATAAAAAATAAAAAGGAATTGCTCTGTGTTTGTTATCTTAAGTGTCCATGGCGGGCACCGTTTTAATTCCCTGGCGCATTACTGGAGTAAACAAACATACAACTTCCGTTTGTTCAAAGTTAATACTGCACGGTGCATGCATTTGAGACAGCCGCAAGCACTGGCCGCCAAATCTCCAGACCCTAGGGATCAGAACCCAAGCCATACAACTACAGCATCCCACTCTGTAGAGTGAATCCCAGCCCTTGCCAATGGTACATGGCTTAATAGTTGCAGGCTCTGCAATGAGGGCACAAATCATGCAGATCTTGAAAAAAGAGGTAAAAAATGAGGTGGCGTAATACCACGCTTGCATAATATGGCTCTGCCATCTAAACTGAATGCATAAAGGAAAAACAAAATGCTGGGGACTTATCTAAAAAATAATCCTTAGTCAAAAATAGTGTAAATAAAACAGAAGTTTCAAAACAAAAATGCAGAAAATAAAGCTACTCTGCATTTACTTATACGAATATTTACTCTGTGCATGAGTGTATGAAAGAAGCAGACTATTATTACATACCATATTCAGATTGATTTTATGCAATGAGGAAACTACCCTGTTGATTGATTAAACAATGCCATGCAGCAGCTGCACTTTGTAAATTATTTTGAGGACCACTGCAATTGGTCGAATTAAAGATAACATAAAATTGCCATGGATGTATGATCCCAACAAGCCCAACTCCTGATACATTTGCCCGAACAAAAACAAGCTATTAATTCACCTCGGTATAAAACTCTCATGTTCAATCACTTTTTGGTTTTTACATGAACATTACCGAGTTGAGTCTTTAGCCTTTTAATTCTTGGTTTTTTTTTGTTGTTTTTTTAATAATGTTTTTCGAACAGTGTACATAATGTTTTTTTAAAAGAGTGTATAATTATAATCCTTTCATGTGTTTTTGATATTAATTTGTATGTTCTAATCTTTTTCTTTTTTACATGGATTGCTCTTTTAGTTAGTGCCTTGGCAACTCAGACAGTTTTGTACTGAAAGTGGAGTCAATACTGCATAAGCGCCTAAGAAGATAGATGGTTTCAGAAGTACTAAAGTCCCCATGAACAAGGCTAGCAATCATGTAAGGCCATTATTTCCTGAGATGGCGTCGGCTGAAGACAACCTCTTGCTCAACTACTAAGGCCTATAGATACTTGGTTTAAAAGCACCTAATATATATATTGATTAATTTTGTTGTTTTTACAAAAAGTGTTCTTACTTTGCTTAATGATGGTAGAGCTATATTACAGATACCCGCATTCAAAATGTTGATTCCAGTCAGCTGCAGAACATAGTCGTTATGCTTATTGTAGCACAGTGCTGTGTTGTGATTCTAATTCAGAGTAACAAGCAAACATAATAAATATAAGGTTAAAGGCAGTGGACACTATTGGTAATTACTCAAAATAATTATTAGCATAAAACCTTACTTGGTAACGAGTAATGGGGACAGGTTGACAGTATAAAACATTGTGAGAAACGGCTCCCTCTGATGTGACATAGTTTTCGAGAAAGAAGTAATTTTCCACGAATTTGATTTCGAGACCTCAGAATTAGATTTTGAGGTCTCGAAATCAACCATCTGAAAGCACACAACTTCGTGTGACAAGGGTGTTTTTTCTTTCATAGTTATCTCGCAACTTCGACGACCAATTGAGCTCAAGTTTTTACAGGGTTATTTTATCCATATGTTGAGATACACCAAGTGAGAAGACTGGTCTTTGACAATTACCAATAGTGTCCAGTGTCTTTAAGGTTTGGTTCAATATTATTCATATTTTGTGATTAAATGGTTTGACTCAGTTTGACACTGCTTAGTATGGGAAATATTTCAGTTGACGATGTTCTACCACAAATATTATTAGTTTCTACAAGTAAAAAAAGTAAAAAGTTTCCCGTCCACACTTTTTCAAAAAAGGAGGTGGTGGTGCTTTACTGTTTACTATTTTTAAATTTGTTGCTATTTTTCCAAGATGGCCGCCATGCTGAATATGGCTGGCCAAGGTATATTTATTCACAGATATTGTGCTATTTGAGTATACTGATGCAATGTATGACAAAAAATGCTTTGTATCATTTTAGTCCACTTGCTATAGAACGGCTGTTGTATTGCAAAGGTGAAAAAAGAGTCGAGACAACTTTAAACAAAAAATAAACCAAGGAACTTTGTTTTTCCCTGAATTTTCCCCTTTTTTAAAGCTTTTTTTCTAAGTAGTAAATAGTAAAAAAGAAAAAGAAGGCAGCAGCCAAAAAGGAGGCAGGTGGGGAAGAGAAACTTGTAAGTTTTTTACTTGGTCTTAATATTATGCCCTTCAATGATGCTGATGTTGGTGGCAGTGATTAGGACTAAGATAGTTGGGCCATTTTGGGGTTGGTTTTTTGGAGGGGGCTTTTTTGATCCAGTAATTGTATCGTGATTTCTGGTTTGCAGTAAGACCTTGTGTTATGTAGTTTTTGTGAGTATTGTTAGTTCTGATAAGGACTTGTCCTGTAAGTTTATCTATTGCAGCTGGGTGTAGATTAGTGAACCAGGAGGACTTCTCACACTAATCTTACCGAGTGAGATACATGCATACCAAAAACACTGACCCAAATCTAATTATTTTTTACAGAATCCTAATGTAGATTTGGATCAGTCTATAGGAAGATGAGCAGTCAGATTTCTCCCAAAATTGCATCAGAGTAGAGAAAATCCATTGTTTCTGCCTTTTTCCCCTCTGATGTATCATACATGTATTATTCTCAATTTAAAAACACAATAATTATATGTACTGGCCACTTGATGCAAGGTGAAGCGTTGAATTAAGCACAACTTTCTGGTACACCTAAACAGAAGTCTAATAGATCTACTTTCAAATGTCCATGGGATACCACAGACAGGCATGTATTCAAGCTGAAACTATTTCTTGGTCAACAGCGTGGTGAACTTGTCTGGACACTCCATTGTATAGCATGCACTGGCATGTGATACCTTTCATTTGCCCAATAAAAAGAGGGTAAAAGGTACTGCAGCTATACTCAAAATCTTCCTTTTACCCAGGCTTATAAAGCCCAATTTCAGACCTTTGCTCTTTTACGACAGATTGATAGGCTGTCATGATTGGTTTCCATTGTATTGGTCACTTGAGATAATTCACACTCAACACAAACTGTAAACAGTTTCTCAAAAGAGAAAAAATGTCAAAAGATAAAAAAATGTCCTGTTGCATTTTAAGAGAACAGTTTTGTCTTTACTTGGGCTAGTCATTGGTTCATTGCGACAACGATATTCTCTACAACGAAAATTCTGAAAAGTTTGAAAAATAATCCTGTGGGTGGGCTCAATTAATTCTATAAAGGTTGTTAAAAGTAAATATGTGCTTTGTGTCAAGGACAAAAATTAGTAGGAAAATAATATATCTGCAAAGCTTCTGCATTGATATACCCTTTGCAAAAAATACTTCCCCCAACTTATTCAGAATAGTTGCAAAGGTGCCATACATAAATACAAACTGGAAAGTATCAGGGTCCCCCTTCAAATCTAAAAATAAAACAAAGATAAAGTTAAAAGTCAAATGCACCAACCTTAATATTGTCCATACCATCCCGATCCATCTTATGCCAGGCCTCACAATACTCTTTCTCAAGCTGATAATATAAAGAATATTCTCATAATGCATAATATGACAAATCCATGAACACAGTCAAATTATTAAAATTAAATGAAATCAAAGCAACTTGGAATGACATAACGTAATAGTGTCTCACTGACAAGTAAGACATGAGTCAGATGCTGTCAAGTAGATCTTTAGGTCAATAGGTCAGACGCATTGACAAGTACATGTCATAATATGGCCCTCTATGAAGAACATACATGTAGTGTGTGTCTTGAGGTCAGATGAACTGACAAGTAGGTCAGGAGGTCAGATTACTTGACAAGTACATGTAGGTCAGAGTCAGATACACTTTGAAGTACATGTATATAGGTCATGAGATCAGATGCATTGAAAGGGTACATGTAAATCAGAGTCAGGCATTCAAAGTAGGTCATGAGGTCAGCTAGATGCATCAACAAAGACCACTCTGAAGCTAATGGGTCAAACTGAAGCTAATGGGTTTCACAAAGAACAATATCAGCCCTATGAAATTAACTCAAAATTTGAAGGACAAAAAATCAATAAAATTACCATTGCATGTATGCCTGTACACTCTAAATAGGGCTTGAGCCAAAAAGCATTTTACAAAGTTAGGTAGCAAAAGGAGAAGCATTCTGTAATGCCTTCACAGTGTTAAGTTATTTCTTCATCAAAACAAATCTTCCACAAAACACTGTAACCCTCACTGTTGGTTGTGACAGGCACATTGGTTTGAAACTAATTTTGTAGTACTTGGTCAATTTTATGCAAATTTCAGATTTAAGCTTCTTTTGATATAATCTATTACAGTGGTTAAGTTTGGTTGATTATGATTTGCATTGGAAAAATGATACTTTAAACGTGTGGGAGAAGGAACACTTAAAGTTTACATAGCAGCACCCACTAGCACTCAGGTGTTGTGGTTGTCAAAATAAAAAGAGGATCGTACATGTACATGTATGTGTACATGTGTATGTCTCAGATTAAACTACTATTACAAAACACAATTGGTGTCAGTTAGCCAGTGTATGGCTGGATTGTCTCGCTCCTTTAGGGACTGCTCACCAGGGCAGCTGTGAAAAATGCAGTCACTGGTGAAGTGGGCAGCTGCTTGGCAGGCAGCTTCGCACTCACATATTGAACAAGCAATCAACCCAATCCGGATGTTTGCCAAAAATCAACCATGACTAGTATGGCATCTATTTAATAAGCACCGAGAAATCCGAGAGGTTTGTCGGTAAAACTATTATTTGTCGGTATAAATAGTTCCCATACTTGTAAATGTTGTTAGGGCAAGTTGTCATCGTTGTTCTCGTCTAATGGTTGGTGGGTTTATGCCACTTGTGATTGGCAGATGGTCAACAGGTGTAGATCCCTTAGCTTTAGATCACAAGGGTCTTTCACAGGATCCTCACTGTTCCCATAAGCGCCGCCTTCTGTAATAGATCTACCTTCACATTTGTCCCTATTTCATCAAGATGTTTCCCCAGTGCTTTCAAAATGGTGCCAAGTGCTCCAACCACCACAGGGACTACCTTCACTTTAATCTGCCAAATCTTATGAAGTTCCCTGGTCAGGTCTTGGTACTTCTGGATCTTTTCCATCTCCTTCGTAGCTACCCTTATGTCCTTCGAAGCTACATCTTTGTCTCCTTATCTAAGACTACAACATTCAGATGCCTTTATGTTCTACATGTATAACATGATCAGTCTTAATGTTAAAGTAACAGAGGATCTTGACCTGGTCGGTCTATACAACTTTCTCCAGAACATGGTCGTACTAATTCGCATGCACTTGGACTTCTTACACAGATCCCAGTGAATCACCTTGGCCAACTTGTCATGTCTTCCTTTTTGCTCTGTCTGGGCCATGTACATGTACATGTACATTCACTGACAATATAAAATACAGTCTCTTCTGCCTTGTAACACATTCTGCACATATGAGAGACATTTGCTTTCTCTATCCTTGCCTTCATAACGGTTGTCCTTACAGACTGGTCTTGCGCCGCAGTAATCAAGCCCTCGGTTTCCTTCTTTATAGTTCTCCACTCCTTAACCTATTCCAGGACTTGCCGGTCACCACTCTTCAGTACATCTTAGAACAGGCATGAGAATCGGCGAAGATGAAAAATCCGGAAATCCATTTCGTCCGGAAAAAAAACCTGGAAAATCTACAGCTACAAATTGCTGGTCCGAATTTGGGCAATGTCCGGATATTGGGCAACGTGACCCAGGTGTCAGCACCTAATTTGGAGAACCCCCAAGGCGAAAGTGGGACCGGGGTCGAATTAATAGGAGGCAAATTCTCAAAGAACAATGATGAAGTCATACAAATGCTTGACGTATCTTATCTGTAAAAGTTCACAAAAATTATGAGACTTAACGGTAAATCAAACGTCGTCGAATCTCCATGCACGTACGTCTGACTCGACATTACACATATCCTCTCAAAGTTTCTCCCAGGTCATAGGTCAATGTGTAAAGTTATCTCCAGCCGTGAACACTTCAAACGTATCGGAGAAACAGCACTTTTGCCAAAACAATGCGTGCACATCCATACAAAATACTGTGCATTGTTGTCTGTAGACTTTTTTAAAGTCTCCACACTTGTTCCTTTGCTGCAGCAGTAAACATATTACGTTCAAACAATTAATAAACCACACCATGAGTGAAGCGAGGAATGAGAGAAGTCAACACATTTCCATTGATCTTGCTGCACGTACACGCGATGCACATGGAAGCCGGGCAGCAGTTGTTAACGTGCCGTTCTTTCACGAACGGTGTGTGTTGTTCCGCGATATATGATTAGGCACCTTGTCAAAACTATCCCCGGGAAAACACCGTGACAGCCTAACCCGGGGACGTTTTTCTTCCCGCTCCAATTAGTTTAGCTTTCAAATTCACAACTGGATCATTCCGGGACACTTCACTGACAACTAAGCTGTATGTTTGCATTCTTTAAGATTAGACCACAAGCACTTAGATCGTTATCTTCTGGAAGCCTGGTTTGTGGTTACCACTGAGCAAGGTCACCTGTTTGTGGTTTTCTTAACCAGACAAAGCCAACACTGGGGTATGGACTGGGATCTACAATATATAAGTGTTTTTATGCAGTTATCATTTAACTGTTGGTAAATTCTGTTTGACATCATGAAAACAGTCTTCTCAAAATAATGTAAAAGAACTATATGCGTGATGAAAACACAATGTTATTTTGCAGAGTTGTTTTGTTTTGTACGAATTTAATAACAACAATGAGCATTTAAAGGCTCCGCTACTTTCCTGTTTGAGTTTTCGTTTGATGAGTTTTGAGAAAGATGAACAAACGAAATGATTAATATACCTTGCTTGCCCTCTCATAAATTCATCGCCCCTTTTCAGCAACAAAGACAACTTCCCCTTTCCAACTGAAAATATTTCTTTACTGTGGCTGTTTAAATAAAATAAATGGAGATGCACTTTCATTCTCCTAACATAATAAACTGAGTGAGGAGTTTAAATATAACACATTGTGGTTTAAACAAAAAGCTGTGTGTGTTAATTTTGTTGTTCATGTGTGAAATGTGTCTACTGTTTGCATATGTAGGTTTTTCCATGCAGTCTTCTTAAAAAAACCTTCACGTGGGTAACAATTGTGCTACCATGATGCCTAATCAAACAACTGTAATCATGATAGGGTTGATGTTCACAATAAGGGATCAATCGTAATACAAGTTATTTAAACACCATCCTACCATTCCAAAACTAGCAGCACAGATGGATGTTTTGAACATACTGATATTGTTTTGGCATAGGTTAATTAGCAATCACGGTTTATAGATTTCAAGCTCTGTGTTGCTGAAAAGCCCTGGAGGGTTGTGAGATCTTATCAGTGCCAAACCGCAGAGAGCTCAGCAGGGGAGTGTAAACAAACCCCGGGAGAGTGTGGTCCAGCACCGGGAGAGAGCCGACCGGGAGAGAAACTACATAACAAAACATCCCGACCAGAAAACCACGACCGGGACAGACATCCCTGAATATTCCCGGGGATAGTTTTGACAAGGTGCCTTATTACAGAAAGTAAACTTACAATTTCTGACGAGCGAAATAAACAGGAATACCACCACACCCTACCCCCCAAGTTTTGTATCAAATTCACACTGAACTCGGGGACCACATATTTTGAAGTGAAAAATCCGGAAATCCAGAAAAATCCATAAGATTCTTATGCCTGCAAGAACCTGCCATGAAGTTGCTTATTTCTCTGATCTTGATGTCTTTCCTTTCCCTATCAAGCTTCTTTGGCCCAACTCCATCTACCCTTATGTACTTTTTCGCAACTTTCAACAAGTTCTCTTTGGTGCTCCTGACATGTCAATGCAAGCTCTGCGCTCGATGTTGACACTGACGTCTGCCACGCACAGTGACCCCCTCCAGACCTCTGACCTCGGAAGATAGATGTTTATAGTGGAAAGTAGGTGTTAGTGGAGGATTGAGGTCATCATGCAGTGGCCCACTTGCCAACAGGTGGCCTCAATCCTCCACTAACATCTACTTTCCACACCAAAATGGGTGGACCTGGATAAGATTTGTATGAATGGTCCAGAGTTCAACAATTGTTATTTGGGCCAGCAATCCTAAAAAAAAATTCCAATGAGAAAACTTTCAGAAAAGAATTTGGGAGGTTTAGGGTTTTAAAGAGTTTAGGGCTCTGCAGACCCTCGGCAGAGTCTGTAGACCCTCAGCGCCCGGACCAGCACTCTGCAGACCCACGGCAGACTCTGCAGACCCTCGGCAGCTCTCAGACCTGTAGACTCTGCAGACCCTCAACAGACAGTCATTAATGAGGACATCCCTTAAAAATGAGGTGACAAATAATACATCAATATTACCTTTAACAAACCGCAATCATTCAACCTCATTTCTTGACAAAGATTGTCACGATAGCGAATTGCATCACTGAGTATGAGATGACTTGTAGTCTGCTGAACTGCATTACTAACACCACACTCGACATCGTTTGCAAGATCAAAGTAATCCTACAATAATAAATAATAAAACATTAAAGATCAGCCAAAATCATCCATTTAAAACAAATCTTATAACAGCAATGAGTGGTTTGAATAATTATAACTGGGAAACCAGCTCTGACATTTCATGATGCCAAATAAGATGAGTATGTTAATAATGTCCAGATGTATATGTTATTCCTACATGGAGTTTCCTTGTCTTGAACATGTTGAATCAACAGTAGGCCAATCAGTTGAAGAGTGATGCATATTCTGGAATATGTTTTGAACCAAAATATTTTAGCTGGTTCCGACTTTAGCAGTATCATACAAATGTTGAATGCGTATGAGTGTTCCATTTTAGGAGGCGAAGCCAAGTGAAATGGAAAAGCCAGATTTCACTGAGTGATTATATCCTGCACGGCAAGCATTAAATATTTGAGACCTCACACATAGATCCTTGTCTTGTGAAACCTATTTACAATAAACACAAAATAGACACAGAAACTCATCCAACCCTGCACACTGAAAATTTTATAACCCCCCCTTCTAAATAACGTGGACGACTCCCTGTAGACACAAACCTTGTCTGCCGTAAAACAACCTTGCCTCGTTTGGACTGTAAAGCGTCCAATAATTATCCATATTGGACTCCAATATTAAATTGTGGAGCGTCGTGGCAGTGTAAATGGCAAAATGTTCCACCAATCAAACAACAGGAGGTGTGCGTATGGTATACATGTGCATCAGAAACAGACTAAAATGTACATGTGAAAGCTACATTCAGAAAACAGTTACATGTACTCACAGCAGATACAGCAGCATATTCTTCCAGTAATTTCTCCCATACCTTCACAAACCACTGGTGTTCATGTTTCCTGAAATTGGAACCATGTAAACAATGATTAAGACTCAAACAAAGAGATGAATACAATATCGTATAAAACCTTTTCCCCAATATTGGTTTTATGATCCAGGTTTACATAGCCAGGATTAGGAACTACATCATGGGGTGTTCAACTGAATTAAAATGGTTTCTAAGGCATTTTGTCAAAACTTCCAAGCTGTTCTTTTACATGTCAATAAAGATCAACACATTTTTGCCAGAGCCTCCACTGAGTGATCAGTCGGCCACTGTGAAGTCCAGCTTATTTCAATAACAATAAACACGATCACCTTGGCGGCTCTGCAGACTCGCTGACCAGCGGAACCACTACAAGGAACTATCATCCTATACCCAAGATAGTCCAGCTCACATCACTCACACTCACATCCCATACCCAAGATAGTCCAGCTCACATCACTCACACTCACATCCCATATCCAAGATAGTCCAGCTCACATCACTCACACTCACATCCCATACCCAAGATAGTCCAGCTCACATCACACTCACATCCCATACCAAAGATAGTCCAGCTCACATCACTCACACTCACATCCCATACCCAAGATAGTCCAGCTCACATCACTCACACTCACATCCCATACCCAAGATAGTCTAGCTCACATCACTCACACTCACATCCCATACCCAAGATAGTCCAGCTCACATTACTCACACTCACATCCCATACCAAAGATAGTCTAGCTCACATCACTCACACTCACATCCCATACCCAAGATAGTCCCGCTCACATTACTCACACTCACATCCCATACCCAAGATAGTCCAGCTCACATTACTCACACTCACATCCCATACCCAAGATAGTCCAGCTCACATCACTCACTCACATCCCATACCCAAGATAGTCCAGCTCACATTACTCACACTCACATCCCATACCCAAGATAGTCCAGCTCACATCACTCACACTCACATCCCATACCCAAGATAGTCCAGCTCACATTACTCACACTCACATCCCATACCAAAGATAGTCTAGCTCACATCACTCACACTCACATCCCATACCCAAGATAGTCCAGCTCACATTACTCACACTCACATCCCATACCCAAGATAGTCCAGCTCACATTACTCACACTCACATCCCATACCCAAGATAGTCCAGCTCACATCACTCACTCAAATCCCATACCCAAGATAGTCTAGCTCACATCACTCACACTCACATCCTATACCCAAGATAGTCCAGCTCACATTACTCACTCACATCCCATACCCAAGATAGTCCAGCTCACATTACTCACACTCACATCCCATACCAAAGATAGTCTAGCTCACATCACTCACACTCACATCCCATACCCAAGATAGTCCAGCTCACATCACTCACACTCACATCCCATACCCAAGATAGTCCAGCTCACATCACTCACACTCACATCCCATACCCAAGATAGTCCAGCTCACATCACTCACACTCACATCCCATACCCAAGATAGTCCAGCTCACATCACTCACACTAACATCCCATACCCAAGATAGTCCAGCTCACATCACTCACACTCACATCCCATACCCAAGATAGTACAGCTCACATCACTCACACTCACATCCCATACCCAAGATAGTCCAGCTCACATCACTCATACTCACATCCCATACCCAAGATAGTCTAGCTCACATCACTCGCACTCACATCCCATACCCAAGATAGTCTAGCTCACATCACTCGCACTAACATCCCATACCCAAGATAGTCTAGCTCACATTACTCACACTCACATCCCATACCAAAGATAGTCCAGCTCACATCACTCACACTCACATCCCATACCCAAGATAGTCCAGCTCACATCACTCACACTCACATCCCATACCCAAGATAGTCCAGCTCACATCACTCGCACTAACATCCCATACCCAAGATAGTCCAGCTCACATCACTCGCACTAACATCCCATACCCAAGATAGTCTAGCTCACATCACTCGCACTCACATCCCATACCCAAGATAGTCCAGCTCACATCACTCACACTCACATCCCATACCCAAGATAGTCTAGCTCACATCACTCGCACTCACATCCCATACCCAAGATAGTCCAGCTCACATCACTCACACTCACATCCCATACCCAAGATAGTCCAGCTCACATCACTCACACTCACATCCCATACCCAAGATAGTCCAGCTCACATCACTCGCACTAACATCCCATACCCAAGATAGTCCAGCTCACATTACTCACACTCACATCCCATACCCAAGATAGTCCAGCTCACATCACTCACTCACATCCCATACCCAAGATAGTCCAGCTCACATTACTCACACTCACATCCCATACCCAAGATAGTCCAGCTCACATTACTCACACTCACATCTCTGATTTACCAGCCACTTGTCATTACATACCTACATGTACAATCCCATCTCTGATTTACCAGCCACTTGTCATTACATACCTACATGTACAATCCCATCTCTGATTTACCAGCCACTAGTCCTTGCCCACCTTATTTTCCCCACCTTTGGTTTACCAGTCACTTGTCCTTACACACTTTAAATTCCACCTCTGATTTGTAAGCCAATTTTCCTGACACCAGAAGCAGATTTGACATACTATAGAAAGCATCTCTCCTGCTTTGTTCGCCAAGACCATCCTGGCCTGGCATAATGCACATATGTCATAATATGATCTGTAAGGTTTTTGTCTCAGGGTATGAAACAAAATTTCAAGCCAGTTGTCACATCTGACCATCCACTTAGTGTTAGTCCAGCGGATAAGAGCAATAATATGAAAATTCTGTGCACTTTGTGGTAAAAGCATGAAACTTGGCACACATACTATACCAAAACATGAAGTTTTAGATATAGTGCCATCTCTGAATTGGCCTGTGGTGGCCTTGGCGGCCATTTTCCAAAATGGCCGCCATTTCTGATATAAAACTACATAACTCGGAAAGTAAGAGGCCTAGAATCTTCATTCTAGTGGCTATGTATATGTCTACAGAGGCAAACAGTTCAAAAAGGCATTATTGAGTGTGCCAGATTATTAGGTAAGCCATTTTTAAAACGGTGTCTTTATTTTTCAAAATAGTGGTCATCAATGGCCATAAATTCCATGTCTAAAGAACTCAACGGCATGGAGCCTTCATTCTGGTGACAAATAGTAGATTTTTAGGATCAAAGGCTTGAATAAAGACAAATTTGCTAAAAGTACTGCACATAGTAGATATCACAATATTTGGTGCAACCACAGCGCAAAAGTTCTCTGCACACTTTGCTTGCCTCAGGATGGTTATACTCCAAAAGACTTCCCACTTTCCTCCCTCGATCCTTGTTCAGCCCCACCCTTTGAGTGAGGATAGGATAATAAAGTGTTGACGCTGTATCTGTTGACTTATTGTAATTTGAAACAATGTATTTGTGACAATACGATTCCAAACATGGTAACTGTGCTGGACTACTTGTGTTATTTTAACTGGGAAGTGGTGGGGAAATAGTTCAACTGAAATAGTGTGACCTTTTTTTCACCGGGTCGGTAGTGAACGTTTTTTTTTTTCGAGATCAAGGACATTTTTGCAGATCCTTTATGGGTAGCAATAGCTAGCTTTCAGAAGTCTTGTTCGCTTCCTTGTCAGTTGCATGTGGGTCGATTCAGAGAATCGTGTAAATCTCTTTGAACAAAGAAAGATGTGTGGGGTTGCAACAGTTGTTTGGGGGTCTGGGGACATACATGTAGCCCAGGGTATGTCTGTGTTTGTTAGTAACGAAGCGTGTATCCATTGTTTGGTTGTTTAAGATCCTCACCTGTTTCTTGTAATTCATACAAATTATTTGCAGGAGAATGGTAGTCGAGGTTGCTTTCAGACTCGGTTTGGTCTGGTGGCAATTCTGCTCTGACGTTAGTTTCCCATATATTTTTGTCTTTTTTGAAAGCAATGACAGATGGGTTCGGAAATATTTCCAAGAGTGTGTCATCGCTCTGTATTTGAGGCCAGAATTTTTGTTGATTGCCTGTAAAATATCCTTGTGGAGTAGTGCCGGGTTGTAGGTTGTCGTGAAGATGAGAGATGCTTTTGAGTTTTGTTGTGCTTCCGGTTTCTTATGAATCATGTTTGCCCGTTCATGATGTGATACTTTTTGTATTGCGTGTTCACTTCATCGAGGGCATAACTTCTTGCTGTGAGTTTGTTTTTGAACATCTCAATTTTTTCATTGAAATCCTCTTTGTTGTTTGTGTTTCTTGCAAAACGGAGGGTTTCTCCGTAGATGAATGCGTTGAACACGTGTGGGGGATGAGACAAGGATTTGTGTAGGTATTGGTAGGTTTCAGTGGGTTTGGTATAGACTTTGGTGTCTATTTCCCGGAACCTTTGGATATGGTAAAGTCAAGATAGTTGATTGAGCAGTTTGAGGCCTCAAAAGTGAATTTGAGGGTGGGTTGATTTGATTTATGGTATAATTACCAGCTTTTTTTAATTCTTCAATATTGCCGCCATAGATTATGAGAATGTCATCTCTATAGCGCCACCAAGTGAGAATGTGTTCAGCTTGTTGGAGGATTTGAGTTTTGAGATCATGGAGGGTTATGTCACAGATTTCTGGACTGGCTGTGGAGCCCATGGCACATCCGAATTTCTGTAGGAAAAATTTCTTTCCAAATTGGAAGCAATTTCTTCCAATTATGAGTTGTAAAAGGGTACGGATGTGAGATGAGAGCGGTTTGTTGATGGTATATTTGTGGTTGGTTCGGTCGAGCGCATCGCATATGATTGCATCTGTTTGGCGGACATTTGTGTACATTGAAACTACATCAATACCGGTAATAAGAACTTCTTGTAGTTTTTGCAAGATGTCTGCTGTGTCGCGTACATAATGTGGACTGCGGAGGTAGGAGGAAAAATTCCGAAAATTTTTGCTGTGGGGCTTGTGCATCCTCTGATAATAAGTCTGAACCAATGAATTGTTCTCCTGGTGGTGGAGTTTTGTGTATTTTTGGTAGAAAGTACATAGTCGGGCACGCCACTTTCTGTGTGAGGGGGTCGAGGTACTCATATGTTTTGCGGTTGATGATATTTTGTTTTACCATCTTTGTGAGAGCATTGTGAACCAACTGACTTGTATCTTGTGAAATATCTTGTTCTAGCCCTTCATAATGCTGAGAACTAAGATGGTGGTAGCCTACGGCCAGATAGTCAGTGGTTCACAATCCAGATTCCTCTGCCTTTGTCATATGGTTTGATCACGGGTTGGTTGTTTTTTTTCAACTGTGATAAAGCTGATTTTTGACTCTTTGTCATATCATTTTTCTGTTGTCTCAAATGAATATGAGCAAGTTCAATTTTGGTGGCCTCCAACAAATTCTCAAGTTTGAGATTGCTAGTGTTGATTTGGGAAGTTAAGCTGAGGGTGGTTTGAAGGGTTGGTTTTTAGAAGTCTTGTCATACATTAGATAATATCTATGTGAAAGTGACTGACTCAGTCCTAATTTGTCACAGAACGAATGCCTTTGAGTTCTTTATTATAGTATTTTTGGCTGTAAGACTGCCATTTTGAAGAATAAGGATCTGCCATTTTGAAAATGGCAGACCTAACAGTCTGACACACTCAATAATGCCTTTTGAACTGTTGGACACAGCAAACAGCCACTGGAATGAAGATTCTAGGCCTCTTACTTTCCGAGTTATGTAGTTTTATATCAGAAATTGCGGCCATTTTGGAAAATGCATGGCAACCAAGGCCACCACAGGCCGCAATTTTTTTGTTCGTACCACACTAGAGACAGGGGGTCAACAGTGAAGGGATCCGAGAAAGCGCCCATACCTTATGCGTGTATGCATTGGCTCTAGTGTGGTACGGAAAAAAAATTGCCCACAGGCCAATTCAGAGATGGCACTATATCTAAAATTTCAAGGTATAAAGTGTATGTGTGCCAAGTTTCATGCTTTTACCACAAAGTGCACAAAATTTTCACTTATCCGCTGGACTATGTACTGCCAGGTACTGAAAATTATCAGGTGACAGCAATGCGACACTACCTTGAAGCACATGGTTCTCAATTTTGAGGTTTTCACACCAAGATTAATGGCAGCACTGACAATCTGTTGGCACTGTCTGCACAGCAAAACAACTTGAGCTTATATTTCCCCATAAAAAGGCTCCAAAATGACCTTGTATCATCTGTACATTGGTATCTTCCACATCTTAAAACATAGGGCTAGATAGTTTAGTTGGTAGAGTGCCAGCTTGTTATTATGGAGGTCATTGGTTCAATTCCCTCAATTGTTTAAAATTTACCTAGTCAGTTTCCCTTGAGGTCTATTACTTGAAATTCAAAATTTTTAAATGTAGAAACCTGCAGACGGTAGTTCAAGACCAGCAAAAACCCTTGAATTAACTGGGGTTTTGTAACCATGTACAAGCTCGTACTATCGAGTCGACTATACCTACACATACAATGCCGTTAAACTTACAATTGGAATCTTTGGAAACAAAAGCGGGCGTCCCACTCACCGGTCTTTTTCCAATGTTCTCAGCAATGAGAACAACAGAAAAGAAGCGTAGAGTGGGACGCCCGTTATCGTCTAAAAAGTCTCTGATTGACTGACCAGTGCATGACGAATCCGGCCCTTTAAAAATATTGGCAGTTTTCACACATCCTTTTCAACCTCTGTGGGGAGTCTTTAAGTAAACAAACGATCCTCTTCCCCACTGAGATAATCCCCCTAATCCAGTAAATAAACATTCACTCACCCAGCTTCATTATTGCCGGAACTATTTCAATGCATGTTCATGTACATGTACACATAAAGTGCACTATTGTTTTAACATGGTTTCTAGACCTCCCTGTTATATTTAACATTGATAATACAACATGTAGCTTGTAGAAAAAGGCACCCCTGATAAGATAAAAACAAGAAGAACAAGCTTGTGAAGTTTTTTATTTGTATCTTCTCTTAATAGTGACAATTTAGTCATTTTTCATTTCCATCAAAATAATTTCCTTTGATTGAAATTACTTACCAACAGGATGTCTGTTTGTCTTTCTAATAATATTCTACATAATACTATTTTGTTTAAACAGTGCAGATGTTTTTTCATCTATTTTGGGGGATTGAAGCACTAATTGAGTTTAAATCTGTGTTGTAATGTACATTGTGCATGCACAGATTAAATTCAAACATACAACAGTTGAGCTATAACCATAGCAAATGAAACGAGCCCCTCAGTACACACAATATAATCTGTGGGGACAAAACACGCATATGTCCCTGAGCTTACACCAACAACACAACACATAACTAACTGACTTCTTCTTGAAACATTGTTGTTTTTATTTCTTGTCAAATGATTTATAATATATTACACATCAAGTACTATAATTAAAAAGTTTAAGTTTATTGTGTTTTGACTTTGTTATTTTTTGTCATTGGCAGATTCCATGTACAACACTACATATTATAGGGATCACAGTACAATAGCCCAATTTGATGACCGGGTTTGGGCTGTTTGTGTTAAAAACAATGATATACCTACATGTATCCATACCCATACTTCATTTTTGCAGAATGCAAGATAAAGATATAAATGTTTTCAAAATTCTTTGACATAGTGCGACGTTTAAGTCTATTACATGCTCTGTTAACACATGGGCCTAGTTGAAGGTAATGGAAAATAAGTTTATAAGTGAATGACTTCCGATATCTCGTTTTTAATTTATGTCTAGCATACAAGTTTCAAGAAATACAATTTGTTACATAATACAGTACATCGTCAAGATAAATTATAAAAGTTGAGTCTTTATAAAATTAAAATGACAACTTTACAACTCTACTTTTTTACAGGCGAAATTTACTTGTACGGTACTTCATAAAACATTACACAAGCTGATTTCAAGTTTTGGTTTTTCAGTGGCAAAAGTAATTCTTACAATTAGGTATTTAAAAGTTACATTTTATAATAAAAAAAACCTCCAAGAATACTTGTGCTTATTAACCTTAGTATTCTCTTTTAATATTATTGGTTAAAAACAGCATGGAGGTGTGTTTGCTACTGTGTTTTTCTTATAAATGGCAAATTTGTGTAATACTTAAAATAAATTGATACAAATGATGGCAACGAACTTTATATATAACACATGGCATGAGTTTTGTTATCTTGAACAAAATCCTGCCTTTTTAGTGATACAAAGGCACACGTTAAAATCTTTATAAAAACACAATTTAAACATGTGTACTTGGCCATAATATAGCTTGTTCGGGTCATAATCGTTCAAACAATAGTCAGCCGAAATGAAAAAATACTGGTTGGCAATACGAAACCTACTCATACGAAACCTACTCATCACATGGTAACATTTATCATATTTGTTTACCAGTTCTTAAAAAAGGGCATGATGGTTAACAGAAGGAAACCTTTCCTTTAAAACCTATACCATACAGCACAAAAACCCAAGAGAAACAAAGAGGAAACCGGTTTATAAGCCTTTTATATTTGTAGGGGAAAAAATCCACTTCCGATTTGGTAGAATTGCAAATTCAACTAGAATTTAGTGTTTGTCACTTCACAAACACTAGGTGTTTGGGACTAAAAAAGATGGAACTATATTACGCTAAATGTGAAGTTTGTATTAATATAGGCTAGGTCTTTCTTTCATTGACCGCAACAAATGTTCCTCCATGCTATCAGTATGCCACAACGAACGATTGAGAAAAGCGCACATGGCCACTGAAGTCAGTTAACTGTTTCCCTTCGATGCCACGTGCACCTTTTTCCGAAGACGGGTACCAGCGAAACCATGCTTATTCTCGACCCCAAAAGAGCAAGCACGTTGATCGCTCGCTCAATCCCACATGCGTAATCCGTGCTACAAAAAAACATGTGCATACATGTTTAGAGCGGTGTTGAGCATGTCTGTTTTATTTATGTTTTATAATTGGGGCTACTTGAGGAAATTTAATTGACAAACAATATATCACGTATGTAAAAAAATTATTTTGACTTCTTTTTAATTTACAGAGAATCTTATTTTCTGTGTAAACTGAAAATAAATCGGAATAAATCAGTTGAAATGGGTTCACCACCCAAAGGGGAACCCCTGGCCATTTTTTTTTTAATGAACCATATATTTATGCTATATTAAATAAAAATGCCTTTGTTTGACCATTATATTGCGATTTCAAAGGCTCTAAAATGCACCAGATTGCAGCAGAGAGCATCCAGAACTTCAAATTTTAAGGGCCCGGACCCCACGCCGCAAGGGGTTTCGCGCTTCGCTCTCGCATGCTTGGATTGTAACTTAGCCAGATTGAAAAGCCCCACAGTTTTAAAAAATCCTGGGAGAATCCTGAAATGGTGTATTACTTTTTGCTATATGGCTTACGATTGAGTAATAACAATTCGAATGAATGTGTCGACAGACGATCATCCATACGTCACAAATTATTTCCAGTCACGGACTCGTTTTTGCGGCTTTCCAAAAACTTGTTTAGTGGTCAAAATATTTTACTGGTCGGCGCCGCCAAAACTACTTCTGGCTTCAGTTGGTCCTTATTGCGCGGAGAACATGTGGCTGGTGAACGATCTGGCCTGTTGTTTACAAGCAAACTATAAACGCCGTTATTTGTTATTCGTGAATACCCCAGACAGTTTCGCTATTCCTACAGGAGCAAGTCACGTGGGTGTGTGTTTCAACAGCTAGCAAGGTCGTCCAGTACACCCAATTTATGAAAGGCAGCAGCCTTTGATGACGCCGCAGCTTTCCGGACTGCGGTGTCATAATGGATAATTGATAATGGAAGTTCAAATGGATGCGCTATACAATTGCTATCAATCATTACACTGTAGGTTTCAGAGAGAGGCCAGGTTACTTTGAATTATTTTGGAGCAAGGAATTCATTGGTGTTTTGACAATGACTGGGTGACTTTTGTTGGTGTCTGTTAAGTTTGGAATAATCTCAAAGAGTGACATTAAAAACAACAATTAACAGAAACCACCAGTGGCTGAGCTTTTTAATCTGCCTGGCCATTCTCTACTCTTGGCTACACCATTGTGTAGCAGAAGGCATTCAGAGACCGATTTGAAAAGGAAGGTGCTGAACAAAAGATCATCAAAAACCTGAGCTGTGTTGATCAAGAAATAAAATGCTTTACCATTAAAATAGAGCCCGCGGTTTCCTGTCAGATTACCAGGAAAAGATGCTCTAGTCACCTTTTGTGTACCTTGTAAAATTGAACTCATTCACCCGGAACTTTCTTGAATTGTGTCTAAGACAATATGAAGTTGCCAATACGAAAGCTCATTGTCATGCAGGTTTTTTTTAATAATTGGTCTTAAAGTACGACCACTACCTTCCTTTTTATACTATAAAATCATAATTATTGGTAGCAACAGTCAAATACTAAGCGCACATTGTGTAACAATTGGGGAATTCAACAATGGGTCGCGTGTTTTGTGGGTGATCATTGGGAACTGTTTAATAAACAGCCTATTATTGGTTGATAGTAATGAGAAACCTTGAAAAAAATAATGTTGCTAAAACGTTTCTAAACAAGATTCCAGGACAGTTTCAACAGCCTATGGCTCGGCTAAACTGGACTGAATATGACATCAACATTGCGGATGTGACGGTGGAATTATTTCAGCATTAGCTTTACTGACTAGACGCTGAAATTGAGCGGGAAATTTGACACACAGTTTGCGCACACGTGTAACCAAGTACATGTATACTGTTGCTTATTATTTAATGAAATACAAATTTTCGTATAGCATGCATTAAAATATTTATTTGCGTGATTATGCAGGTAGCCATGCACCCCCGGTTAACAATAAAACAGTTTTGGGGAAATTAGGGTTCTGCCCAGGATTTATTTATTCATCTATTTATTTGATTTTTTGGGGTGGGGGTTAAAAACAATATTAAAGTATATGGACGTATGTTTCAGGACTAGATCTCCAAAACACAAATACTTTAAACTTCAACAGTAAACTAAATGCACATTCTAACATCTTTGAAAGAAAGCAAAAAGTTGGGAAATGAAGGGTGGTCGGAAAAGCTACATTTTTGTTCCATGGTCGCGGGATTATGAGTGCGGGTTGGGCTTTCCGGTACCGATCACTCGCAAGCCACGAAAACTGTAGGCCTACAGAAAAGGTCAGACTCCTTTCTTTACGGGATACTAGCTGAGCATCCTGATATTTTTGGGTGTTTATTTTCGTGCATGCACATTCTGTTGTCTAAGCTTGATTAAAATGATATTTCCCATGAAATAGACATTGTACATGCACAATGTTTAGCACTAAAATTATTTAGCACCGAGTAAAAGATGCGTGGCCAAAGCAACTCGGCGAGACCTTGCCGCGCCGCTTTCAGACAGTAAAGAGTTATATGTTCAAATAAAATACAACAATCGAACAAGAAAAATGGAAACTGTAATAAACAACTTTCTGATTGAAAGTTGCAAGGTTAGTGTAACAGGATTTAAACTAAACTAAACTAAACAAAAAGTGACAAAAACGTTTACAAATCACTTTTGAAATACTTTTGGTCAATATTTAATTTGCGGCCTCTTCTCTATACTTGGATAATGGAAACAAAAAATTGGAGTTGGAGTTGGAATTGGAGTTTAAAATACTTAGGCTCTACAAGAAAATAGAGGTATACAAGAAAATGAGTTTTTACTTACTTCTTCTTTGTTCTTCAAGTGGCGGCACTGGACTCCTTATCACTTGCTCTTCAACAGTCCCTTGAATTTCATGGCCACGATAACCGGGAAACTTTACCGATAATTTACCAGCGTTGTCTATACTAATCACTTTCCCATTGCACCATCTCCCCAGCTCATCCACTGCTTGAACACGGCAGCCGACACCGATTTTCCCCGCCATTTTTCCTTATAAAATTTAGCAACGCATTTCTGTTTTACTGTCCTTACGATAGTAGAAAAAACGAAGAAAGTGAATAAAGCGCCGATAAACAGGATGTCTTATGACTGGAGTACGCGCTTGAGACTAATCACACCAATAAAAATCCGCCACTGTGATCGTTGCTGTATACTGTCTAGCCAAAACAACGAATCAACAATAGTAACATTTTAAACTTAAAAGATGGTAATTTCTGTCAACCACTTTGTTTTCGTGTATTTTTACTATAAAGTTTGAAGTCTACCAACAGTTGGTAACACTTCTAAATTAACCATTGGAGCAGAGAACAAGGTCCTACATGGTTAGCTATGACGGACTGCAGTTAAAGCCGATAGTTATCAATGCGCACGTATAAGACTTGCACCGGACATCAAAACAAACTCCAGGTAAAAGATCGTTCTCGGCCGTTTTGGGGTTAATTTTCACGGTTCAAAAAAGAAAATAAGGTAACAGTTTTCGCAGGATATTATTTTAACAACGTTTTTTACTCAGATTGTGAAACTTTGCTTTACAAAATATGACTGAATTCTTTAGGCAGGGCTACTGTCCACCTTCCCAAGATGGTTATAATAGGATTAGCGGTGATAAGAATCTTAATCTCCCAGGCCTTCTTTCTGAAAAGGATGTTTTCCAACCCGAGTGAACAGAAGGCTCACTCGGGTTGAGTTTTAAAAGGCGGATCCGTAATGGCAAGTAGTACAGGGCAAATGATATGATGTTGACTTACCCATCTCTGATAACTGCTCGGTCCCTGAATGATTCTACTACTGACTGCAGATTAACGGCCAAGTTCTCATACATTAAAGCAACTTGCTGGGAGAACTCTAAAACTGTACAAAAAAATCAAAACAAATATTTTACTGTTAAATTCTCACGATACTCTCTAGTCATATCGTTGATTGCCAGTTGAATGTTGAAGCCCTTTTTCAAATGAAAGCGTAAAACAGTTTAAAGAGTTTGTGTTGAGGCTGTTAAAATCAGGAAAGCTACATTACATGTACATCTTGGCCAGCTTTAAAAGTCCAACTTTTTATCTGGGTACCCGTTAACTACATGTAAGATGATTTGATTCTTGAGTAGTACCCGCCATGGGACTGGTTTTTACACATCACAATGGGTAAAGAACTGATTTGGATGAGAAAACTATGAATTTTACAAATAGACTACCGTAATCTTCGGCGTATAAACTGCGGCTTATACCCCAGGCGGCTTTTATAAGCCAACGTATTAATATTGAAGAACAAAAACCAGCGCACCTTATATAGCAATGGTCACGGTATTTGTACAATACCTAACAATATAAAGTAGGGGAAAAAATCCACTTCCGATTTGGTAGAATTGCAAATTCAACTAGAATTTAGTGTTTGTCACTTCACAAACACTAGGTGTTTGGGACTAAAAAAGATGGAACTATATTACGCTAAATGTGAAGTTTGTATTAATATAGGCTAGGTCTTTCTTTCATTGACCGCAACAAATGTTCCTCCATGCTATCAGTATGCCACAACGAACGATTGAGAAAAGCGCACATGGCCACTGAAGTCAGTTAACTGTTTCCCTTCGATGCCACGTGCACCTTTTTCCGAAGACGGGTACCAGCGAAACCATGCTTATTCTCGACCCCAAAAGAGCAAGCACGTTGATCGCTCGCTCAATCCCACATGCGTAATCCGTGCTACAAAAAAACATGTGCATACATGTTTAGAGCGGTGTTGAGCATGTCTGTTTTATTTATGTTTTATAATTGGGGCTACTTGAGGAAATTTAATTGACAAACAATATATCACGTATGTAAAAAAATTATTTTGACTTCTTTTTAATTTACAGAGAATCTTATTTTCTGTGTAAACTGAAAATAAATCGGAATAAATCAGTTGAAATGGGTTCACCACCCAAAGGGGAACCCCTGGCCATTTTTTTTTTAATGAACCATATATTTATGCTATATTAAATAAAAATGCCTTTGTTTGACCATTATATTGCGATTTCAAAGGCTCTAAAATGCACCAGATTGCAGCAGAGAGCATCCAGAACTTCAAATTTTAAGGGCCCGGACCCCACGCCGCAAGGGGTTTCGCGCTTCGCTCTCGCATGCTTGGATTGTAACTTAGCCAGATTGAAAAGCCCCACAGTTTTAAAAAATCCTGGGAGAATCCTGAAATGGTGTATTACTTTTTGCTATATGGCTTACGATTGAGTAATAACAATTCGAATGAATGTGTCGACAGACGATCATCCATACGTCACAAATTATTTCCAGTCACGGACTCGTTTTTGCGGCTTTCCAAAAACTTGTTTAGTGGTCAAAATATTTTACTGGTCGGCGCCGCCAAAACTACTTCTGGCTTCAGTTGGTCCTTATTGCGCGGAGAACATGTGGCTGGTGAACGATCTGGCCTGTTGTTTACAAGCAAACTATAAACGCCGTTATTTGTTATTCGTGAATACCCCAGACAGTTTCGCTATTCCTACAGGAGCAAGTCACGTGGGTGTGTGTTTCAACAGCTAGCAAGGTCGTCCAGTACACCCAATTTATGAAAGGCAGCAGCCTTTGATGACGCCGCAGCTTTCCGGACTGCGGTGTCATAATGGATAATTGATAATGGAAGTTCAAATGGATGCGCTATACAATTGCTATCAATCATTACACTGTAGGTTTCAGAGAGAGGCCAGGTTACTTTGAATTATTTTGGAGCAAGGAATTCATTGGTGTTTTGACAATGACTGGGTGACTTTTGTTGGTGTCTGTTAAGTTTGGAATAATCTCAAAGAGTGACATTAAAAACAACAATTAACAGAAACCACCAGTGGCTGAGCTTTTTAATCTGCCTGGCCATTCTCTACTCTTGGCTACACCATTGTGTAGCAGAAGGCATTCAGAGACCGATTTGAAAAGGAAGGTGCTGAACAAAAGATCATCAAAAACCTGAGCTGTGTTGATCAAGAAATAAAATGCTTTACCATTAAAATAGAGCCCGCGGTTTCCTGTCAGATTACCAGGAAAAGATGCTCTAGTCACCTTTTGTGTACCTTGTAAAATTGAACTCATTCACCCGGAACTTTCTTGAATTGTGTCTAAGACAATATGAAGTTGCCAATACGAAAGCTCATTGTCATGCAGGTTTTTTTTAATAATTGGTCTTAAAGTACGACCACTACCTTCCTTTTTATACTATAAAATCATAATTATTGGTAGCAACAGTCAAATACTAAGCGCACATTGTGTAACAATTGGGGAATTCAACAATGGGTCGCGTGTTTTGTGGGTGATCATTGGGAACTGTTTAATAAACAGCCTATTATTGGTTGATAGTAATGAGAAACCTTGAAAAAAATAATGTTGCTAAAACGTTTCTAAACAAGATTCCAGGACAGTTTCAACAGCCTATGGCTCGGCTAAACTGGACTGAATATGACATCAACATTGCGGATGTGACGGTGGAATTATTTCAGCATTAGCTTTACTGACTAGACGCTGAAATTGAGCGGGAAATTTGACACACAGTTTGCGCACACGTGTAACCAAGTACATGTATACTGTTGCTTATTATTTAATGAAATACAAATTTTCGTATAGCATGCATTAAAATATTTATTTGCGTGATTATGCAGGTAGCCATGCACCCCCGGTTAACAATAAAACAGTTTTGGGGAAATTAGGGTTCTGCCCAGGATTTATTTATTCATCTATTTATTTGATTTTTTGGGGTGGGGGTTAAAAACAATATTAAAGTATATGGACGTATGTTTCAGGACTAGATCTCCAAAACACAAATACTTTAAACTTCAACAGTAAACTAAATGCACATTCTAACATCTTTGAAAGAAAGCAAAAAGTTGGGAAATGAAGGGTGGTCGGAAAAGCTACATTTTTGTTCCATGGTCGCGGGATTATGAGTGCGGGTTGGGCTTTCCGGTACCGATCACTCGCAAGCCACGAAAACTGTAGGCCTACAGAAAAGGTCAGACTCCTTTCTTTACGGGATACTAGCTGAGCATCCTGATATTTTTGGGTGTTTATTTTCGTGCATGCACATTCTGTTGTCTAAGCTTGATTAAAATGATATTTCCCATGAAATAGACATTGTACATGCACAATGTTTAGCACTAAAATTATTTAGCACCGAGTAAAAGATGCGTGGCCAAAGCAACTCGGCGAGACCTTGCCGCGCCGCTTTCAGACAGTAAAGAGTTATATGTTCAAATAAAATACAACAATCGAACAAGAAAAATGGAAACTGTAATAAACAACTTTCTGATTGAAAGTTGCAAGGTTAGTGTAACAGGATTTAAACTAAACTAAACTAAACAAAAAGTGACAAAAACGTTTACAAATCACTTTTGAAATACTTTTGGTCAATATTTAATTTGCGGCCTCTTCTCTATACTTGGATAATGGAAACAAAAAATTGGAGTTGGAGTTGGAATTGGAGTTTAAAATACTTAGGCTCTACAAGAAAATAGAGGTATACAAGAAAATGAGTTTTTACTTACTTCTTCTTTGTTCTTCAAGTGGCGGCACTGGACTCCTTATCACTTGCTCTTCAACAGTCCCTTGAATTTCATGGCCACGATAACCGGGAAACTTTACCGATAATTTACCAGCGTTGTCTATACTAATCACTTTCCCATTGCACCATCTCCCCAGCTCATCCACTGCTTGAACACGGCAGCCGACACCGATTTTCCCCGCCATTTTTCCTTATAAAATTTAGCAACGCATTTCTGTTTTACTGTCCTTACGATAGTAGAAAAACGAAGAAAGTGAATAAAGCGCCGATAAACAGGATGTCTTATGACTGGAGTACGCGCTTGAGACTAATCACACCAATAAAAATCCGCCACTGTGATCGTTGCTGTATACTGTCTAGCCAAAACAACGAATCAACAATAGTAACATTTTAAACTTAAAAGATGGTAATTTCTGTCAACCACTTTGTTTTCGTGTATTTTTACTATAAAGTTTGAAGTCTACCAACAGTTGGTAACACTTCTAAATTAACCATTGGAGCAGAGAACAAGGTCCTACATGGTTAGCTATGACGGACTGCAGTTAAAGCCGATAGTTATCAATGCGCACGTATAAGACTTGCACCGGACATCAAAACAAACTCCAGGTAAAAGATCGTTCTCGGCCGTTTTGGGGTTAATTTTCACGGTTCAAAAAAGAAAATAAGGTAACAGTTTTCGCAGGATATTATTTTAACAACGTTTTTTACTCAGATTGTGAAACTTTGCTTTACAAAATATGACTGAATTCTTTAGGCAGGGCTACTGTCCACCTTCCCAAGATGGTTATAATAGGATTAGCGGTGATAAGAATCTTAATCTCCCAGGCCTTCTTTCTGAAAAGGATGTTTTCCAACCCGAGTGAACAGAAGGCTCACTCGGGTTGAGTTTTAAAAGGCGGATCCGTAATGGCAAGTAGTACAGGGCAAATGATATGATGTTGACTTACCCATCTCTGATAACTGCTCGGTCCCTGAATGATTCTACTACTGACTGCAGATTAACGGCCAAGTTCTCATACATTAAAGCAACTTGCTGGGAGAACTCTAAAACTGTACAAAAAAATCAAAACAAATATTTTACTGTTAAATTCTCACGATACTCTCTAGTCATATCGTTGATTGCCAGTTGAATGTTGAAGCCCTTTTTCAAATGAAAGCGTAAAACAGTTTAAAGAGTTTGTGTTGAGGCTGTTAAAATCAGGAAAGCTACATTACATGTACATCTTGGCCAGCTTTAAAAGTCCAACTTTTTATCTGGGTACCCGTTAACTACATGTAAGATGATTTGATTCTTGAGTAGTACCCGCCATGGGACTGGTTTTTACACATCACAATGGGTAAAGAACTGATTTGGATGAGAAAACTATGAATTTTACAAATAGACTACCGTAATCTTCGGCGTATAAACTGCGGCTTATACCCCAGGCGGCTTTTATAAGCCAACGTATTAATATTGAAGAACAAAAACCAGCGCACCTTTATAGCAATGGTCACGGTATTTGTACAATACCTAACAATATAAAATACCGTCGTGCTTGGTTTTCAAATTCAATACCGCAATATAAGCAAAACTGTGACCACATGTGCTGTAGCCTCTACAAAAAAACAAAAAGTGCTTATCTTTTAGGCCATTAATGTGCGGGTACCAAGTTACCGATCGCACACACACGGAGAATATCATGGTGTTTTCATCGAGCACTGAAACAGTAAGCTTATTTTTGTAAGTTTTTTGTTGAAAACAAGTCAATCTATTTGTCCTTGTAAAAGAGTAAGACAAGCTCAGCGCTAGCATTATGTTGAATAACCATGAGTTTAGGATCTCAATTCAGTCAATAACCTGAGTGAGACTGTGTGGTTTTTTGTGGTGTTTTTTTTTTAGCCCCATCTGAAAAGTTAATGGTAATACCGAATACGGCGGTATTTTGGCGACAGTGTACCGTGGACCCCAAAATCAAAAACCACCCAAGCTCTGTATAGGCCTAAATATTATGTCAAAATAAAATACACCCACTTTTGCGGCTTATACGCTGGGCGGCTTATACACTGACACCAGAATCTTGTTTTGACAATTTCTGGGCACTGCGACTAATACACCGGGCGGCTTATACGCCGAAGATTACAGTACTTATACAATCATTAGTAAACAACAATGGTGTCTGTTCTCAATCGTGCTAAGCACAGTCACATTATTCCTTCAAGCTTCGTTCCAATTATACAATTTGGGGGCTTTACTTTCTACCCATGGATTGTAATTCTGACCTTGAAGTGCAGACTAATACAACACAATTTGTTTCAATTGAACTACCTTTTAAAAGCTATAAACTTACACACCAAGTGTAAACTGCTAAGCAGGAAAGGATGTTATACCTACAATGGTTTTGAATAAACATTGAGTTCTATATTTGGGCATAATTAATTAGATCCTGCCCATTACATTCTAAACAAACTGACAGCCACAGGTGTTATCCAAAAAGCATCCATGACGTTGTACGTGTGTTCTTACTGTTTTTACATCGTGAATGGTTTTTTTTATTTTAAAGTCTTCTAACTGACAATGGTGAATTTGAAAAGTTCACCTCAAGTTTCAGGTAATGGAACCGATAAAATGGAATAGGATGTTGACGTCTGTATCCGTAAACCTGATTACCTGGCACAGGCCTAAAGGGGTTCTCAAAGTTAACCAGTTTTGTCTTACTCTACAAATTCTCTTTGTTTTTTCACCGCTTTTCCATCCATAACTTTTTTAGCACCAAATTGTTATACTCTACATGTACTTCTGTGCAGTCCTTTAAATTGACACTTCAATGGATACAGTTGTCTTGGTCATTGTTTATTGCCGTCTTTGTCATGCTCATTTCAAATTTTCTCAATGATTATTTGTTCCTTTTTCCACATACCTTTATTTGTCACATTATTTTTCAAAACATCAACAAAATATTACTGTGTCCATAAAGTGCACAAAATTTGAGACAAACCAACACTCTACTGTTTTTGGCCCTCATTCTAACATCCATATTTCCTCCATGTCCCCGTGCCTGTTTCCTGTATGTAGTTTACCTTATTTTCCCTCTTTTGCAAGTTTTCAAATCCCATAATTTTCCAATCCCTGGAACTTATACATCTAGGTTTCACAAACCACAGGTTTTTTACGCCACTTGCCATCACTCTACAATGTCCCAATCTTTTCTTTCACCAAATCACTACACTCAGGAAAGCTAGTTCATTCCTTTCAATCAAAACTATTTTGAGGGATACAGCTGTCTTCAATCCTCACAGGACCTATTCTAAAGAGCCCAACAAACAAAACATTCTTACCCTGCAAACCATTTGCAACCAAATATCCTGCATAATGGAATCTTTGTGCAGTACAAACAGTAACTTTTGCACTTTCTTTGATTTAAAATGACATAGAAACATTTATAATAATTAATGTACGCACAATCAAATTACATGCATGTCGCATGCCCGGAGGTCTCACAAGCCTGATGACCTCATCAAATGTCAATAAATATTATATCATTGATTTATTTTAATGTTTTAGCACGACAGCTGGACTACACAATGGATTATTACAATTCATGCTTACTTCATCTCAATGAACACGAATGTGCATTGACATGACCCCAATTTGACAAATTCTTCCAGTCCAAACCAGAAGTTGAAGTAGAAACATACTCTCCAGGATCCATTTTGAAATCTGAAAGGGCCTCGGACATGGTTTCCGTGTATGATATGACAAGTGACCGTGGCCTTCTCAAATAATTTCAATGTTGACATCATAAATTTACACAGCATCCTGTGGTGACATTAATTCATAGCTTAATGCTTCATGAACTCCTGAACACAAACAATCTACAGTTTCACTACTTATTATACATTCATAAATACCTGGGACAGATCATTCTGATTGGTCAAGAAGAGATCCTATGGCTATGTTTAAACGTACGTTATAAACACAGTGAGGAGTGTTTTAACATGGCCCGAGGAGATTGAGTCAATTTCAAGATGATTGGTATCAAATGATTGCATGGAGCAGCCAAATTTCACAGCCTAATTTGAGTTGGTACATGAAGGTCGCAAGCCTAAGTCCCAGTAATGTGCGATCTCGCTGTTTGATTCAACCCATGTCAGGGTAATAGTCTTATTCAAGTCTGTGATGATGGTTTTTTGTCTGCTTGAAATAGTGCCCTCTTCTTTCCCAATAGTGTTTTGCTCAACCTATATGTATGATGTAGACAAAACTAAGCACAATCTCAGACTTGAAACAGAAGGCTAGGAATAGCTGGCTCACCATGTCTTTTTTTAATCTTTGATGTTGATTGGTTCATGAAGATTTTCCCTCTCCATGATTGGCGGTAGTCTAGTTCTTGACAAAGCCTACGACCGTCTGAAGGAAAGATGATTTGAAAATGCAACAAACCTAGACAGCCCTCTGATCAGACATGAGGGATTCTGACTCAGACAACAGGGACTTGGCTACTGCACTGCCAAGCACAATTGTGGATATTGAGAAAAAACATTTAAGAATTCTCAACTTACTATCAATGAAAAATTTGCCAATTTACTTCAAGTTAAAAATCCTTCTCCAATAAACCGTGCAGGATTATTTTTAGTCAAAAAGCAACTTTTTTTCTAGTCATCATTAATGCATTAATAAATTGTTTTGTCAATGAAACTACTGTAAGTTTGGACACCCATACACATAAGTACGTTTTCTCATTGGCATATTGCAGATCTTAATGGCTCGTATTTTTTAGGGTCATGTTTCTGTAACACAATCAGGCCGTTGGATATCCTTTAGGTAATGGCCGATCATCGACCCAAGCCTGGTCGACTCAGAAGACAGCATTCCAGAAAAGAGATGAAATGCCTCATGAAAATGCAGTACAATCCATCTTTACAAAATCTTGGCTTGTATGAAAGAAACAGGGTTTTTGACAAAGGCGTTAGTTACTGTGTACGCTCAATCCACCAGTGCCTCAACACAGGCATGACAGGTGGGGTTTTGACATTGACTAGTTACTCTAAACGAGCATAGAAACTCAACTGCCACTGTAGGAACAATATGGCAAGAGAACAAGAAGACTAGCGTATTTGGTAAAACTGACCTTGCCAGTTACAAGAATATGGCTCGATTTGTTTTAACACAAACCAATTGGCTTGTTGGCACTTTGAGAGCCTCAAATTTTGTAAACATACTAAGTGAAAATCAATTTTTATATTTTTTTGCAGCATGGACCTTGATTAATCTCCCGTAGCTTAATAAAAGTTCTTTGACTTTCGTTTAAGTGTCTGAGGTATCGCTGAACAGCCAAATGTTAACGGAATTTTGTCAACCTAAAAAGAGAGACCACATTGTTTTTTTTGACAATTTAAAAAGCCAGAATTAATATTATTCTTTTCTATTGAAAATGAATAAATATGAATGGAACTTCAGGACAGTGCATAACAATCTGAACTATCTGTACTGTTGTGATGGCATGGTTCGAGTGAAAATGATGTTTCGGACGTTACATCTTCCGTAAACATTCTTACCCTTCAATTGACTTGACAGAACTCAAGTTTAATTATGATAATCAGTATTCAAATACACTTACTGGTTACCCCATTGTACTGCCTTAAAAGAAAATAGCATTAAGTTGTTGCAATGATGTTGTTCAAAACTTTGTTCATCAAATGAAAAAGTTATCTCATTTTCCGCAAACAATTTTGTAACGTCCAAAACAATCTCAATTTAACAGTATCAGAAAATAAAAGAATTGCAGAACCTTTTTATTATTTCATAAAAAAGAAGGTCATGGTAACTTCCCTTCACAGCATAAATTAGTAGTAGTTTTTATTCTATCAATATTATTTCACTCTTCCTTTTTTTAGTCATTTCAACCATTTTATTCAGTTGCAATGTAAAGCTAATATGTATGATTCCCAAATTCAAATTTACCATAAATTATTTGAGCTTTCAACAATACTAAACTTGTAACCATGGTAACAATGAAATGTTGAAAGATACTGTATTTCATTTGAAATGCATGGTATTGCTGGATTGTTTTAAAACAACCACACTTTTATTAAAACTGAAACTTTATAAACTACAACTACCCATCAGAATTCTTTGGCCAATAAATAATACTTTCTGGGGGCACTGTAAACAACTTTGGGACGTTACATCATCGTGTTAACACACATTTTTATCAACAGAAAAAGTTCAAATAAGGGGAAAATCTGATGTAAAATAGAACTGGTGTGCTCATTTAAACCCTCCTCTTGCTACTGATTGGTTTTTGTTTTGTTTGTTTGCTTGTTTCAAAGTATTTCTTATCAGGTATGGATTCCAGGTTGGTAAATTCTAAGTTATAAAATAAGTAAAGACTATAATTTCTCAATACCAGAGGGCCATTTTACACTCTAGTACACTGAATTTAACCTGTCAATCAACTACAAAGAGTTCACCACTTCTTGAAATTTCTACATGCATGCTAACCTCTCTGCAGGCAGAACTTGCAAAAAAGCAACTGTTTGTTTCAAATGCCTATCTAAAACAATCTGTAACCTTCTTATAACCTTAGATATGAACATAAAGTCAAAGTACATAAAGTCAAAGTAAACTCTCGATATTTTTTGTTTGAAAAACCATGAATCTAGAGGATTTAGTGGCCGTAGACATGAACATCAAAGTAAAATCATTGTGATACTCATAGACAGGACGGAAACCACACTCAAAATTTGTTTTATTGTCAAGGCCTGTTATACATGAGTACATGTACATATACATGCACAATGTACACAAAAGTGCTCAATAATGTTAGTTTTATGTTGGTATTATTTCAACACCTCAAATTAAAGAGCTTTATTTTATAAGCAGTATACATGTAAATGTGGAGTGCTAAAATCAAAAATTTACAAAATAACTATTTTTTACAAGATATGGCACAAATGGCATTTTAACTACTGTACAATGTAAGTGATCAGAAATACAACAGGAGTTTATTTGGAGTAAATGGTTATTTTGTCACTTTTGTGCCCCAACTTCATGAAATGACTCAGTTACTAAAATGTGGCAACTTTCAAAGTTATAAATGATTTCTGATTACATTTAGATTTTGTTTACTTCTGAAATCAAATTTGGTATGTGATTTGTTAACCATTCTCTGATTATCAACTTGTGATACCAGAACAGTTGTTGTATTACTATTATGTACAATCTCTAACTAAAAATAACAAGGAAAGGTCACATTTAACATTTCTAGTGAGTGAATCATTTTGTCCTAGCACACATTGCATGTAAAACTGTCCTGAATACTTTTGATGTCTAAACAGCTGTAGCAATGGTTCTATTGATAACTATCCCTTGACTCCTTGACATTTAAATGGTATGTAAATCAAGACCACAAACATGTAGAGCTGCTCCATACATTTACAAAGCTCATATCATAATGCAGTCCTCATACAAACTACAATGCATACAAGTACAAGAACGTTTAACACAATGGACAGTGTTCACATACTGTACACTGTAGACCGCCTAAAGGGTCAAACAGTGTACAGAATTAATCAAAATAGAAAGGCCACTTTCAAAACTTGTTTTAACAGGGTAGATTGGCATCCCTGAGTATTATCCTAAAAAAGTGTATGCAAATGTACATTACATAGTGCAGTTTACATATTAAAAAAATAATCTATAGACAATGTCACCTTGGCTACAACAAAGCAACCTTATCATTCCAGGGCATTTCTTGGTAGGCGAGATGCTGTGCTATACTGTAGTATTAAACTTAATATGAGTTCCGAAATAACAAGACCCAGGTCTTAACTTTTCCCACCGATCCCAAACTGTCCTAGGAAGATACAAGCATGGTTAGTGATTGATTGATAAATGGTAATTTTGTGAATTTGATCAAAACATTGAGGTAAAATTACATGCAGCTGTGCCTTCTTGGAACCCATGCTTGGGAATTTGTTTTGACAGACAATCGACAGAGGTACTAATTGAACCCCAGCAACAACATTTATTAGATAATAAACTTTTAATTTTTGCCATTTGAAGGCAGAAAATTGTAAAAAATTCCATTGTGTAGGTTTAAGACTCTGTAGTTACATGTGTAAAAAGTATGATAAAATGTAATTTGATAGCTGATGATGTCATCGAGATGTCACAACAGTACTTTCATCTGTATGCTCCAACTAGTTCAATGATAAATGTGAGCTTTGCATCTCTCTGATGTTTTTTTGTTACCAGACAATCAGTGTTTACAGAAACAAAAAGAGCAAGTAAAACTAGACATTTTTTTAAAACAAAAACAAGGTGTTCCAAATTGGCAGAGCTGGTGAAAAATATAGAGAAAATTTGGCAAACAGGTCTTGATATACATGAAGTTAATTGTGGTTCTTAAGATTGCATTTCTAAAATATAAACTTTGATTAAGCCTATTTTTAAAACTGATGATGTCATCATGAATTCATAGCTTATATCTTATCCAGACATTCAGACTTACTGTAAATTTTCAGACCATAAGCCGTGGCTTATGAATTGATTTCATGCCTTCAACATTACATACTCCGCTGCTTATTACAGCAGCCTAAACACCACTTTTGACTGAAATAAAATGGCAAAGTTCTCCGACTTTGATTGATACATCTACAAATTTTTTTAAGCTATCAGGAAAAAAAAAAAACAATTGCAAATTCTCATTACAGTTTTTTACTTGCTTACAAGTGCAACATGTCAATTCCTACAGTGCTCAACATACCGTGAAAAAAATTGCATGCTCAACTCAGTGGCCTGCAGCCGATTTCACGAAACGCTAGGATTAATCCTATCTCAAGTTAGGATGAGTAACTCGTCCTAACTTAGGATGGGTTCAATGTGTCCTAACGTCTATGGATACGGAACTTAACTCGTCCCAAGTCCTAAGATTAATCCTAAGTTAGGAAGAGTTTGGTGAAATCGACGGCAGGTTCCTTACTCATTTGAACATTGCAAACGCGTTCTACTAAAAAGGGCAACACACTTTCCTCAGGCCTGCACACACTAAGACACGCACTACATACTATATATTCCAATGCATGACGACGAGGAAATCTAGCCGTAGCCGCCACTTTGGACACAGCCGTAGCCTTGATTGCAAGGCTGTCTTATTTGTCCATGCAAACAGAGTCCATCCAAGCACCGTCCATGCACATGCAGTACACTAATTCCACGCATGGATTTCATCAGCCTGGCAAACTCCATGTAAAGACTTGGAGCGTGTGCGTTTGTATCTTACTACAGACTCAATGCCCGGACTATCGGGCAATATGGGGACCTCATTGGTCCAACATTGCTTTCGCGCTGGAAGACAACAAACTCCCGCACTTTAACTGGTCCCAATGTTCAAGTACGTTCAAGACTTGCACCATCTACAAATGTATGAATACGGGGATAAATTGCAGATGCGGCAAAGGGATAACGCAAGACAGCCTTGCAATCAAGACTAGCACACACTGTGCAGTCATTTTTTTACTTGTGAATATGGATGTTATCAACACCTGTCATACTGTATCCAGGATTGTGTGATGGACTATCCACTTCATCGTTGCGGCATGTTTGTGTACCACAGTCACAATATAAATGCGTCGCCATGTGGTTCTGTGTATGTTTTTTCAATGATCACTTTCACGAGCACACACAAATCTAGCAAAAATGGTTGGGACCACAATGGTCCTGGAAGTTCAAATACGCACAAGACTTGCACAGTCTATTCCGGGCGGTTTATTACTGACCTCTGAAGAAAATTTCAGAGATTTTCCTGTGCTTCAGCTTACATTCCGGGCGACTTTTAGAAAATAATGGTATCCATGTCCTTTAGAAGTTTTAAACTTTTTTGAAACTGCAATGGGTTTTCAGCAAAATAGTACATTTCAAAACTTACGAGAGGGTGCTGTTGAAAATAATGAAGTTATTACTCATTTAATTTGAAGGCCTAGGGGTTAAACCTTGCTTCATACAGAGAGACCATGTCAGATTTTATAAGATTTGTACAATACATTAAGTGCTTTCATATGGTTTCAAAATCTTGTATGCAGCATTTATGGTTCTCCAGATATAAATTTTGAAACAATGATTTAATGTTATAGGCCTAACTCATACATTTTTTTTCAATGCTCAAGTTAAGACAACACAATCATGGATGAAAACAAAATCTTAGGAAAAACATACAATGCGATTCTGACGTCTTATCAAAAACTAAGTTCAGAAAGGAGGTCATATTAGGCTTCTTGTTCCTAAAACTACAATTATAGTTTGCTTTTTCAGCCAAAATAATCCTTAAATTTTCCAACAATTTCTCAAAATTATGTACACATACCCAAAATAATAGATATATAATCCAATCCAATGGCATTATGAAAAACTTTCTCCCTCTAAATTCGTCAAAACGTGCAATGAAAAAAACATGTTTTATTGTTTCAGGGCGAGTTTCACCAAAACAAAATCACTTATCATTAGAAATAATCCTCATCTTGCAGAGCCTACTAATAGGCATCAAAACAGTAGAGAAAACAGTAATTTTGTATTAAAAAATCCTTTATCTGACTCTAGTACAGGCTTTAGAGTAAATTACACTTATAGGCTAAATCGTCACAGGTTGAAAACAACACTACATTTCTTCTGCAAAGTGGGTACTTCTCTAAATCTACAAACTGCATTTGTGTACATGTACACATCATAGTAAATCATCTTTGTTGATAAAGGGTCAATATGAGTCTCACCATTATTCTGAACAAAGAAATCTTTGACAATGCATTTATTTCTATCAAAGCCTTGGCTGAGGATATGCTTCCATTTTGTTGAGATTGATGATATAATTCCTTCCAATGCACATTATCCTTATTTTAAAGACCATTCCTAGTCCATTTAGAGAAGGGGATCAAAGCACCATTCTCATATTATTACAAATCACTAATTAAAAGAACTAAACCAACACTATACATGTGTAAGACGAGTCACTGTGAAGTAATCTTTACAACACTTGGTTTCACCAAATCAAAGTATGCATGTACAAGATAGGCCTACATAAAGGTATTATACAGGATTGGTAGAGCTGACAAAATAGTTGCGGACAGTTTTCATGTTTTGTGTGATTCAACATATGCATGAACAAACAAACCTGTGAAAGTTTGAGCTCAATTGGTCATCAAGTCAAGAAAATAGTGTAAAGAGACCTTATGTGTTTTCTGTTTTTTCAAACATCAAATTTTTATCGCGCGTGATAAAAACTATTGTTTTACTCATTTCTCAGAAATGATAGCCTTTTAGGCAGAAATATTTTAAGGAACCCTTTCTACCATTACTTACTCTAAATCATGTAAGTTATTTGTGAATCTGTGAACATTTGTGTTTTTTCGATCTTACCAATAATGTACAGGGCCTTTAAAGGAACATTACAGAATTGTTTTTTGCTAACAAAACAGTTGCTGGCAGTGTAAGCACTTTATGTAATCCATCATATACATAAACTGACAAACCTGTAGAAGTTTGAGATCGATCGGCTATCTGGGTCACGAGAAAATAGTGAAAACCGATTACACATTTGCATGAAATCATATAGATTCAACAAATGAATAAAACGCTCACTGAGCCATAAACTCCAATTGGAAAATTAGTTTATTCATTTCTCATCAAATATGGAATTTCAGACAGAAATATTTCAAGGGATGTTTTCTACTATCATCATCATTAGACCGTGTAAGTTTTATGTAAATCTGTGATCAAAAGTATATTTTACAAGTTTTTTTCTTACCAATTCTGTATGTTCCTTTAAGAACCTCCCTGTAAAACAAAGAAATGTTATTCCACTTTTTCACTTGGCTAAATAAAAAATTACAGTGGAAAATTAAATTACCACAAGCTTCCTGGGAACCAAACTCACATTATTATATTTCTGTACCACCCACTTGATTTGCAGAGCTTTGGATATACTTTTTATGTATCCGGCATCTTCCAGCCATCCTCTTTCATTCCTTTTCCCCCATTCCAGATGAAATCATATTTCATTTTGTAGACCTGCTGGACAACATTACAGGAACTCAAATTACAGATACATGTATGCAAAATATAATAATTGAGACAAGGCGAAAGTCTTGACCAACAGATATTTGATTTTAGGCTCAAAGATCATTTTTCAGGTGCCTCATCATCATAAAAGAACTAAACACCTAATGCCTTAATCGGCAGATCTGGCCATTCAATATCAAAGAGTTCTTCAACAGAAAACCATTTGGAACCCAGCCACATTAGCTTGCGATTTACTCACTCAAACCCAAGATCATGGTCAATTTATTAAGCGGAGTTCACAAACCTGGACTATACAGTACTATCATCTGCGTGTTGGATTTAATCAAAGTACCTTTAACATCAAGATCATCTCTTAAAATAGCACATGACAACAGTTTTATGGCTAATACAAATAAATACGGACTCAGTGATGGGTCATCCTGTCTCACTCCTCTTCCAACTGAAAAGTAACTTAAGGCTCGACCACTGTTCATTACACAACTACTTATACTCAAGTAAAGAGATTTGACAATTGTAACAAAATCTGGCCCAAAATTCATGCACTCCATAATCAAGGAAAATCATAAAATCTAGAATATCGTTAATTTGGGGCAAGTCATAACATCCTGGATGGTTTGAATTGATTCTCCAATAAATCTACCCTTCACAAACCACATTGGTCATTGTGAATTAGATTTGGGACAACCTCATTCATTTAAGAAGCTAACAATTTTGAGGCAACATTTAAAAAGGAAATTGGCCTCCATTTAACTTGTTTTACCTACTGTCTTTGCCCTCCTTTTCAATCAATGTGATAACTGCCCGTCTTTGAAACAAAAACATATTCCCATTTGTGAGACCAATATTTAAAACATCAACATCAAAATACCAATGACATTCCAAAATATCCAATACCTCTCTGAGGACAACCCATCATTACCAGGGCTTTTATTATTGGACATTTTCTTCAAAGCATTAGGCCTATAACACTCAACATTTGTAAGGTGTCCATCACAAAGCAGCAACATATGGTCCTCACTGAGTACCGAAATCCTATTACCTTGAAAGAAAGTATCATTCTCAGTCTCAGTATTTTCATCAAGATTTGACTTACAGTGGTAAAAATTAATTTGATTTAGTAAGGACAACCCTCATTTGTGATGCTTCTATCTGTTGTTCCTTTTCTCCAGGCCAAGAAAATATTTCCTACTTTTTTCCCCCCCTGGTTATGAACCTAAGGACTCTCAGAAAAATGAACTTAATCAAAACACTATGTACACTAGCCAAGAACCCCATGGGATGAAGACAAAGGAAGATGTGGGATGAAAACCCCAGATAATTTGTCCAGGGCAAAACCACGCAATCAGGTAGGGACTAAAAACCTAATCTACATATTAGAACAGGATTTAAACCAGGTCCCAGAGGTGGAAGGCAAGGAAAGATACCACTATGCAAACCTGACCGCCCATCTTAGATGACCTGAATCAATTCTAAAATATTCTCATTGTGTTAATGTACAAGAGATTCTAATTTATCTAATTTATGTTCCATGTGTAGATCAGCAATTCTATCTTTCTTTAGCCGAGATTTCTCTGCAAACTTTATTGTACTTTCTCTGCCCTTAAATTAATCTCCCCATTTCACTTGCTGATCAATAATTGATTGGTCACCTAACAAAACTTGAAGATTGTTATTCATCTCCTGCACAAAGTTTGCATCTTCTAAGTAAGAAGCATGACGTATATATATGTACATACCTGTGTGAAGTGGCCATTGGGAGTCAGATATTTTTCCCTGTACTGAACGAACACGTAGCTGGTCACTCACTGTGCTTCCACGACGTGACCCTCTGCCATTTGAATTACTAGCAACTGAGGACATCTTCCCAAATGAATTGCTCATCCTTTACATATTGTACCTACAGAACATGTTGATATGGTAAAACAAACAATCGTTGATTAGAATAATACTGATCCGAATCTACACTCTACAAACTATTTTGTACAACAGCAGGCCCTAAGCTCAATGAGTATTTGAGAACATTCCTATAAAATCCTTACAACCGACAATACAAGGGTAACATGGAGACCATCAACTCCATGTACTTACCACAGTCTTCAGCTGGGCAATTCCAAAGTTCCTCATGTTATGTTTTAGATGTACTTTTGAGTACGAAAGGCAAAATAAACTCTAGGAACCATACCACTCCCTTCGTTATCGCATGGATGTCCCCATTGACGATTAGCCATGTGGGATCTGTAAACTTGCAAGCTGTTTCAACCATAGAGCAAGCAAGTGTTTCAACGGATGAAACAAAGAGGGGAAATAACATAAAAGAAACGAAAATTACCGTAACAGATTTTGTCAAGAAGGTAAAGAATGACTCGAATTTCTCTCATTCTGTTTTTCAAAATAGATAGTCGTCAAAACTTTATTATTACCAACAATTCTGCTCTGGTCCTGAGAAAACATTATTTTCCTTGTCACAATTTATAGAAGTGGGAAGGCCTACGGTGGTCAAGTCTCCGTTTTTTTAGCTCATGAAATGGTTCGAAATATCCGAACATTTGTTCTGCCATCACGGCCGCGATCGTTGTTGATGCTCACTTGCTCACTGTCTACCAACCGTGCGTCACACCAAAGATACAAGTCACACGCACCGTGCTCACGGCACAGACCGATACATGTATATGTACATACGACCACGTGTTTGTATGGTGCATGCAGCCACACGGTGCAAAGTCCATCTATCAGCACGTTGTGATTGGCTGTAGATAATATCCATATTCATAAAGAAAGCTTGGCTAGACTCCAACTCAGTACACGTTCACAGTGTGTAGTGGAAGCTGTGGATTTCTGTGCTATACACGCCCTTGTACCATTTCTCTATGCTTGTACTAAGGCTACTAAAACATCGAGAGCGTTCGCTGGGGGACCTTGTTTTAACATTGCCTCCGCGATGCCACCGAAGTGCATTATCATCGGACGTGGAACTTCGTTAATTTTCCATCAATGCTGAACCTTAGAGTCTCTGTCCTTTCTCTATGGATGAACATTTACTGCTTATAAAAAAGGTTCTGATGTAATAGATCTCAAATTAGAAATCTAATGAAATGGAAATGAATATGCGAGAGAATTAAGTTTGATTTTATTCCATCCAGCAAAAAAAAAGAAGAAATTTCAGCTCCCATGATACAAAACAGTATCAAATATCATTTAACAGCAGTCAATATGTTTTGGGAATCATCAGGCCAAAAAGAATGTGGCAAAACAATTACAACAATTTGACAATAATACATTTTATTCAATAAAAAAATTCACAATTACAGCCAATCATTATAAGGTAATCTGAAATTTGCCAAAAGGTTAAACAAATAATTGTCAAATTTTAAAGATTCTTTGGCCTTTATATTACATTCATTCTTTACCATTTTTTAATTGTAATTCTCGTGTTATTGTAAATTAAGCTTCTGATAAACAAAGTTATGTTTTCAAGGTAATTTGAGAGTTTATGCACTCTATGTGGATTTTTGGTGAAAAAAGTTACACACCCTGTTTTTCAATTTGCACACCCACTTTTCAAATCCTAGCTAAAACACTGGTGTGCAATGCATCATCTTAATCTTACTCTGCCCTAATTGCTTAAAAAGAGGCAATTTGCATACTTTTTGTAAATAAGGCATATTTGTGCACTCACAAATAAAATTTGCTGAAACAGTCTACCCTTATACTTGTTTATCCCAGTTACTCATTTACTTGTTACTCACGTTACCATTTCCATCACCTCACCCCATTTGCAATGTTATTGCATATCATAAAGAACCCAATATTTACATTTGAGATCATCAGTATTAGTATAATAATTACAAGTGGCAAATGTTAAAACTAAGAAAAACATAAACCGGGGAAAAAGATTATATTTTGGTTACTCACCCTACACTGCCCACAAATGCTCTGAATGTTCATTCATAACTACTTGATGGAATTAGTCAAGCTATTTCTTTTTTTTTTTTATCTGACTAATATTGCCATAATTGGAAATAATTAACTGTCAAGATTATCACTTCTAAGTTCTACAGTATGTCAATATTTAATAAAAAAGGCAAAAAATAAAAATGCAAATCTTTGCAGCTACTTTAAACTCAAAATCACCTCCCCGCTTCAGACGACCATTTCCACAAATTTTTAACTATTTCCCATTTTGAAACTTTGGAATTGAGGTTTCGTTTCTGTGGAACTGCCCATAGTTCAAAAAATTGTTGAGGACATATTAGTGCAGGGATGTGATTCTGCCAGCTTTTGCTGGAATTCCGGCTTTTTCAACTCAAAGAGTCCACCAACATGAATCGTGTGAATCCGTTGAGAAAATCGGGGGGTAGAATCGTGTGCCGAAATCATCCGAAACGTACTTACTTGCGACGTTGTTTGATGCATTTTCACGCACCGTTAGCACAATTATAATGTGGTTCGCTCAACCCCGGCCGAACGAAGTGAAATGAGTTTTACAGTTCGGGTCCGAGGTTGTGAATATTTAGGGTAGTTCCTTTGACAAAACTCATGATTCGCGCACATGTGTGCAACCTTGTTCACAATATCAAATCCTATTGAAACTCTATATGGACTCGGGGCACGGTTGGCTATTCTGAGTGGCCTCATCTGTCCTGGGGAAAAAATACACAAGCGAGCGGGCTGAGAATGCAGTCGGGTGCCCTGCTAACACACTGACTGTTGTAAAGTATCTAACTTCTGGGTACCAGCCATCGTGCAGATGCTGATTTACTGTCGTTGAATTTGTTTCCCACATGGCCATGCTGTTGCATGGAGACGCGTCAGTACGAGAGATTGATAATGGAGTCAAGAATAAGTTCCGCTGGGATTGGCTTCAAGAGATAGTCACTGTTGATGGACATCAGCAAAAGCTTCACTTGTTTCAGCTAAATAGCGACCGCTGGCAAGGTGTTTTGCAACTATTGCAATGACACCATTAACTATGCAGCAAGCGGTAAAAAAATCGCTCACATGTCAAGCATCCTAAGCATGTAAAAGCATGGCATGTACGGCGAGACAACATGAAGGTTGGTGGATTTTAATTTGGATAATACATGTTATTCAAATTGGAATCAGCCAAAATGGGCTCACCGCCCGTAGGGGAACCCCTGGCCATTTTTTTTGGTACGTGTACATTTTGCAATTGTTACATAGTGCATGTTCACTTCCCATTAGCCATTCAACTCTCTTTGTGAATTAAATTAAAGCTGTAAAAGCGGTCTGTATTTTGTGTTCATTATTTTAGCACCTTTTTTTTAAAGAGTTTCTTTGTGTTTTATTCTTGATTTGTTTTCTCCTTTTTTTTAAGAGGGGTGACAAAATATGAGCAAAACTTCTAGACTTATCACATGTATCAAGTCTAGTGCCACTAAAGGTGATTATAATGATCCATTCATTAACGGATTGAACGAAACAATATAAACTGATTGGAATAAGATATTTTTGGCTTATTCTTATATTTGTCAGTAATACCAGTGTATTTTTATTTTACAAAAATGAGTGACAAACTAATAGTGATACTGATGAACAGAAAAAGTTAAAGAAGAGACAACAAAAATGACAAAATATTCTTACTTTAAAGATGTCCCAAAAAGGCCTAGATAGCACCACAAAGCATCTGCACTTTAAAATTTTCCCGGGGCCCTTAAGCGGGCCCGGACCCCAACGCCGTAAGTGGCTTCGCGCTGCGCGCTCGCAGGGTTTGTGCTTCGCACGAACATTTTCAGGTTTTTCCGTCAAAGTCCAATCACAATCACATCATTAGTGACATTTGTATTTAAGACTTCTGTTGTGAGTGTTACAGGCGTTTCTCAGAAAAACAAGAAAAAAATTAAACTAAAGTTTATGTTGAAAAACTCTGTGAATTGCAATTAACTTTTGAATGGAACTATTGTGCATTATGTAGATGAATTGTGTCCTTGTCAAATAAGGCCAACAAAAAAAGGGTTCTGTTTCCAGTTCCCCGACCGACCCTAGTTTTTAAGCCACGACCCTAAACTGTTTATTCGGCCTTTAAAAAAACGGGGGAAACCGGGAAAAAACTGTAAAAAAAACAAAAACAAATTTATTTTACCTGGAAGAAAATGTCTGACTTTTACTAACTTATCATGTTTTAGGCAACATGTGGAATAATATTAAAAACCAGAACATATCAAGAAGAATTTACAGATATCTCCGTGATTTGAGCCTGCGATGTCCAACGACTCGCTGTGTGAAGCGCATTCCACGGGTTTCCACAATCTGCAGATTGCGCACATTTTAGCAAAACCCGCCGCTTGAACTGCTAATTTGCAAGGTCAGGCAGATTAACTGCCAAATCTGCAGAGTGCATACTGCAGTTTGCGCGCAATTTTGCCTAATTCGTTGTGCAAATTTGTTGATTGAGCTCAACACATCATGGACGTACGTATCGTCAATCGTATCGGAATTTTAAAAAACGCAAAATAAAAAAACTTTTCGACCTACTGACCCTATTTTTAAATGACATGTAATCGGAAACAGAACTCTCTTTTTTTTTGCCTTATTGTTTGCGCCATCGCTCCACATTTGAAAAACTCCTACATTAAACTCATTGTTTTGACTTGCCATTTCTTTAAAAAAATGCACAACATATAGGCCCTAATATAGAAATAATATGCATCATGTAACTCAAGCAACCTTGAGCAAAGGATGCTGGACCCAAAATAGTGTGGCAAGATCGAGGTTATAATTTTTTGCAAGATATGTACTGATTAGTATATATGTTGTAATCAAAACAAAGTTGGATATTAGAGTCCTGCATACACCCCTTGACTTGCAAATCGTGTGTTTCCTTACTCACATTCTTGTTGCATCGAAACAAAAAAGGAAAGGGCAAGACTAACAATTCATTCATTAAACACATGTTGTGACAGTGTGTTCTGAGATATTTTCGCATAGCCATAAGTTTACGAACCATGACAAATTGATTCGATTTTAAGCTAGATTTAAAGCACCCCTAGGTCAACATTTTCAGCCATGGCACAACCATGGGACTTAAATCCTAGGGGTCACATACATGACATAGTCCGTATTGCAATTGACAAGTGTAGTAATTACTATTATACAGTAAATACCAAGTTTTCTATATTGCTCTAAAGCAGATCATATGGATCAGGTGACTACACTTATAGAATATTTTTTTTTAAATAAATAAAAAAATACAGAATGTTTACTAAGATAAAAAAATACAAAATAAACTTTTATTTTAAACAGATTATAATATTAGAATATTTTTTTAAATCGCACTTTAAACTTCAATGGATGGTCTTGATGGGAGAAAAACCATTGTACAACATGTAGTAGGTTCTTCCGTTCAGGAGTTATGATCTCCAAATGCAGGGATACGATTGTAAGAAATAACAAATGTCAGAAATTTGTGAGTGAGCGTTTAGCGTCAATATTTAGAGTTCACAAAAGTTCAGATTACATGACCGGGCATGTCCAAAACATTGCATAGGCATACATCACAGCATTTTGGCAACCAGCCCACCCCCAAAAAAATAATTATATGAACAAAGAAAGAACAATCTTACATTAAAACTGAAAAAAAAATCCTTTTGTTCAACAAAAGTATCCTACATGTTATCATTTTATTGCAATACAACCTACTGTACATGTACATGTACTGTGTAGTTTTTTAACAAGTGAAAGTATAGAGGTAGGCCCCCTACTGTGTGCCGCCGAACAATGCTGTCCAAGGCATTAGGGAGCGAACCAACAACACAAATTTAGTGTGCGCACCAGCAGCAACTTTTTATTTTATTTCAGGGAACTTACTTTTTTCAGTGCATTGCGCTGATTATAGTCTCTGAAGTTAGAATCAAGTCATTTACTAGATATTTGTACGCGTTATAGTTCAATGCACTCAGTAGATTTCGCCAACAAGGGCCGCGTACATAGTACGCGTACATGTACGCGTACATGTACACGTACACGTAGTGCTCTCATTCAATCGCATTGTAAATGAAAGCTAGCGTAGAATAGTTCTTGTCTTAGCTTTTGCAAGAAAACAAAGAGTATTTCCGTAAACAATGATTTTGAAAAACAATGATTTTGAAATAGCCTCATTTCAAAGAACTAAACAAATAATAAAATACATTTGTTGGTCATGAAAGGACTTTTGTACAAGTTTCATTCATGAAAACAATGAATTACTGGGGCAAACATCATTGTGCATTGACCACTTTAACCCCTACCCTAAACCTATAAACTATGTGACCTGTGACATGATACTTGTTTACAAAAGAGCGAACCTACATGTAGGCTGGACTTCCTGCAGGCACTGTTTGTACACCTTATAGCTCTTATGGAAGAAAACTTTAAATCAAAAATTTTATGGAATTTGCACGGTCCAATTTGTTTCAACTTTTGATATAAACCAAGGGGGCACACCTCAAAACTTGTTCAGCTGTTTATAACTTTTGGACAGATAGGCCTACACACAATACGTGTGGAAATTAGGACGCATACAACTTTAAATTTCCCATTATGCAGTACTAGGCCTATCTAGCCTGCCACAAAGACCCTAGAATAGACAAGATCACTCTTTTTGTAAACAAAGGTTGCATGGTCTATACGCAACATTTGTAACAGCATCACCGTGGAGAATTACGTAACACATGTCGCCATCTTTTAATGATTAAAACTTGGATTTTTTACAAAAAAGTAACAAGGAATTTAATATCATTTTATATGGAGTCCCCCCCCCCCAAAGTTCCGTATTGTCAAAGAACCAAGAAATTGGGCAAACTAAATTTTTGCATGTCACTAGAATAGAATAGGAAATGTCAATTGATCGCGTATGTACATGTACCTTAGGGCCAATCCACTTTGTATCCTTGGCCCTACGCCATGTACATACCTCCAAATTCTGAGATAATTTGTTAAATAGAAACCCACATTTTTATTCCCCCAAGATTTCCCACCCCCCCCCCCATATCAATTGTGAAAAATGTGCACGTTAGTTTTGGTATAATTTATGAAGAAAATCAGAGGCAATACTGACACGATGAAACTGACCGGCATCCATGATCTGAAGATGTTTGCAAAACGAACGTGCACATTTTCCACAATTGCTCTTTGGTATAATGTCACAACTGGGGGAAAAATCTTGTCATCAAAATGTGGGTTTCTGTTCAACAAAAATTGTCTCAGAATTTGGAGTACGTAGGCGTAGGGCCAAGGATACTAAGTGGATTGGCCCTATTTATGGGGCTACATCATAATGTACCTTTGCTCAGCCTAACAACACCCATGACATCATATACAATTTACAAATTTATAAGAAGATTATTTTATTGATTAATTTAACTCACTATATATAAACAACAATGGCAGTGTTAACAAAATGACTACCTTTTTGAGACATTTTGCACACCATACTTGTGTCTTAATTAATAATTTGATAAAAACTGCCTCTCAAAGAAAGAAGGATCGAAAACATATGACGTTGCCTTCAGGTCTGCAATTTCTGCATACATACGGTGGCAGACAGCTGTGGTAACTGCTCTATGGTCAAACACCCATGTTCTGCCAACCCTATCAGTTCCAATAACCCTTTGTGATGTACACGATTGGGACTAGTGCAGTTAGAGTTAGGGAAGATGCTGATGGGGTGTCGGAACAAATTATTTGCGATAGTATTGGAGCTGGAGGAATATAACCAGACAGTCGCCCGCAGATGTCATGGATGGAGGATGGAGGGTTACGACTGACGCAACTATGAACTTCTGCTCTCGTTTTTTACTTGCTTCTTGCTCAGTTAGGGAAAAATTTCCGGATCCTGCCACCTCTTTTTCACTCATTTTTACCAAAAGGAACATCTCATTTGAGTAAATTTATTTCATAACGTCACGAATGAAAAGTGGTGGCAGGTGACGGAATTAAATTTTTCCGCATAAAAAGTATATCACTAAATAGTACAAATAAATGTTATTAATGATACACAAAACAGATAAACTTACAGTTTAAACTGAAAGCATCAATCAGTGATGAATAGTTCACTTACGCGCAACCAACATTTAATCCATGGGACATGTGGAAGAACGACATGTATCGGTATGGTATCATTCACACAGCACTCTGGGTGGATTCCCGGCGCAGCCCGAACTGTCAATTTTCAAGTCGTCGTTGTATGTGTGTGCGTGTGTGGGGGTGTACATGTACGTACGTGTGTGGGGGTGTACATGTACGTGCGTGTGTGGGGGTGTACATGTACGTGTGTGCCGAACAACACCGTACGGGAACGAGAATTTCCTCGTTTTCGATCGGCAAACCAAAGAACCAATAGGAAGAGCGCCGTATCGCCGTACTATAACCCCTGATCTGGAAGGGAGGAGCTACTGAAAACTGCGCGCACGCCCTTTACAAACTTTGAGCGCTTGTAAATTAAACAAAATAAAGAAATAACAAAATATATTTTTTCAAAGGTGGCTGCCCCTCCTTTTAAATTATGGTCCGCGGACTTTCATATTAAGAGTACTTTCGACCTCTATCCACATCGCTGGAGCTATATTTTTGGTAACAAGTTAGGCCAAATTGAGTGGCTCAAGACTAAGTTTTTCATTTGTTTAATTTATGCCATTTATTTCACTAATTTCATTTGTTTCATTTAGTTCATTTATTTCATTTGTTTCCTTATTTCATTCTTTCTTACATCTCCACTCTCATCTCATTCACTCATCATCTCATCTCCATCCATCCCATCTCATCATCTCATCCATCTCTTCATCACATCAAATCCATCTCATTATCTCACCATCTCATTCATCCATTCATCCTCATTCATCATCATCTCATTCATCTCATCCATCTCATTCTCATCTCCCATTCATCATCTCATCATCTCATCTCATCATCTTCATCTCATCTCCATCATCTCATTCATCACTCTTCATTCACCATCTCATCATCCATCATCATCCATCTCTCTCATTCATCTCTCATCTCATTCTCATCTCATCCATCTCATCATCTCATCCATCTCATTCATCCATCATCCATCATCCATCCACTCATTCCATCTCATTCATCTCATCCATCTCATTCATCTCATCTCATCCATCCATTCATCTCATCCATCTCATTCACTCATCATCTCATCATCTCATCTCTTTCACATCCATCTCCATCATCTCTCATCCATCTCATCCATCTCATTCATTCTCATCTCATCTCCATCTCATCCATCTCATTCATCTCATCATCCATTCATCCATCATCATCTCATTTCACACTCATATCATCCATCCATCCATCATCTCATCCATCTCATCCATCTCATCATCTTCATCCACTCTCATCTCATCCATCTCATCCATCTCATTCTATCTCATCATTCATCATCTCTTCATCTCATTCTCATCCATCATTCATATCTCATCTCATTCATCTCATCATCTCATTCATCTCATCCATTCATCTCATCATCATCATCATCCATCTCTCATTCATCACTCATCCATCTCATTCCATCCATTCATCTCATTCATCTCATTCATCTCATCCATCTCATTCATCTCATCTCATCCATCCATCTCACTCTCATCTCATCCATCTCATCCATCTCATCATCTCATCCACTCATCCATCTCATTCATCTCATCCATCTCATCTCATCCCATCACCTCCATATCATCCATTCATCATCCCACCATCCATTCCTCACTCATCATCTCATCACTCATCATCTCATTCATCCATCTCATCCATCCATCATCTCATCACTCATTCATCCACCATCTCATTCACATCTCACACAACATCCACCTCATCCATCTCCATTCATCCATCTCCATCATCCATCCATTCACATCTCTTCATCTCACTTATTCACCTACTCACACTCCATTCATCTCATTCACCACCTCCATCCATCTCATCATCTCATCCATCTCACATCTCCATCTCATCCATCATCCTTCATCTCATCCTCATCTCATCCATCCATTCATCTCATTCATCTCATCCATCTTCATCCATCATCTCATATCTCATCCATTCATCATTCACATCCCATCATCCATTCATACTCATCCATCTCTCATCTCATTCACTCATCCATCCATCATCCATCATCTCATCATCTCATCCATCCATCATCCTCATCTCCATCATCTCACATAAACCATCTCCATCATCCATCACATTCATCAATCACTCATCACTATCCTTCTCATCTCATTCATCTCATTCATCTCATCACCACTCATCATCCATCCACTCATTCACCATCTCATCCTCATCCACTCATTCATCTCATCCATCTCATCCATCCTCACCATCCATTCACTCATCATCATCACTCATCCTCATTCATTCACTCATCCATCTCATCCATCCATCCTCCATCCATCTCATTCACTCTCACTCATCATTCTCTCACATCTCATCCACTCATTCATCCATCATCCATCATCCATCATCCTCATCTCATCACTCATCCATCTCATCCATCATTATCTCATTCATCTCATCCATTTTCATCCATCTCTCATCTCATCATCATCCATCTCATCACATCTCATATCCATCCATCATACTCATCCCACTCTCATTCATCTCATCTCATCATCTCATCCATCTCATCATCTATCATCTCATCATTATCATCTCATCTCATCACATCTCATCCATCTCATCATCTATCTCATTCACTCATCTCTTATCATCACTCATCATCTACTCTCATCATTCTATAATCTCCATATCTCCATCCACATATTCAATCATCATCATCATCATCCTCATCCATCCATATCCATCATCCCACTCTCACTCATTCATCCATCTCATCCATTCATTCTCATCATTATCCATTATCCATCATCATCTCTATCATACATCACATCATATACATCTCATCACTCATCATCTCATCTCATCATCTACCCACTCATCTCACTCACATCTCATCATCTCATCCTCTCTCATCTCATCCCTCATCATATTCATCCATCCACCATCCTCCATCCATCATCCACCATCCATCTCCATCATCATCCATCATTCATCATCCATCTCATCCATCTCATCATTCATCCATCATCATTCATCCATTCATTCATCTCATCCACTCATCATCTCATCCATCCATCTCATCATCTCACTTCATCTCATCCATCTCATCATCATCAATATCCATACATCAATCCATCATCTCATCCATCCCATTCATCCACCATCCATCATCCATCACACATCCACATCTCATCATCTCATCACCATCATTCATATTCATCCACACACCCTCATCCTCATCATCTCATCATCTCATCACTCTCATCTCAATCATCCTCATACCTCCATCATCATCATCTCATCCATTCACATCCACCATCCATCTTCACACACTCCACCATCCTCTCATCATCCAACATCCTCATCTCACACACCCACCATCATCAACATCACACATCCACATCCATATCCCCTCCCACTCACATCTTATCACCAATCCCATACCTTCATCTCAATCTCATCCTCTATCCATCTCATTCATCCTCATCTCATCCATCATCCATCATCCTATTCCATCTCTCCACTCTCTCATCCCATTCATTCATCCAATCATCTCATCTTCATTATCCATCTCATCATCTCATATCATCTATCATCTCATCATCTCATCCATCTCATCATCTCATCCATCTCATCCTCCTCATTCATCTCATTCATCTCATCCATCATTCATCTCATCATCTCACATCTCATTCATCTTTCATTCATCCATCTCTCACATCATTCATCATCATCTCATCATCTCATCCATCATCATCTCATCATCCATTCACTCATTCATCATCATCTCATTCATCTCATTCTCATCATCATCTCATCATCTCATCCATCTCATTCATCATCCATCATCTCTCCATTCATCCATCCTCTCATCCATCTCATCATCCATTCATTCATCTCATCTCATCTCATCCATCTATCTCATCCTCTCATTCTCTCTATCTCATCATTCATCTCATCTCATCATCATTCATTCATTCATCTCCATCCATCTCATCCATCTCATCATCTCATCCATCTCATCCATCTCATTCATCTCATCATCTCATTCATCTCATCCATCTCATCATCTCATCCATCTCCATCCATCCATCTCACTCATCTCATTCATCATCTCATCATCATCATCTCATCCATCTCATTCATCTACATTCATCTCATCCATCCATCTCATCATCTCATCATCTCATTCATCTCATCCATCTCATCTCATCTCATCCATCTCATTCCATCTCATTCATCTCATCCATCTCATTCATCTCATCCATCTCATCATCTCATTCATCTCATTCATCTCATCCATTCTCATCACTTCATTCATCTCTCCATCCATCTCATTCATCTCATCCATCTCATTCCATCTCATCCATCTCACTCCATCTCATCTCCATCATTCATCATCCATCCATCTCATCCATCTCATCTCATCCATCTCATTCATCTCCTATCATCTCATTCATCATCATCATCCATCTCATCCATCTCATTCACTCTCATCATCCATCCATCTCATCCATCTCTCATTCATTCATCTCATCCATCCATTCATCTCATCCATCTCATTCATCTCCATCTCATCATCTCATCATCTCATCATCTCATCCATCTCATCTCATCCATCTCATCATCTCATCTCCATCTCCATCCATTCATCCATCCATCCATTCATCTCTCATCATCATCCATCTCATCCATCCATTCTCCATCATCATCCACCATTCACATCATTCATCCATCTCATCATCATTCATCCATCCATCTCATCCACTCATCCCATCTCATCTCATTCATCTCATCATCTCATCACTCATCCATCTCATCATCCATTCATCATCATCTCATCCATCCATCCATCTCATTCATCTCATCATCTCATTCATCCATCCATCTCATCCATCTCACCATCTAAATCTCATCCATCTCCATCTCATTCATCTCATCTCCATCCATCTCATCCATCTCATTCATCTCATCCACTCTCCATCTCATCTCTCATCATCTCATCCTCTCATCCATCCATCATCTCATCTCATTCATTCTCTCTCATCCATTCATCATTCATCTATCATCTCTCATCATACACATTCCATCACCATCTCATTCATCTCATCCATCTCTATCCATCTCTCATTCTCATGTCAACCATCCACTTCATCATCTCATCCATCTCATCATCATCCATCCCATCTCATTCATCTCATTCATCTCATCCATCTCATTCATCATCATCATCTCATTCATCTCATCATCCATCATCATCACCATCCATCTCATTCATCATCCATCTCACTCATCAATCATCTCATCACTCATCATCTCATCCTCTCTCATCTCATTCATCATCATTCTCATCTATCATTATCACTCTTATCTCATTCATCCATTCATCCACCTTCATCATCATCATCTCATCATCATCATCCTCACTCATCTCTCATCACATACATCCACCATCATCCATCATCTCATCCACCATCATCTCATCATTCTCATCTCATCATCCATATTCATCATCCATCATTCATCATCTCATCACTCATCCATCTCATCATCTATCATCTCATCCATCTCATCATCCATCATCTCATCATCATCATCTCATCACTCTATCTCATCTCATCATCTCATCTCATCCATTCATCATCTCATCCATCATTCTATCTCATCCATCTCATCCATCTCTCATCATCTCATCATCTCATTCACTCATCCATCTCATCATCTCATTCTCTCATTCATCTCATTCATCTCATCCATCTCATCATCTCACATCTCACATCTCATCATCTCATCCATTCATCATCTCATCCATCTCATCATCCATCTCATCATCTCATCCATCTCATCCATCTCATCCATCTCATCATCTCATTCATCTCATCATCTCATTCATCTCATCATCTCATTCATCTTCATCCATCTCATCTCATTCTCTCATCACTCATCCTCATTCATCTCATCATCTCATCATCTCATCCATCTCATCCATCTCATTCCATCTCATCCATCTCATCCATCTCATCATCTCATTCATCTCATCCATCTCATCCATCTCATCCATCTCATCATCTCATTCATCTCATCCATCATCTCATTCATCTCATCTCATCTCAATCTCCATCTCATCATCTCATTCATCTCATTCATCCATCCATTCATCTCATCTCATTCATCTCATCTCATCTCATCCATCATCCATCATCTCATTCTCATCTCATCCATCTCATCCATCTCATTCATCTCATTCTCATCTCATCCATCTCATTCATCTCTTCATCTCATCTCTCATTCCATCTCAATCTCATCTCATCCATCTCATTCATCTCATCATCTATCATCTCATCTCATCATTCATTCATCTCATCATCTCATCATCTCATCATTCCATCTCATCTTCATCTCATCCATCTCACTCTCATTATCTCATTCATCTCATCCATCTCATTCATCTCATTCATCTCATCTTACCTTTTTGAATGAATCAGGGAAACATGCGTGAAATTGAATGCATGTTTATGAAACTGAATTATTTTTTGGCTGAATGGAATTGACCCGGAAAACCTATAATTTCTTTAAAACTCGATGAAATACATTTCTGTTAAAACATTATGTAGGCCTACGATTTTTTTAGTACATAAATTATATAAGTAAAACTGCATAATATATTTTTTTCTGATTGTTTTTGTTAATTTATATGGTGTTTCAAAGACGACAAACATGCGTCGCGTGTGCTGACGCGACGGACGACGTCAATATTTGTACGTGAGTACAAATGAAAACACGGATTGATCGTCTATGAAACAATTATGGCAAACGGCGAGAAAATGCATTCCCTGAAAAACAAACAGTTGGTGACCTTATTTTCCCCACTAGAATGCCAAGTGGGAACACCTTTGCGTTGGTCGTGGCGAACCGTACTACGAGTGTAAACCCCCGGTACTATTCGGGAAAGCTAATCGAACGCACCCCTTTATACAACCTGAGTTACTGGAGTATAGCGGGGTTGTTGTTGGGATGTAACACAGGTGGCGGTAAATTTGAATATAAAAAGGTGCAATGGTGCCAGAAGGGCGTGCACCGAATGAGGAGTTCATTCTAGCCCTACACTTCATGCAACTAGCACGTTTTGAAGGCAGGATACACTTTTGGTAATTGTCAAAGACTAGTTAGTATCTTCACGTGGTGTTTCCCAATAATGACTACATGACTTCTCAGAGGGAGCTAGGCGTTTCTCATGTTTTATACTATATTATACTATTAGCAGCTCTCAGGTGATCTGTACCAAGTAAGTTTTTATGGTAATGTATTTCTTGAGTAATTACCAAAAGTATCCACTGCCTTTAACAAGTTTAAAATACCATCACAGGTCAAACATTTAAGTAAACGCACAGACAAAACAGCATGTATTATTTCAACTGTGGCTTATTAGCAGGCCAGAGGGTTTTCCCAGAGTTTTGCGCTTACTAAGTTTTATCTCTGTTTTTGTTTAATCCCGGACCAAATTTTCTCTGTATCAGTAACAAACAATTAAAGATACAGACTTGGTACAAATGAGTAATCAATGTTGAGAAAGATATGATGTAGAGTGATAATAAAAGAAGCCAGCATCTCGTGAAAATTGCTCGGCAGGCTTATCGCAAAATAATGTAGTTTAATTGTGGTGGTATTTGAGTAAAGTTTCGTAAGTAGGCGATTTTGACGAAGTAAGGTGTTATATAACACAGATATTAAAAGCATACCCTATATAGTAGGTTGTTTCCAACAAATTCAACAGTATTTTTGAAAACTGTATAACCTTGGTTGGCAAAGTTTCAAGTCGCGCGCTATCCAACGCCGGGGCCTGGTCGATTTCACAAAAGAGCTAAAGATTGATGTCAACTGTGAATCAATCTGAGGTGCTAAGCAAAGTGTGGTGTCATACTACAAACTACCATGTAATACTGACAACTCATTCATCTCATTGAATCTTAGTGCTTTGGAAAATCGACCCCTGCGCGGATATAAAGAGCCAGTCTAGCCGGCCCCCGTTAGTCTTGATTCGATTGGCGACGCTGTTTTTTCGCTCGGCCCCAGCGGCCTATCCAGGACCGCTGGGATGGGCTAATCAGCTTGCACAGACTCTTGTTCAGAAAGTACGTCATGCGTGCAGTGTTGCAGTGTGAGTGTGGTGCATGATGGGACTGAGCATGCTTGTCAATGAACGTGCTTGATACGTTTGCCCATCCCAGCGCCTTTGGTTTTAAGGCAAGGCGCTGGGGACGAGCGAACACACAGCGAAGCTAGGTAAATCAGAAGAGGGCGCTATTTCAAGCAGGGCTGATGTCACAAAAATGTCGATGCCAACATTGACAATTTTTCAAGATGAAAATTGTATTAGGAATGCTGTTTCCGCCGAGCATGCCGAGAAGGTAATTAAATATTTGTGATGGAATATTTCCCTGATCCATGCAAACGTAGGAGTAATGTAGTAGACATGACTCCACTTTGTTTTGTACTTTCAACTGTTTGAATGAAAGTGAATTTAGCCTCGTTTTAAATATAATTGATTGTTTACGTTACTAAGGGCCAATCCACTCCGTATCCATGGCACTATATAATACTAGAATTGCTATACGGCTGCAACTTTTCTTGAACTGGTGAGTCAAGAGTATTGCTTTTGGCACTATATATATTTATGGCTAGCTCATTACTAGCCCTAAATAGTGCCGATACGCTTGACCTACTCTATGACTGAGGTTCGACTAACGGCTCCGTTACTCGTTAGCGGATCGAACCTCATAATTCTAGGAGTACGCTTGACCATGTTGACTCCCTCCGTCGTGTAAGTTCAGCATCGGTATTATCGGTATATTCACTGGTGTGAAGTTGGTTTCACGTTCGGCATTTAATATTTGACATTCAGAATGTCAAATAAGTACCACTACCACTCCAGTTACTGGTTGACATTCAGCACTCATTTGTGCACAAATTCGACGGAATGAACTGTATTGAAGCATTTTTCATACATGTCCAGACCCCATGCGCGGGCCGGGCACCATTGCATACAGAATTGAAAAGGAGGGGCCAAGGAACACACCCATAGCAACCTTGACCCGGTCCATGGGGTTATAGTATTTTTTATAGATTTTTGAAAAATTAATATTTTTACGTACGAATTCCATCGTAGACATTGTTATGCGCTTTAAAAGGAACATTACAGAATTGGTAAGAAAAAAACTTGTAAAAAAACCTTTTTGATCACAGATTTACATAAAACTTACATGGTCTAATGATGATGATAGTAGAAATCATCCCTTAAAATATTTCTGTCTGAAATGCCATATTTGATGAGAAATGAATAAACTAATTTTCTGATTGGAGTTTATCGCTCAGTGAGCGTTTTATTCATTTGTTGAATCTGTATGATTTCTTGCAAATTTGTAATCGGGTTTTCACTATTTTCTCGTGACCCAGATGGCCGATCGATCTCAAACTTCAACAGGTGTGTCAGTTTATGTAAATGGTGGATTACATAAAGTTCTTACACTGCCAGCAACTATTTTGTAATTCTGTAATGTTCCTTTAATCAATGAAGTTTAAAATGTCCAGACCCCATGGGCCTGACACCATGGACACAATGGACACCACTACATAAGGATTTGAAGAGGAGTGGCCAAGGAACACCCATAGTTATCTTGACCCGGCCCATAGGTTTCTGGTATTTAAAACATTTTTGAACAAATAATATTTTTACGCACGAACATCCTACTGTGCATTTTTATGCACTTAATTTACTCCAAATATTGAAAGGTTCATATGTCCAGACCCTATGGGACAGGCACCACACATAAGTACATGTAGGTTCTTATGAATGTTTTTAAAACTACGATAACGGTATCGATCAGTGATTCTTTTTTTCCTATGCAATACCCTAAAACATTTGATTTGTCACTAAAAAGCGATGGTAGAGTTTCAAAATGTCCACATCCTTTAGTGGCCGGCCCTATTGGCAAAGGGTGTTTTTATAAGAAAATCACAATTTGAGAACAATGAGTCTCTCATAACTTTTCTGTCATGATTCAAGCAGTGCGAGTAATTTGAGGGCAAAGACGCATATATTACAGCATTTCCGCAGCTATACTAATCATCCATTGTTTGGTAAAATGGCATTTAAGTTGAGCTTGTCTGCTGCCAGTTGTTTACATTTTTGCCTTGGCAAAAGGCTGTATCTAACTATGAAATTTTAGCAGTTGTATGGTTGTTGCTGTTTACTTTTTAGCTGTTTCGTAGCGCAGCGCAGCGAAACAGCTCTTGTTTTCGTTAAAGTTTTTTAAAATTATTTTTAGCTGTTTCGTGCAGCGTAGCGCGCAGCGAAACAGCTCTTGTTTTCGTTAAAGTTTTTTTTATTATTATTATTATTTTTTTTTTATTTTTATTTTATTTGTCTGTTTCAGTAATAAAAGCCATCGAGATAACGCACGTTCGTTCTATGCGGCCTTTTGCCTAGTTCCTAAAGAGCTATTGCAATGAAACTTTCAGTGATGAAAGGCATTGGTGCAAGGAAGTGTCTAAAACAAATTCGTCATGATGACGTCATCACTCGTCACGTGACGTCAGCTTAAAGGTTTCTATTTTAAATATTTGAAAATCCGTATCAAATCAGCCTCAAGAGACCGTAGGGTTCTGTTTGCGGGATTGTATAGGGATAAATTAGGTCTTCATTTTATTCAGTGTGCGTGACCTCACTTGACCTCTACTTCCAGTCGAAACCGGAAGTGCCTTGTAATTCAAAAGTGCTAAATGTTATGAACATGCTTTCAACGATGTTAGTGTCTGGCAAGGGTGTGCATTTAAAAAAAACAACGATGACGTCATGATACGCACGAGCGCCCTCTAGCGGCAGGTTGAAAACTCTGCAAAATGGACTTTTTGAAGATGTGTGTGGTGAAGTTTTGTGTAATCACTTCAAAATCGACACATACGTTGATCGTCAGGCAGCCATCCTATGTGTGAAATTTCAGATCAATGACGTTATCGGGGGTCACGTGACGTGGCATTAAAGATGCCTTTTACGAAGTCGTATATCTCCCGATTTATAAGTGCGATCATGTTGAAACTTGGTAGGTTGTTAGATATTGGCAAGTTCTTGTAAATTTTGAAATGACGTCATGATGACGTCATCACATGATTTTTTATGATTTATTTAATTTTTTGCACCTTTTTGTCATAAATTGCTAAATGAACACTGTATAAACCAAATTCTTTGACACATTATGTTGACGGTCAGGCAGCCATCATATGTGTGAAATTTCAGATCAATGACGTCATCGGGGTCACGTGACGCGGCATTAAAGGTGCTATTTTCGAAGTCGTATATCTCCCGATGTATGAGTGCGATCATGTTGAGACTTGGTAGGTTCCCTTACCATAGAAAACTGCTTATTAAGCAGTCTGTAAGTAGTCTGTAAGCAGTCGTAAGCATGTCTACTGCTGTGACTGCTTAACTAGGCAGTCGATTGGAATTATTAAGCAGTCTGTAAGCTGTTGGTTACACAGACTGCTTAATAAGCAGTCCAAAAGTAGTCATTCAAAGTCAAAGGCATTTTCATAGGCAGTCAGGAGTTTTTGTTGGAATTAATTAGTCAAGAAATCCACAACTTTTTCATCTAAGCAGTCGAAGGCTAATTCTAAAAAGTTTGAAGAAATGAAGGCTTAGGGGGCCTTGCAAAGAGTGTAACTTGACACTGTCCATTGCACAACACTTCCTGTGTTTGAATTCCAACTGGCACTCATATTGAAAGTTCAATGGCTACTGGAAGCACTGCTTGTGTTGAAGGTGTTGGTGTTTATGCTTCTATACCACAATTAGGTGAAAAAAACACTTGCAAGCAATGGAAGTTATATTCTTTACTCAGTGGACATTAAACAAGACAATAGATAAACAAACATGACAGAACATGGACGTTTGAAGAGAATTAGCAAGGATATAACCAATGGTAAGCTATTTTCTGCTGTATGGCCCTACACTGTATGACCATGGAGGGGACTTGTAATAGTAATACAGTCTGTGTATCAACATCACTTTGTTTTTGTCAACGTATCGGAGCATGGAGGAATTTCCTTTGATGATTAGAGATGCCATGGATTTGCTTCTCAACAATGTGAGGTGTAGTTGTAACATTAAATCATGATGGATCAGGTACAAGCTTTAATGCACAGTGTGTGCCTGAACTATTGCTCGATTGGAGAGACAATCATTTTCATCAGATGCAACAGTTTTATATGATTGATGGTGCAGCATGGCTCTGAGTCTGTAGGCAGCACTACTAGTACTTCAAGTCAAGCTCAAACACACTAATTGCTCAAAGGAAGGTTGGATGAAGATGTGCTCCCTTTATAAATTACAATGGATATTGTGTGAAGTTAGTTAGCCTGCAAGTCCAAGATGTCATTTCAACATCGACAATTATTTGAAAGTATCAGTCTTCAAGTATCTGAAAATAGAATCAACGCTACGGAAGCAGGGAATTGTATCATGCCTGTTTTTCACCGGGGAATTTTGTTATACATATGTATATTGCAAACTTCTTGTTATATTCTTTGCTTACAGTTGCACTTGCAGTTGCACAGAAATTTGGCACTTGTTCTGTAAATGAATAATGGTGATCGCAAGCCCAGTATTGCACTGTGAGCAGAGCATGTAATTGGGCCCTCAGGTTTATGAACAGAGCTTCATTTAGACAGCCAACTGCTTTAAGCCTTCATATAGAATCAACATATTAGAGCTTCATTTAGACATTTAACTGCTTACATTAAGCCTTCAAAAAAGCAACATAGAGCTTCATTTAGACAGTAATTAACTGCTTATATTAAGCCTTCATAGAAGTGGTCAACTGCTTAAATATAGAGCTTCAAGCAGCCTCTACGACTGCTTAGCGTAAAATGAAGGCTTAGCTCATTTGCATTTTTCGTCTGTGGGAGGGCTTAGCGAATGACTATAGGGCTTCGAAGCCCTATATGAAATGCATGAAGAAAAAAATTGACTACTTCAAAAAATGCTTGTTAAACTGCCTATAATGACTGCTTATTTGACTACTTAGGACTGCTTAGTGAAGGCCTTCACTTTGATGAGGGTTGTTAGATATTGGCAAGTTGTTGTAAAGTTTGAAATGACGTTATGATGACGTCATCACATGATTTTTTTGGATTTTTTTCATTTTTTGCACCTTTTTGTCATAAATTGCTAAATGAACAGTAAATGTAGAGTGATTTGAAAATGTTCTTCACGAAACAGCTCGGCATTTGTGCACAAATGCAATTGAGCTCTAGTTATTTTTGTGTTTATTTTATTTTGGGGGCAAAAGGATACGTACATGTGTACCATTATTTGTACGTGTTCGTCTTTATTGACAGTATGGGCGTAACTTAGAGCTATAGCTCTATTGTTGTACATTTTATGTATAAAAATGTACAACAATTATTATGAGATCATCAAATTAATAAAAACAAATATTTCAAAAAATATTTCTAATTTTAGAATATTTATACTAACGGTGAACTGCTTGATCCACATACATGTACATATGAAAGCAAACATTTGTGAACCATGTCTCTGTTTTGTCGCATTTAAAATAAACCAAATAGATTGAATACTGTAAGTCTAATTGGCAGTCTAGAAATATTTCTGGATAAAGTGGGAGGTAGGTAGTTGACGTAAGTGAGAAATAGCTCTATGTTTTTAAATACAGTAGGCCTAGTGTTCTTTTCTGGCAAAATGGTGTATTTGGAGTTTGTTTTTCTGCAATTAACATTAGAGAATCATGCCAAGTTATGGTACTTCTTGGCAAACAAATGCAAATAATATCTATACATTGTAGCTTTTCTGAACACGCTTTCTGTTAGCACTAACTTTGTTTTGCCTATGGTATATCAAGACATACATTATTTTGTTAACTCAGCAAAAGAAAAGTACAACGTTAATGTCATGGCAAACATGTAAACAAATAATAGAGTAGGACTAAAGCTGAGGGATATTTAGGTGTTTGTGCAGTAGCGCAAAGAGCTCTCAGTATTGTTCTGTTTTGTTTTTTCTTCATCTTCTTCTTCCACTCAACTCTTCTCTAAAACAGAACTCAAAAGTGAAACTGAATTGAACCTTGAAGCTCATCAGACATTTGAATCTCAACATTAAGGGGGTACCTGAACTATGAAGTTGTCAGGTATCAAATCATATTCAGTTTGCGGTAACTCCAATGTGTATAGATATCTACTTTGCTGTGTAGATTTTGTTCTTTAGAGAACTTGTCTTACTATTTATTCTACTACTGCGGAGTAAATTTTCGGAATTTGGGAGACTTCTCAGTTCTGAAAAGAACTGTCCTGCTTATTAACTACTACCTGGGCGGGAGGTAGGAAATCGGCCTGGACTACTACTTTAGCTTTGTGGATCGGGGGACTTCTCGTAATTAACTGCACTGCCGCGGAGTGAGTTCTTTTGGTCTCAACGTTTCGACTAGCTTGCTCTAGTAGAAATTTATACACATATATGGTGTTACCGCAAACCGAATATTTATATTGATACCTCAGCATGCAATGCCTCAAAACCCATATAGGTATCAAATTACTTTAAATCAAAGTTCAATATTTACAAAAATCATAACTCCTGAATCACAAATTAGATTTTTTTCTTTATACACATCATGAGACAGGTCTTTACAAACTTAATAAAAGTTTCACTGATATGACCCCATTTTGACCTTGTCTACCTTTTCAAACCTGAAGTTGAAACAAAAAACTATTAAAAAGCCATAGTTTCAGGTTGACTGTTAAAAGGAGGTCATCATTTACATCATTCAAGAACAACTTGTATTTTGTTACTGTAATAAAAAAAATAAGTTTATAGTTTTATTTTAGTTTTTGCCTAAGGATCGACAGTACATCTATAGGTGCATCCCTCTTGAATGCGCCGTATTTTTGACCGCGTGAGGGCGCTCTCAAAAACATTTTTATCACATCCTGGGGTATAACTTATCATCTGCTCAGCTACCTGTGTACAGTTTAGCATCGGCGTTCTGTCACTTCTGTGCACAAGAGAGTTTAGTCAGTTGTCATGGTTCCTTGGACCCTCCTCTTTAGTTCTGTATGTAGTTGTGCCCGGCCAATGGGGTCTGGACAAGTGAAACTGACCATTTTAATGGTCAATTGTTAAAACAATTTTGAGTAAATGCATTGATTAAGTGCATAGAAATGTGTACGATTGGCAGACCAGATTTAATTAGTCTGGGTAATATGTTAGGCTAAATGATGTGTATTTTAAACTTAAAATTTTTAAAAATCTTCGGAATGTGCATTTCATATTTGCATTGAACATTTTCTAGAGTCAAGACAAAATATTAAACCCTGTCTCTTTTTGAGTGTTGTTTATAGCAGGTAGTAATACTTTTCATACAACTTTTGGGTTAGGATTTGAGGGTTATTAGGGTTTTTAATTAAGGATTTTAGGGTTAATATGTTAAGGGTTGTTAGGGTAAGGGCTATGGTTATTAGGGTTAGGGTTTTTAGGGTTAGGGTAAGGGTTTTTATGGTTTGGGTTAGGGTCCTTAGGGTTAGGGTGATTATGAGTTTGAGGGTTTTTAGGGTTATTATGGTTAGGGTTAGGGTTAGCAGAGATGCCAACATACACGATTTTGGCGTAGCAATTACGATTTGGGGCCGTGACTACGCCGCTATGATAATACTTCAGTTAAATACGATAAACAAGCTGCCCAGTGTAATGTAATTACATGTACAAGCAATTTATCATGATAAAAACTAAAACTAAAAATATAAAATTAAAAAACTACAACAATAAGCTGCGAATTCACACGCATTTTTTAGGAGTTACCAATCTCATAAACTATCGCACTCAGGATTTGCCAACCTGGCACACGCGTAGAACAGGGCATGACACAGAGCCACAAGGCTCCCTGTACAGCATACATTCTACAGTCGCTTTTGTAGAGACTGGTTTGGCAGTTTTTCTCTTGCTTCACATCTTTGGATTGCGGCGGCAAACAGACACTGTGATGACTTTTATCTGCAATGTAATTCGCAAGTTATTAGCGTGCGACGGTCGCGTTGTGGAGTTTGTTTGAAACATCGCGATCACTGCATAGATCAACTAAAATAAAAGTGACAAAAAGGGAGCATGGATAAATTATGTCACAGGAACGGCTGCGTCCCACCGCGTTCCATCGCGTGACAACTCCAACAAAAGAAAACCAACACAGTGGAACGCGTTCTCCCGCAATCGCCCGGTCTTGAGGGATACTCACTGTATAACAAAGGAACAATGGTGTTGGAGCGCTTAATCCATCTTTGGACGGCCGCGTGACAATTTTGGAACGACCACGTTCTGGAACGAGTCTGCGTGCGGGCGGCCGCGTTCTTAATTTATCCATGGTCCCTTAGTCTTATTTCCAGTCGCAGCTGTTGAACTACCGTACGACTGAGCAATTATTTTATTAAAAATGTTACAATTACCATCTGTTTATTGTATTCCAATAAATATCCAGTTAATAAATGAATGAAAAAAGAAAGAAAAAACATACGTTAAATAATTAAGTTGCAAGTCCCCACGTCTCGGTCCGTCCGGGCGTCCAGGGACGTACCAGCAGCAGCAAAGCCCCGCGGCCATACCACCCCCATGATCCATTTTGACAGTGCGGTGTGGACGTGTTTACTATACCCACATGTCGTCGAGTAGAGAATGGTATATTACCTGGTGTTCATGTGATAGGTTTACCAGGCCAAAGGCTACGGCGCCAGCCTACTGCTCTTCATCACGCATTATTGCCCATTACACCGACAATCGTATTGACGGCTTGATATACATATACATTTCGCGGGACATGTCTCGGGGTCAGAGGTCAATGTGGTTTTTTTTTTTACTACTATTCACTATAATTATAACACATTAAAGGTGTTTATTGCAAGAACAACTCTTAATAAGTATAAGGAACACCTCCAAACAGTAAAATTTTATGAGATTTGAAGGCAACGTGTCCCTTTAACTGCTCGGCGATGCTACATGTACTCTTTTTGGGAATTCAATGTTGGCATCTCTGGGTTAGAGTCAGGGATAGAGTTAGAGTTAGGGTTAATAGGGTTTGGTTAGTGTTATTAGGGTTAAGGTTAGGGTCACTGGGGTTAGGGTTAGGGGCACTGGGGTTAGGGTTATAGTTATAGTTATTAGGGTTAGCTAAGGTTAGGGTTATGAGGGTTCTAAGGGTAAGGGTTAGGAATAGTTTGGGGGCTAGGTTTTTTTATATAGTGAGGTTAGGGTTATTACGATTTGGGGCTAAAGGAATTTAGGGTTTCGGTTAGAGTTAGGTTCAGGGTGAGGGTGAGGGTTAGGGTTAGGGTAAAGGGTTATTAGGGTTAGGGTTATTATGGTTAGGGTTATTAGGTTTGGGTAAGGGTTATTAGGGTTAGGGGTAGTATTATCAGGGTTAGGGTTAAAGTTATTAGGGTTAGCTAAGGTTAGGGTTATGAGGGTTAGGGTTTGGGTTAGGGTTAGTTTTAGGGTTAGGTTTTTAAAAATTTATAGTTAGGGTAGAGTTATTACGATTTGGGTTAGGGCTATTAGGTTTAGGGTTACGGTTAGAAATAGGTTCAGGGTCAGGGTTTAATAGGGTTAGAGTAAGGGTTGTGGGTTAGGGCTAGGGTTAGGACTAGGGCTAGGGTTAGGTTTACCAGGGTTTTTATTTCGGGGTTTTTAGGTTTATTATGTTTAAGGTTAGTGTGAGGGATAGGGTTATTAGGGTTAGGGTGAGGGTTATGGTTATTAGTGTTTGGGTTAGGGTTATTAGGGTTAGGGTTAGCATTATTACGGTTGGGGTTAGGGTTAGGGTTAGGGTTAGCGTTATTATTTAGGGTTTGGATTAGGGTTAAGGGAAGGGTTAGGGCCTATTGGGGTTTGGGTTAGGGTTGTTGGGGTTTGGGTTAGGGTTATTGGGGTTTGGGTTAGGGTTATTGGGGTTTGGGTTAGGGTTGGGTGACGGTGCAGGGCTTGGGTGTGGGTGAGGGTGAGGGTTAGGGTTAGGGTTTTTATGGTTAGGGTTAGGGCAATTATGGCTATTACTGTGATCTTGACCCATTTGTATTTTATCGCAATAAAACGTCAAAGTACAATGTTTTTTTCCAAATTATGTAAAAATTACTAAAACCCCATTGTCCAGGTCAAGGTTGCCATTTTCTAGAGCCAAGACAAATTATTATACCCTGTCTCTTTAGTTGTTGTTTATAGCAAGTAGCAATACTTTTCATACAATTTTGGGGTTAGGGTTTGGGTTAGGGTTATTAGGGTTTTTAATTAGGGTTATTTTGTTTAGGGTTAGGGTTTTTAGGGTTAAGGTAGTATTATCAGGGTTTGGGTTAGGGTTGTTAGGGTTTGGTTAGGGTTAAAGTTATTAGGGTTATGGTTAGGGTTAGGGTTAAGTTTTTAGGGTTAGGTTTTTTAAATTTATAGTTAGGGTGTGGTTGTTACGATTTGGGTTAGGGCTATTAGGTTTAATTAGGGTAAGGGTTAGGGTAAAGGTTGTTAGGGTTAGGGCTAGGGCTGGGGTTAGGGCTAGGGCTATGGTTAGGGTTAGGTTTATCAAGGTTTTTATTAAGGGTTTTTATTAAGGGTTTTTATTAAGGGTTTTTAGGTTTATTATGTTTAGGGTAAGGGTTAGTGTGAGGGATAGGGTTATTAGGGTTTGGGTTAGGGTTATTAGGGTTAGCGTTATTTGGGTTAGTAGGGGTGGGGTTAGGGTTAGGGTTAGCGTTAGTAGGGTTGGGTTTAGGATTTGGATCAGGGTTAGGGGTTAGGGTTATTAGTGTTTGGGTTAGGGTTATTGGGGTTTGGGTTGGGGTAAGGGTGAGGGCGAGGGTGAGGGCGAGGGTTAGGTTTAGGGTTATTATGGTTAGGGTTATTATGGTTAGGGTCATTATGGTTAGGGTTAGTGCTATTAAGGACTATTATGGCCATTACTGGGTAAGGGTAAGGTTTTTCGTTTTGTATGGTTTGGGTTTTTAGGGTTAGGGTGATTATTATTTTTAGGGTTTTTAGGGTTATTATGGTTAGGGTTGGGATTAGAGTCAGGGATAGAGTTAGAGTTGGGGTAAGGGTTTTTAGGGTTTGGGATATTGTTGTTAGGTTTAGGGTTAGGGTAAGGGTTAGGGTTACTGGCATTAAGGTTTTGGTCAGGGTTACTGGCATTAAGGTTTTGGTCAGGGTTACCGTTAGGGTTATAGTTATTAGAGTTAGGTAAGGTTAGGGTTAGTGTAAGGATTAGTGTTAGGGTTAGTTTGAGGTTTAGGTTTTTTTGATAGTGAGGGTAGGGTTTTTACAATTTGGGTTATTAGGGTTTTGGTTAGTGTTGTTAGGGTTGGGGTTTGGGTTAGTGGGGCTAAGGTTATGGTTAGCGTTATGCTGAGGTTATAGTCATTAGGGTTAACTAAGATTAGGGTTTTGAGGGTAAGGGTTAGAGTAAGGGTTAGGGTTATATTTTTGTTATAGTGGTGGTATTACAATGTTGGTCAGGTTTAGGGTTACGGTTAGAGTTAGGTAGAGGGTCAGGGTTAGGGTTTGGGTAAGGGTTGTTAGGGTTAGGGTAAGGGTTAGGGATAGGGTTAGAGTTACGGTCAGGGTCAGGGTTAGGGTTAGGGTTAGAGTTACGGTCAGGGTCAGGGTTAGGGTAAGGATTAGGGTTCGGGTTAGGAAGAGTTATTAGGGTTTGATTATGGTTAGGGGTAGGGTTTTTTAGGCTTTGGGTTGGTTTGGGTTGGGATTTTTAGGGTTTAGGGTTAGTAGAATAAGGGTTAATATGGTTAGGGGCCGGTAGAGTTAGGGTTAGGGTAAGGGATAGGTTTAGGGTAAGGGCTATGGTTTGGGTAAGGGTTTTTTAGGGTTATTAGGGTGTGTGTTTAGGGTTATTATGGTTTTGGTTAGGGTCAGGGATGGGGTTATAGTGTTAGAGCTAGGGTTAGAGTTATGGTTTAGGGTTATTAGGGCTATGGTTAGAGTTATTGGGGTATTGGTTAGGGTTAGGGTTAGAGAGCCATACAGCCGAACAACAAGTTGGGCTAGGTTGGACCAAAGATGCAGATTGGAAATGTGGCTCTCTCTTTCCGTGTTGTTTGAAGCGATTAGCAATACTTTTCATACAAGTTTTGGAGGTGTTGGATGTACAGGGGGTCGGCTTACAACAAAAAATGTACGACTGACACCAGGATTTTGTACAGTTAAGAAGATTATTAGAAGATAGAGGGTATTAAATGTGCTTTGTGTAGTAACTTTGACAATATTTTGCCCAAGGTTGAAATAAGGAGATAAAACATTCCACCATTTTGTTGTCGGACGTACATTGGACAAGTAGGCCCTAAGTTTTCTAATAAATGGAATATCACAAAATTTTGAAAGAAAATAATTTCTTTCCATCATTGTGTAGTTACTATACATGTATTACACTTCAAACAGTTACAAACCAAAGCAATCGCTTTTTAATCAGGATAAAACAAATTATAAATTTTCCCAAAACATTATCTTAGACCTAATTTTACTATTTTTTAATGTATTTTGCAGTTGAAATTAACCGTTTGACCTGCTGAATATTTTTAGAAACAAATTATATTTCAGGAAATTTCATAAAATAAGCTTCCAAATGATGTATAATTTGTCACATTTATGCCATTTTGAAATTTTGTGCATTGAGGTTTACATTTCCTAGGTTGACCGTAGATGCAGTACAGAGTAATGTTGGAGTAATTTCAGCTAGACTGACTGTAGATGCAGTACAGGGTATTGTTGGAGTAATTTCAGCTAGGCTGACTGTAGATGCAGTACAGGGTATTGCTAGAATAATTTCAGCTAGGCTGACTGCAGATGCAGTACAGGGTATTGCTAGAATAATTTCAGCTAGGCTGACTGTAGATGCACTACAGGGTATTGTTGGAGTAATTTCAGCTAGGCTGACTGTAGATGCAGTACAGGGTATTGTTGGAGTAATTTCAGCTAAGCTGACTGTAGATGCAGTACAGGGTATTGTTGGAGTAATTTCAGCTGGGCTGACTGTAGATGCAGTACAGGGTATTGCTGGAGTAATTTCAGCTTGGCTGACTGTAGATGCAGTACAGGGTATTGTTGGAGTAATTTCAGCTAGGCTGACTGTAGATGCAGTACAGGGTATTGCTGGAGTAATTTCAGGTAGGCTGACTGTAGATGCAGTACAGGGTATTGTTGGAGTAATTTCAGCTAGGCTTACTGTAGATGCAGTACAGAGTAATGCCGGAGTAATTTTAGCTACAATGTAGGCTGACGGTAGATGCAGTTCACATGTTATTTTTTACCAGCAATTTAAAAAGATAACCATCTCTCTTTTGTCAAGTCAAGGTTTCAATTGTGACAACGATACTTTTAAGGAAAACGATTTTTCCAGAAACTCAATGTTAAAACAAAATAACACTTTAGGGCTAGATGGCTCAGTAGGTAGAGTGTCAGTAATAATAATTAATGTTGCAGGTTCAAATCTTACTCTAGTAAGTTTTCCATTGTTCAACCAAAACTATTTAAAATTGATCCAGTCAGTTTCCACTGTGGTTTATTACTTGATATTTGAAATAAAAATTTGGATCTCATTGAGGTGATCCCTCTCCTGCTGCTTCCCAGGTTGCATCATAAACTTTGGTGTAATTTCTTGGCTCTACGGCACAGGTTGAATGGCTTCTTACTGGCACCCTCAACAAGTAGATTTAGGTATAAAGCTTATGTGTGCAATTGAGGGTTGTACCAAAGTCCAAACTACATGCCCTTCAAAGTACCAACCATCTGTTTTCAACACGTCAAAACCAGTTTTAAAGAGTTTTTTATATTTATTTAATTGTAGCTGGTTAAACAGGAGATGAATGCTAATGGGATGAGGAAAAATCTTGATGTGACACAGCTCTTTCTTGCACATAAGTAAGTCATACTTTCTCTTTCTTAGATTGTATCTGCCTTGATTATTGCTTAAAGGTTTTACATGTATTTGCTGTACTAATGTATCTTGACCTGATAGTGGACCCCAAACTCCTACCAGTAATTCCCAAACTCCTTGATGACTGTCTAGACTCCTGTCTTTGAGCTTTCACTATTACATACATCTTTTCTTTGCTAGTCTCTGATTCTTGAACAGCTTTTTTTCGCCCTCCAGGGTTTCAGGTTTTCCAATATTTTCAACCAAACCCTCTCCCTTCTACACAACATCCTTCAGTTCCAACCAATCCGTCAAATTACAGTGGCTTCAAGGATCCAGCAAACTTTTTAAACATTTCACTTAGAAAAGTTGCCCTATTACGGAAAGCACAAAGGTCAAGTGCAAAATCTAAAGTGTTTAATCATGCAAGTTGCAAGGTTAGATCAGGCTCTTAATTGAACACTGAGGGCACATTTGGTCTTCCAACATAGCCATGTCAGCTTGCTCAATTTGTGCTGGCAAAATTTGAAGATCAGCCCTCGCAAGTTTGATCACAAAAACTGTGTGCGCAAGCTTAAATTGAGCAAGACATTTATCACAGAAAGCAAAATACTTACATTGACAGTAAATTACATGCTTGAACTACTTAAATATTGCAATGTCCAAACAACCCAAAAACTTTCACAATTGATACAAGCATTTTGTATGTATAGGGTGACATGAATAATGAAAGACTGCTCACATTGACTGACTCCCTTAAGAACAGGTCCAAATTCAGTATTAAAAAGAGTCACTCCTGGGACAGATAACATCACACTAATTGCTGTGATGTGGTAATGACATCATAATTTTTATTCGTGGCCTTATTTGTTATTTCATTCAGAAAATGTCTGCACAAAGATGTCTTTCATAGTGTCCCCAGACCTTGGAAAATAAGTTGGGAAATGCCCTGTCACTCACGTAATATAGCATCTCGCATACCCACCACCCTCTCACAGTGCTAATCTATGCATGTACAGACATGTACGTAAATGTTTACAGGTACATGTACAGAGTGACATACATGTACATGTAGAACTCCCCCCCCCCCCCCCTCACAAAAGTTTGGATCTGGGTCTACGAACGATATGTAGAGCACCCCTCTCTCTTTCCGCACTACACTCGATCTCGTAGTTGTTAAGGGTGTGCACAAATAAAAGAGGAAGCCAACATGGCACCTATGATGCGGGGCAATGTGGGGAGCCGGCAAAGGGCGGTAATGTGTCTACAATTCTTAGCATTGGGCCTGCCGGCTAAGTCTATGCACTCATGTATCAGGTGTATCATTTGTATACCCCATCCATACTTCTGTGGTGGCATTCTTACTTAAAAGCAGATGGAGTGAAATTACCTTTGTGATGCGAGGTTGCATTAGGCCTACAAACAGTTGTGTATTTTGGGTATTTACACCCGACCGACCCAAGAAGTGCCTGCCACCAACCCTATTTTTGTACGCACACTTAAATACAAATTTACCAATAATTCTTGTAAACTTGTGTAAAGTATTGTCAAGTAATTGTACTTGCCTGATGTAGGCAAAGTCATGAACAATACAAAATAGTGTTTATTCAAGCATCTCTTAATATATTTTAGATTGATTGAGGAGTCACAGTTTCAATTACTTTTGTTTAAATGTGTCCTGCTTCTTAAAGATCAAAGGACCTTTTCCTGCATGTTTACAATGTAAAGCAACCAGTTATATTTATAGGGATTTTTAGAAAATTTGTTAAAATCTGTTTTTCAGTAATTTTTTTATGAGTCTGACACATCTACTTGTACCATATATAGCCAGCAGATTTTTACGTTTCCCAAGTAGTATACCAAAAAAGCACCGTTTCTGTTACACACTTAAACGACAAATTCTAGATAAATGGATGAATAATGTAGTATTACTCTTAAAATTTCCTGATTGCGGCAATTAGAACGACGAGGATAATTCTAAATATTCGCAGGGGCACGCAACCTCTATAGATACACTGTACCTGAAACAGTATTTAGTCTGCTGCCACCTAGTGTCCCCATAAGTCTCCCATTGGTAATGTATTGTAATGTAGGTTTTGTTTGGCTCGGGTTCAGAGTTCAGAATTTTTGTTTGGTCAGCATTTCAAATATCAACAGGTAGCAGTAGTATTCATTAATTGTAAATATGATTGTGTGTCCCAATTATACAGAAAACTGGAAACTGTTGGTAGTTTTGGAAGTTTCAAACATTTGAATGAATTGTGGTTGAATGGAAACAGACTTCGACACGTTACCTGTTTGAAAGACAACCTCCGAATTTCTCATCTTTTCCTACAGGTATGTATTTTCATGTTGTAAAGTATTTAAATTTGATAACTATTATTATTATTACATATTCTGGTAAACCAAGGAGCCCGCAAAAGTCCCTTTCACTGTACATGCTGAAACCTGTAGGCCTGAAGATGTGCCGAGAAGGTGATTATCGCCAGGGTTTCAAACATTTGTCCATGCTCACTTGCAATTGTCACCCACAAGATTAATTTTTTGACTTTCCATAGTTTAATTTTGTATTTATTTTATTTTTATTGAGGTGTTCGTGCAACAGCGCGAACAACTCATTGTTTTTGTTTGTTTTTGTTTTTTTAAGTTTTTTTTATAGTTTTTCTTCTTCTCAGTGGGCTTTGTCCACAAAAAAACGCATAGTTGCGAGGCCTATATCAACTTGAAACTTTACATGTAGGTAGATTGCAACTAGCAATGACGTCATCGGGTGTCAAATTAAAAGCAATTTTAGTTCAAAAAGTGACGTCATGCCAATGCCTGTATGTCTCTGAATATTATAGCCACAGTATTCATATTTGGGCATATGATAGATCTAGACATGGGCAATCTTTGAAAAGTTAACACCAAAATCGTATGACCTTTACTTCCGGGTCGTTACCCTGGGTCAAAGTTTGCCTTTGGGTTTTTTTCTTGAAAAACATCATTTTCGGGCTTATTTACGGCATAACTCAAGATTGAAATTGAATTGAACATTGAAACTCATCAGACATTTGAACCTCAATATCAAGACAACACAAACTTGATGATGTCGTGATGACGTCATCAGGTTTTGAATTACAATAAATCAAAGTTTAATATTTGTAAAAAATCATAACTCGTGAACCGCATGTTGGATTTTTACAATCGACACATCATCGGACAGGTCGTTAAAAGTTCAACAAACCGTACACAAAACTTGACCCCATTTGACCTTAACTTCTGGTTCAAATCGGAAGTTGAAACTTTCAAAAATTCATATCTCAAGAACTGCTTTTACTTTAGTCACAATTTTTACATCAGGTTGTAGGTCCTTGAGCTTTCTCAAACTTTTGCACAGAGATGATATAAATTTGACCTTAACTTCCGGTCGAAATCAGACGTTAAAGCCCACGAGTGTGATTACCCGCGTTTAAACTGTGTATAGTGCTAAAGCACTGTGGCTCTACTGATCACAGGGAGCAAAGTCCATTTGGCATTAGGCTATGCATAGAGCAAGGCTGTATGGGCTGTGTTGGTCAAATCCAAATGTGATCATTTTTGCCAGATAACAAAAGACACACTTCGCAAGATCACGCAACCTTCAAACTCCGCACATAGTTAGCTCTTCACCTGTAGAAGACAGCGTTTTCTTGGCGTCATCGTCATCGTGTGTTCAATTAAATTGAAATAAAGTTTAATATTGGAAAAATTCTTAACTTATGAACCGTGCATGGATTTTTACAATCCATACATCATCGGAGAGGTCTTCCAAATATAAACATACGCTACTCAAGGTGTGACCTCAACTGACCTTGACTTCCGGTTGAAAGCGGAAGTTAAGTATTAACGTTTGCATTTATTTCCTGTGTAATAAATGTACTTTCCGTGAAATTTCAAAAGCTTTCAACAATCTTTTCATCGATTTAATTACACACTGACCCCTTTGATAGCCGAACACCTCAGTGTTTGTTTGTACAAACACTTAAGCTCTAGTTTGTAATTTTTTTTCTATGTAAGCCATGTATTTAAAGACAACCAACATTTTTTAGAAAATGCACTAAAATAAAATTGCACTCAATAATAGGCCTATGGTGAGAAACACTAACAAAAATTGGACCACCGACATCTTGTCCTAGAGGAAAATATGCAGTAAACAAAAGGTTATAAATAAAAACATAATGAATCCATAAGTAAAAGAATTCAGAACCTAGACCTGCTAGGAACACTCTAACTATGTACATCCATTTTTAATAAAATGTTCAATGTGCCATGAGGTACAAGATGGTACAAAGATTATGACTTCATGACATGTGGGTTAGGAAAAGTTTTTTGTAAAATTTGGATTGACTGTTTGGACTGGAATGAAAGGTCAAATTGGGGTCATATTTTTGAATAAAATGTCAAAGGTGTCATAAGGTTCATACGGCACAAAAATTATGAATTTATGACATGTGTTTCAGGAAATGTGCTTTCTTTTATTTGAACTTCCTGTCTGGACCTGAATGAAAGGTCAAAGTGGGTTCATGTTTTTGAATAAAATGTCAAATGTGTCAAATGTTACAAGATGAAAAAGTATGACTGCATCATGACATGTGATTCGGGAATTTTTTCAATTGTTACTTGAACTTACTGTTTGAATAGGAAGGAAAGGTCAAAGTGGTGTCATAGTTGTGAAAAAAAGTTTAGTGGGCCATAGGCTACAAGACAGCTCAAAGATTATGACTTTACAACCTATAGAACAGGATATGTTGTTTTTAAAATTTAAGAACTTTCTGCTTGAACCCGAAGTACAGTTCTAAATTGGGTCACATTGCAAAAAAAATGTTACACGCTGTAACCTACAAGACGGCACAACGATTTTAATTCTATGACACGCAGTTCAGAAGATATGAATTTTTCGATAATAAACTTTTTATTGATGTAATTTGACACCTGATGAGGTCACGAGGAGGAATTATGTTTTATCGTATTAAGTTTTTATACTACAATATGGAATAAGAGTTTTCCCCATGCAATGCCTACGAACAAACACTGTAAAATCAATAATTTTATCTATGGCTGTAGATCTAACACACGTTGATAGAGAGTGCTGTAACGGGTGGTGACGTCCTAATTCCATACGTTATAACATAAGAGAACACAACAATGTTTAAATCGTTACAATTTCCGCAGAGTATTTCAAAGTTTTTTAATTGTCGCAAAAGAAATTTATTGTCTGTACGTTGGGCGAAAAAGTTTTTAACATGATCTTCATGGTGCTGTATGGCTTATTCAAAATGCGATGCTTTTAAAATCCTCTGGAGCCACAAATTAGGAAAAAAAGAGAAGTTCTTTATATCCATTGAAATACGGGAAGCAATATTTATTTTGAAAAAAAAAGTAATCAGCTTAACTGACATGTTGCTAACCACACAACCAACCGATGCTGTGAGGGTATTTTAAACTACATACATGCAATTTTGGTCTATGTAACAGCCTGGGTATTTATCCAATATGTACAAGTTTTAGTTATAATTGACATATAATTATTTCGGGTTGATGATTATGATTTTGGTATGCTACCGTATTGTAATCTAGGTGTAACTTTTAAGTGTGCGTGCTTAGCAAATCTGTCTCTTCGTCGATACATACATTAACGCTAGGCCCTACTGTCCTACAAAGAAAAGTGGAGAAACTTGGTGTTCAATTGACCAGTGTGGGAAAACAAAGTATTATTGTTTTTGCTAAGCTGTTCTGTGTTTATCGTGTGAATAATGACTTGCAATGACATACAGGAGTGTACGATCCCTGCCAGAGTGCATTCAGTTTGCACATGTGGTCCCTGTGTGGAGTTTCAGTCGCTGCGCTGAGCTTGCTTGCACTCGATCTTCTGAATCTGGTAGTTTAATAGACATGTCTAAGTCTCTGACCGTTAGGAGTCAATAACTGTTGTACAAAAAACACAACAGCATTGGCCAGATATGGTATTAGGACTTGGTCAAGTCTAGAATTTTAGAGCCATGGGTAAATGCACAACAAATGATGTCATAGTGACGTCCTCCGGTATTTTAGGCCAGCAAACACATCTACAGTATCCCACAAGTACAATGTGAACAAAGTTTGATGATGGGACACATACTTTTCGAGATATGGTGGTTTCAAGATTGGCTAACTAAATATTCAAGTCATTATAATTGAGTCAATTAATTATTGATGTTAAACTAACTACATTTAACGACAACTTCATGACATAAGCTTTGATAGGCCTATGATATAGGATCTGACTCTTTTTGTACTAAGCTAAGTATGACTTTAGGAGTGAGCAAAATGTGTGTACAAATCCTATGGGATTTTGACGGATAGAAAGAATAATAAGAAGAAAAACAAACTAGACATTAGTTGTTTGTGAACAAACAACACAAAGCTGTTCCATTTTGTTTTTACTTTGATTAAACGCTCGAGACCTTTAAAGTGACAGGCCTTTGACAGGCCTTTATTTTGACATAGAGTGTGCCTAAAAACCTAAACCTGATCTTCAAACTAATACTGACTCCGAAACTGATTTAACCCTGACCTTGAACCTGACACTAACTTTTATTTTCATTCTAACTTAACCCTGTGCTATAGGACCCCAATTCGTAGCCTCATCTGCCTGGTGCAGGATTTGTGATTTTTTAACTTGAACTTCCTGTTTGGACTGGAAGAAAGGTCAACTTTGGGTCCAATTTTTTGTATATAATGTTAAATGTGTGACAAGCTACCAAACGGCACAAAGATTATGAATTTATGACATGTTGTTCAGAAAAATGTATTTTTATAATCTGAACTTCCTATTTGGACCGGAAGGTAAGGTCATAAAATGGTCATCTCTTTGTGCTAAAAATGCCCAGAGGCTTGTGGGCATTACAAACAATTTGAGTTCGTGTATGATTGAAGAAAACTATCTGACCATTACTCTTCTCGTTTTCAGGAAGCGACAATGTTAATGTTTCCGGACCGCAAGATTGATGTTTATCATTTCTCTAAAATAAAATGTATGTTTTTTTAGCTGATTTTTATTTTATTTTTTAGGATAATGAGTTAGTGAGCATAAGTGGGACAATTGGTCATCTTAGCTGTCTACAGGTCCTTATGCTTCATAACAACCAGCTCTCTAAACTTGAAGAGACTGTCAATGAAATGAAGAAGATGCAAGCTCTCCACACCCTAAGTAACTATACAACTATACTCTATCACTTTAGCAAAACCACATACAAATATATTGACCGTATCACATGTGGAATGGTTAATTTATGGATCTAAGTTTATTGCTAAATGCTAAAAATAATTATTTTTTCCCAAGGCAGCTCTATATTATGTAAAATAAAATACTCTAGGAATCACATACCTGAATTGGCTCCATCATACTCTCTGTATGAACAAACCTACCCAATAGATTGGTTCTATCATACTTTCTCTATGAACAAACCTACCACATGAATTGGTTCTATCATACTTTCTCCACGAACAAACCTACCCCATGGATTGGTTCTATCATACTTTCTATATGAACAAACCTACCCCATAGATTGGTTCTATCATAAACTTGGTATCAACAAACCTACCCCATAGATTGGTTCTATCATACTTTCTCTATGAACAAACCTACCCCATGGATTGGTTCTATCATACACTTGGTATCAACAAACCTACCCCATGGATTGGTTCTATCATACTTTCTCTATGAACAAACCTACCCCATAGATTGGTTCTATCATAAACTTGGTATCAACAAACCTACCCCATAGATTGGTTCTATCATACTTTCTCTATGAACAAACCTACCCCATAGATTGGTTCTATCATAAACTTGGTATCAACAACCTACCCCATAGATTGGTTCTATCATACTTTCTCTATGAACAAACCTACCCCATGGATTGGTTCTATCATAACTTGGTATCAACAAACCTACCCCATGGATTGGTTCTATCATACTTTCTCTATGAACAAACCTACCCCATGGATTGGTTCTATCATACTTTCTCTATGAACAAACCTACCCCATGGATTGGTTCTATCATACTTCTCTATGAACAAACCTACCCCATGGATTGGTTCTATCATAAACTTGGTATCAACAAACCTACCCCATGGATTGGTTCTATCATACTTTCTCTATGAACAAACCTACCCCATGGATTGGTTCTATCATACTTTCTCTATGAACAAACCTACCCCATGGATTGGTTCTATCATACTTTCTCTATGAACAAACCTACCCCATGGATTGGTTCTATCATAAACTTGGTATCAACAAACCTACCCCATGGATTGGTTCTATCATACTTTCTCTATGAACAAACCTACCCCATGGATTGGTTCTATCATACTTTCTCTATGAACAAACCTACCCCATGGATTGGTTCTATCATAACTTGGTATCAACAAACCTACCCCATGGATTGGTTCTATCATACTTTCTCTATGAACAAACCTACCCCATGGATTGGTTCTATCATACACTTGGTATCAACAAACCTACCCCATGGATTGGTTCTATCATACTTTCTATATGAACAAACCTACCCCATAGATTGGTTCTATCATAAACTTGGTATCAACAAACCTACCCCATGGATTGGTTCTATCATACTTTCTATATGAACAAACCTACCCCATAGATTGGTTCTATCATAAACTTGGTATCAACAAACCTACCCCATGGATTGGTTCTATCATACACTTGGTATCAACAAACCTACCCCATAGATTGGTTCTATCATACACTTGGTATCAACAAACCTACCCCATAGATTGGTTCTATCATACTTTCTATATGAACAAACCTACCCCATGGATTGGTTTCATCATACACTTGGTATCAACAAACCTACCCCATGGATTGGTTTCATCATACACTTGGTATCAACAAACCTACCCCATGGATTGGTTCTATCATACACTCTGTAGGTACAAACTAACACCACAGATTAGTTCTATTTATCATAACTTTACATTTATATTTTTAATAGATTTATACCACAATCCACTTGCTCAAGAGTGTGACTATCGGTTGTTTGTTATCTTCAGTATTCCATCACTCAAGTTGCTTGACAGAGAAGGTAAGAATTTCAGTAGATCAGCAAATGTTTAGGTTTGGATTGTATAGTTTGATTATTACAGATTGAGTTTAAAGGATTCAAGGCAAAGTTGGTATCAGTTTATGTCATACATGTATGTTTTGAACGAAAAAGCAAAATTATAAATTCCATTTGAGAGGTTGGTAATGATGACCTCCAAAAAAAGGAATTTCATATAGGTTTTTATCCTTTACACTGATATTTGCTGAGCACTGTATAGTTAGTGTCATCTCTGCATTGTACATGTAGAGCCGATGTCTTAACTACTAGACCACCTACCTTGTACAATAGGACAGCTCTTTTCCTGTGTTAGCACTGGCTACTGCAATTTAATTTGCTATAATCGCATCAGGGATAAATAATTTTATTTTGATTGTCTTCCCTTTGCTTGTCGTTTTGACAATATCATTAAAAGGAAAGTTACAAATGGACCATGCAATTAAACAACTTACCACTGGGAATTCCTTTTTTTTTTTTATTCCATGCTTACTAACTTGCAATACTAATTTCCAGATTATTTCTTCATTTTTTTATATTTATTTGATTATGGTAAAACGTTTGGCGAGTATATTGACTCTGTCCTTAACAAGGAGAAATTTGAGATGGGCCTTGCCCTCGGGAGACTGCACCGGTGACAGAACCTCGTCACAGAGTCAGCAATCCCCCAAGCTTATGGAGGCTCTGTGGGCTGCCAGTCCTGTCAATCAGGCCGGGACAATATCCAGTCCCTGGTCCTGTTCGATGTTCACAGGACTAACCAACGTAAGGATTCTCACCCCGGCAAGGTTAAATTCAAATTTGTCTCCTCTGCCAAGGTTCTCCAAGCTGATCATAGCCACAGCAAATGCTTCGGTGAGCACTGCTTCCCCTTGTCATGAGGGCACTATAGCCACGCCGGACAGCCTACTATGTGGCTGGGTTAATAGTACAATACCGCTCAAAAGCAAATGTACTACTCGCACGCAATGGAGTGGAGGTGAGCCCTCTACTGCACCAACTGCCGTGTCGGATTTTGCTTCACTTTCGGGCCCTCAGCTCTCCTTGGACATTTCCTCAGATTTCTCCTGGGCTCGGCCCCGGTGAAAATCTAAGAAAGGTAAACGGGCCTCGTTGAGCCTGGGTACTTCCTCAAAGGGCTCGCAATTGGACAAATGGCACCATTCACACGTATCCATGTCCATGCCGTGTTTATGCAGGCTTTTCAATCAATCTCAACTTTGCTCTCGGCCATGGCGGCAGCCCACTTGCCCTGACCGGCCCCATTAGTTGTGATGGCATGCCCTCCCCCGCACAATCAGTATTATGATGCCCGGTGGCACATAAATCACAGGACTTGCCTCATAAGGTGAAACATGCCCAGGCTTCCCTGCCGGGACTGAACATTCACCTTTCAATTGCTTTTGCTTCTGAAATGGAGATTCAGGCAGATGCACTTGACCTGCTCCACTTGCCTGGGCTCACGCAACCGATCCATGTGGTTCCTTGAGCTATTCTCTGTCGCCAGCCAGTCCTTCCCCCTCCGGGGACTCGTCAAGACAGTGAGGTTGCTCAGCTGCAACAACTCTCCATTGCAGAGACAAAGCTCCACCTCGTACAAGGCGTCATGATCTAGGTTCCCACAACCAGAGTAGGCGTTGGCGCGTCCCTTTGTAAGTCACTCAGAAATTAACTTTTGTTGCGTACCTCTGAGGACTAAGCAAACTCAACAGTTTTATATTGTTTTAAGGTCGGAGAACAAGAATTTTCATGTTAGCGGGCTGAAATCCCTGCAGGTTTTTTCTTAACACTAATTTTGGGTAATTTTTAGTAAAAAACAGTATTTTGCTCATATTTTCCTTGTTATTTATCTATTTGGCAACCACGTTTAGCTAAAAGATTTAAAATATTGCAGACAACAATGAGACATCATGGTTGAGTATTTTGCTAATATGTCCCTTTTTATTCATTTGCTGGCAACCAAGCTTTGCAAATAGGTTTAGAATATTTTAGCAGATAACAATGAAACATCAGGGTGGAGTAATATCATTACATATTTTACACATTGAAAGTATAACTCCTTTTAATATTTTATGATATTCTCATTCAATGTCATTTTTTACAACAAGGGTCTTGAAACCCAAAATGGTGTAATTTTGTCCGTCCCTTACAGACCAAATACAACCTTTTTTTCTCCTAGTTACTCAACTCAACTTTTTTTAAAAGAAGTACGCTATCTTTTGACAGACTTCATCAACTTTCCAGAAATGATTTCTGACTGCAGTGATATACATGTAGCAAGAATTGCAACATCTGTATCCGGACTTTGGATCATGATTGCAGAATTTGTTGAAGCAGCATGTTGGCAGTGTAGCAGCATTCTTATGTCGGCTTCTTCTGGATCACTGAGGAGCTTCGGTACATCAGTAACACTCACTACATTTACCTCTTTGGCTTGTATCAATGAGGCCATTAAGCTTATCTAGAGTGGACTCTATCCAACATGAATTCAGAAACGTTATAAGGGCTTCCTTGTTTGGTCCACTTTTGAGGAAGTCTGCCCACTGTTTTGGTAACTTCTGCTCTGATCCATACATTAGACGAAGTTCAAGCGAAGCCTGTTTACAGTTTCTTACTTCTGCGAGTATGCTCAGCATATTTGATGCTTACACTCGGATAACGGTCGAAGACTACATCAACATGTGAGAATTAACTTGCCAAAGTGGGCACGACTCAAAACTTTAGACACGGGACAAATGTTGCCAATTCCCCGGAGTTTGATTGAACGGAATGGAGCAAACTCATCCCATCTATGAATAAGACAACACATCCCAAAGGTCTAACTCGCAAGCACAACTGATCACTAAGATCCTTGCAAATATTTGTCGGTCTGCTGCAATACTTTCTGCCATACCTTCCTTGTCTAAACATATTTTAAGATAAATAACTGGAAAACTCGAGAAAAAAACAAAACAAAACTCTCACTCAATCCAAGGAAACAATAACAATGGGTGATAAAACAAACTCACCTTCATCAACAGTTTCTGCAAGGCAGAGTTTGTCCAACAGTTGCTTTCATCCACGGGTGTTGTAATGTATTGTCTTCTTGCAAATTATGCAGGGCACCGGCAGTATTATTCTACTAGCAGTAGTAGCACTCGTACTATAGCCCCATTACTTTGTACTAGCTGTAACCTTGTGCATTTTTTTGGTGCTTGAGATGATGGTTAAATGAAATGACTTGGGTCGTCAGTTTCTACTCTTTTTTCACTACGTTTCTTTGCCCTCTGTATGTTTGTTTGTTTTGTTTGTGATCCGGCCGCTGATCGGGCTGACTCTGCCAAAGATAAACTGGTTGGAGGACACCTTGAAAAGAGTAGTTTCCTCAACCAGTAGACATTTTTGCTCATCTGAAACTTTCCAATTTGACTTTTGTTGTTTATTTCTTGATAATTTTGCCCAAAAATATGCATAAACCCATTGTCAAAAACGATCTATGACCCTACCTTTAAGACTATACACACAATATATAATTTGCTGAATGGTGTCATGGTGTATGTCAGTATGTTATTGGAACTCCTCTGAATTCTGCGGAATTTGCACTGAAAATGGTATTGATTTCTTCTTCACAGAACAGAACCTCAACAAACAATGAACAACAACTTTTCAGAATTGACCAAGTTCTAGGAGGGAGAACAAGATGAAATTTCATGGGTTTTGCAGGCCTTTTTCACTGTTGTTAGTGGCTGCCCGTTACTGCGTGCAGTGTCAACTGATTGTATGTATTGTGTGTAGGGAGTGTCTACCAGTTGAAACCTAGGATTTTAACAAAAGGGATCTGGGTGTTTTTACAGGAAAAAATGCCCTTTTAAGTGTTTCAAAAGGAAGGGGGATATAGGCCTATGGGCTGGGGACTGTTTTCATTTCTTGAAAAACAATATTTGCCACTTCAAAAGAGTTGTTTTGATGGGCCGCACATAGCTCCAATGCTGCGTGCAGTGTTCTGTATCAATTGTGTGTACATACATGTAATATTTAACAAGTCCAACAATTTAGGTTTGCTAACCGCCCAATCTAAAAATAACTCAGCTAGCGGGATGTACATGTACCACATTTTTCCCACTAGTTTTAATTATATAAGAATTGTATTTTTAATCAATTTATAATCAGAAATCTACCGCTAAATTGAATTTTCTATTAAATATTCTTTTTTAAGCAAAAAGCAAGCAAAATGTTGCACCTCATTTATAAAGGTTCCAAAAGCAATTACCATGCAAGAAACAACAGTTTTCAAAGCAGTAAAGTGAACTTTTTTTAAATAGCTTGTTTTGGGTGATCATTGATGCATTAAAAATGTTGGCATATTTATTGTTGTTTGTAGAGGTTCGCGGATGCAAGACTTCTGAAGCTCAGCGCCACTTTAAACCCAACGAGAAACAAGCAGTAGATAGCGTTGCATTTGGAAGAAGATGGTTTAAGTCTGCAGTCACAGATTCAGTAGGGTCGGTGAATGCTTCCAAGGCCCAAATCCACACCACACTGGCAGGAGATTCTACCACTCAAGTCGACACTGATAAGTAAAGTACCTCTTATCTTTTTCTTTCTTGTTTCAATTTATAGGACACACATTCTACACGGCCAACACAACAAAAATAGCAAAAGCTTTAAATAAATCAACATAAAGTCCCACATTTATGTGATGTACATGTTTTTATGAAGTTTAATTTATGGTTGTCAAAATACCTAAAAAGTAAGAAATCATATGTTACTTGATGAGGAGTTTTTTCCAGATCACATTCAAATTATAATTTTTAAAAGAAAATGGCTGTCTTTGGTTTTTCCAAAGTAGGTGCGAAATCTAGTTAAACTATAGTTTTCAAAAAGTGCCTTATGCTGGGTGGGATGAAAGCCCCATATTGAGCCTATTTACCTTTATTGTGTATGCTGTCTTACACAAATGGAGCAATGCTGCTGTACTGAGGAAGCACAAGTGGCCAAAGATATCCCAATGGATTGATAATTAGCTTCACTTTGTCATGCATAGTTGCCATGAAAAAAACACACACAGAATGATACCATCATTAACTATACAAATCAGTCTTTGGCTTTTCTTTCACAAATCATTTTTATTTTCAACAAAAGAAGCAGAGCTAAAGGAAATTTTGAAATGACACAAGTTTATACCTCTACGTACCTGTAAGAGCGCCCTCTAAAGCCCACTTTGTCAACCTGTCGGCCAACTCGTCCTCTTTTCTCATCATTTTTTGGAGTATGATGTGCCTCAATGGGTTCAGCTTTACCTGTTTGAGAGCAAACTTGATATTACTTACATTAAAAACTTTTGCCCAGCCATCTTATATTCTAAGTAGTTATGCAATTAAGGAAATATGCAATTGTTTGAATCTAAGGTTACCAAAACAAAATTTCATATCAGATATACAGCACGTTTGGGTAACAGCAAGTAATTTATTCACCAAAGTTTCTTCAATATTGTCAAAAAGTGCATTTGTTTACATGAAATATTTTCCTGTGTTTTCTAAACTTGACATTCTACATGCTACATAATTATGGGGCGCCGTTTGTCAATTAATTGTTTAGCGTTTTTTTGACCTGTTTTTACCATGGTTTGTAACAATTAGATGTAAACCATAGAAATTGCTGTCAATTTTTTTATGGTTTACATACCATGAATATACCAATCAAAGCTTATAAATCATGGTTTGTAAACCATGAAAATTTAATCATCATAAAACATAGTTTATAAAGCATGTTTATAAACCATGAAAACAAGCGTCATAAAACGTGGTTTATAAACCATGAAAAATAAAGCACCTTCAAAACATGGTTTATAAACCATAAAACTTATAGCATCATGGTTTAAAAATCATGGTTTATAAACCATGAAAAGTGAAGCACCTTAAAAACATGGTTTATAAACCATGAAAATTTGAGCACCAGAAAACATGGTTTACAAACAATGAAAAACCGTGTGTTCACAAATCATGGTTTAATAAACCATACAAACTGAACACAGGTTTCATTCAACCTCCTTCCCATTCTGGTTGATCGCCACTGCGTTGACTATTTTTACAAAAAAAACATTTTTCCCGTGAAAAATATGTATGCACGATGGTTCCAGTCAGTTTTAAAAGTGGTTCCAGATACACTCTGATTACAACCATTGTTTTTGATGGTATTTTAATCTTGAACCAGGCTGAAGTGAGCACCGAATTTCTCCTCAGCGCCGAATTTCAAAATTTCCGCTAAAGACCGTCACTACATGTCACCACTATCAGGAATGCAATAACAACACAAAGATGGCGAGTGCTTCATGCGAAATTGTATTATTTTTGATAATTAATAATTTTGTTACATCCCTGGCTATATCTCCTGAGCGGAAAAAAATTCTCAGCTCACTAATTAGCTCAGCCGAATTAATTAAAATCTAAAAGTGTTAAATTAGCCCATTATAATGAAGCACAAAATACAATTGACATGCCCTACTTTGAGGAAAGTTGTGTCATCTTTAATTTATGAAATTTTAATTATTTTTGTTCATAGAACTGTTTGTATGGTGTTCCATATGTGCCACTCCTTTGGAAATTACGAAAAACAACAATTTCTATGGTTTACATCTAATTGTTACAAACCATGGTAAAAACAGGTCAAAAAAACGCTCAACAATTAATTGACAAACGGCGCCCCATACATAATTGTGCACGAGTTGGTCAGAGTACAAATTTCTGTAGGTGGCAATGTGTGTTCTGTTGCAGACGATGCACAGTTTCCGGGCAAGAAAATTACAAACTACTGAACATATTTTAAAAGAATATTCCAATACCTTTGTAGTTTTAAAACCAGAAGTATGTTTATTCTCACACAAAAAAACAATATGATTTGTTTTTTACACAAAGCAGTTCTGAACAGCTGTCAGAGATTAAAGGTGGAAGAAGGAGGTCAGCCATGCAGTATTCTCACTTCGATTGGTCCAAAGTTCCACTGGCACAGGAAAGAAGGACGAACAAAACATTTGACGCTTCATCAAAGGCACAAATTGTAACGGTACGATTTAGATGAGGGACATACATTGGTTCAGAAAAGTTTGGTTTATTTTTTTGACCACAGATAATTAAACTTTAAAAAAGAAAAAAATGCTCTGGTAGGTTGGTTCATTATCGAATTTTGATTTTGTTCCCCCCCCCATTTAAGCAATTTTTGCCAATATTGCCAAATGTGTTCAAGAATACACCCAAGACTTGCATAGTCTTTGAAATGACAATTGTTAAACACAAACATTTGTGTGAAAAGGTTCAGAAAGTTCTTAACTATGATAGCGATCCATAGATGATGTATTTGAAGGAAGCAGTAACTCGTTTCAATTGTGATCAGAACTTCGGAAGGCCAAGGCTTAGTTTTGATTCATTAATGCCCCATCCATACAAATTAGGATCACAATGTTATTTGATAGATTTTATAATAGGAAACAATGTTTTCTTGGTGTAAGTGGTCGGTGTCATTTTTTATTTTTTTTTATTTTTATTTTTTTTTTGGGGGGGGGTACTGTAAAATTTGCGTGTGACAAGTCTCTTCTATATTCCGAAAATAAGAAATACATGTGTGAAGCTCAAAAATACGTCATTGACAACAATCGGATATTGTGCTTGTCTCAACTTTTCAGCTGTACACATTACCGTAAGCCACAAACTTCCCTCGCGTACACAATTTTCCCAATAAGTGTATTCTTTGTTGTGTCTTCGGTGGTGATTTATACCATTGAATACTTGGTACCATCCTACAACTTTCTTTATTCATTTTTACTCCAAAAGTCAAGATGACAAAGTAGAATTTATGTGTAACTCAATCTTTCAAAATGATCTAAACAACACAATGTAATACTTTTTCATTTTGAAAAAATCTATTAATAACAATCATTACATATAATTAGATCTTTGGCCAAATATTTTCCTTGCTGTCACCATTAAATAAATTAAACTAATAAATTCATCATAATTATAAGATTACAGTTTTTGTCTGTATCAGTCCCAACAATCTGCTTTACAGTTTTGATCAGAGTCCTGTTATTAAGAAAACTACTTTCCTTGTACAGGGTTTAGCAGTTGGCGCATAGGCAATTTACTTCATTGTGGCAATTTGTAAAATGTTGAGAAACACTGCAAACTCTTATATGTCCCATAAAGGAAGAATAGTAACCTGCTGTGGTGGCTTGTATTACTCAACAATGTCGATACCATCAAAACCAATAACTAACTCGTTCGACCTTAATTAATAGTAGAAAAATGCCCCAGCAATTATGCCTCAATCATTTCCACAGTGTAACAGCCTTTTGTAAATTTGAAAGGAACAACCGATATATTGGGCAGTAAGCTCAAATTAAGGGCTTCAAAACAACCTATTTTCTGATACAAAATGAGTCTCAAAGCATTCTAAACACTCTTATAGTCACAGGGCACTTTTTAAATTGTTTGTGTCTAATCAACCTGAGATTCAAACTAATGGCTTCAGAACAACCTGTTTTCTCATACAAAATGAGTCTCAAAGCATTCTGTGCACTCATAGAGTCACACGGCACTTTTTAAATTTGTTTGTATCCAACCAACCTGAGATTCAACTAATGGCTTCAGAACAACTTGTTTTATTATACAAAATAAGTCTAAGAGCATTCTGAGCACTCAATGAGTCTCAGGGCACCTTTTAAATTGTTTTGTCTCCAACCAACCTGAGATGAATCTCGTATCTTCAGAACAACCTGTTTTCTTATACAAAATGAGTCTAAGAGCACTCATAGAGTCAGAGGGCACTTTTTGAATTTGTTTGTCTCCAATCAACTACTGGCTTCAGAACAACCTGTTTTCCGATACATAATAAGACTAAGAGCATTCTGAGCACTCATCGAGTCACAGGGCACTTTTTAAATCTGTTTGTCTCCAATCAACCTGAAATTAAACTCATGGCTTCAGAACAACCTGTTTTCTTACACATAATGAATGTCAGAGCATTATGTGCACTCATTGAGTCACAGGGCACTTTTTAAATGTGTTTGTCTCCAAATCAACTACTGGCTTCAGAACAACCTGTTTTCTTACACATAATGAATGTCAGAGCATTCTGTGCACTCAATGAGTCTGAAGGCACTCAAATCAAGCTGAGTTTCAACTCGTATCTTCAGAACAACCTTTTTTCTTAATACAAAATGAGTCTCTGAGCACTCATACAGTCACAGGGCACTTTTTAAATGTGTTTGTCTCCAATCAACCTGAGATTCAAATTAAGGGCTTCAAAACAACCTATTTTCTGATACAAAATGAGTCTCAAAGCATTCTAAACACTCATATAGTCACAGGGCACTTTTTAAATTGTTTGTGTCTAATCAACCTGAGATTCAAACTGATGGCTTCAGAACAACCTGTTTTCTCATACAAAATGAGTCTCAAAGCATTCTGTGCACTCATAGAGTCACAGGGCACTTTTTAAATTTGTTTGTCTCCAATCAAGATGAGATTCAATTAAATTCTTCAGAACAACCTGTTTTCTTATTCAAAATATGTCTAAGAGCATTCTGAGCACTCAGTGAGTCTCAGGGCAGTTTTTAAATTTGTTTATGTCTAATTGTCATGAAATTCAACTCATATCTTCAGAACAACCTGTTTTCTTATACAAAATGAGTCTCTGAGCACTCATAGAGTCACAGGGCACTCTTTAAATGTGTTTGTCCCCAATAACTACTGGCTTCAGAACAACCTGTTTTCTGAAACATAATAAGTCTAAGAGCATTCTGAGCAATCAGTGAGTCTCAGGGCAGTTTTTAAATTTGTTTATGTCTAATTGTCATGAAATTCAACTAATAGCTTCAAAACAACCCGTTTTTTATACAAAATAGGTCTAAGAGCATTCTGTGCACTCATTGAGTCACATGGCACTTTTAAAATTTGTTTGTCTCCAATCAAGATGAGATTCAATTTAATTCTTCAGAACAACCCGTTTTTTATACAAAATAGGTCTAAGAGCATTCTGTGCACTCATTGAGTCACATGGCACTTTTGAAATTTGTTTGTCTCCAATCAAGATGGGATTCAATTAAATTCTTCAGAACAACCTGTTTTCTTATACAAAATGAGTCTCAGAGCATTCTGAGCACTCATAGAGTCATAGGGCACTTTTTAAATTTGTTTGTCTCCAATCAAACTTAGATACAACTAATGGCGTAAAAACAACCTGTTTTCTTATTCAAAATATGTCTAAGAGCATTCTGAGCACTCATTGAGTCACAAGACACCTTTTTAAATTGTTTTGTCTCCAATCAACCTGAGATTCAAATTAAGGGCTCCAAAACAACCTATTTTCTGATACAAAATGAGTCTCAAAGCATTCTAAACACTCTTATAGTCACAGGGCACTTTTTAAATTGTTTGTGTCTAATCAACCTGAGATTCAAACTAATGGCTTCAGAACAACCTGTTTTCTCATACAAAATGAGTCTCAAAGCATTCTGTGCACTCATAGAGTCACACGGCACTTTTTAAATTTGTTTGTCTCCAATTAAGATGAGATTCAACTAATGGCTTCAGAAAAACTTGTTTTATTATACAAAATGAGTGTCAGAGCATTCTGTGCACTCAGTTAGTCTCAGGGCACTTTTTAAATTTGTTTGTCTCCAACCAACCTGAGATTCAACTAATGGCTTCAGAACAACCTGTTTCCTATTCAAAATAAGTCTAAGAGCATTCTGAGCACTCAATGAGTCTCAGGGCACCTTTTAAATTGTTTTGTCTCCAATCAACCTGAAATTAAACTCATGGCTTCAGAACAACCTGTTTTCTTACACATAATGAATGTCAGAGCATTATGTGCACTCAATGAGTCTAAAGGCACTTTTTAAATTTGTTTGTCTCCAATCAACCTGAGATTCAACCTATGGCTTCAGAACAAGCACTCATCGAGTCACAGGGCACTTTTTTAAATCTGTTTGTCTCCAATCAACCTGAAATTAAACTCATGGCTTCAGAACAACCTGTTTTATTACACATAATGAATGTCAGAGCATTCTGTGCACTCAATGAGTTTAAAGGCACTTTTTAAATTTGTTTATCTCCAATCAAGCTGAGATTCAACTCGTATCTTCAGAACAACCTGTTTTCTTAATACAAAATGAGTCTCTGAGCACTCATTGAGTCACAGGGCACTTTTTAAATGTGTTTGTCTCCAAATCAACTACTGGCTTCAGAACAACCTGTTTTCTTACACATAATGAATGTCAGAGCATTCTGTGCACTCAATGAGTCTGAAGGCACTTTTTAAATTTGTTTGTCTCAAATCAAGCTGAGTTTCAACTCGTATCTTCAGAACAACCTTTTTTCTTAATACAAAATGAGTCTCTGAGCACTCATACAGTCACAGGGCACTTTTTAAATGTGTTTGTCTCCAATCAACCTGAGATTCAAATTAAGGGCTTCAAAACAACCTATTTTCTGATACAAAATGAGTCTCAAAGCATTCTAAACACTCATATAGTCACAGGGCACTTTTTAAATTGTGTTGTCTCCAATCAAACTGAGATTCAACTCGTATCTTCAGAACAACCTGTTTTCTTATACAAAATGAGTCTAAGAGCACTCATAGAGTCAGAGGGCACTTTTTGAATTTGTTTGTCTCCAATCAACTACTGGCTTCAGAACAACCTGTTTTCCGATACATAATAAGACTAAGAGCATTCTGAGCACTCATCGAGTCACAGGGCACTTTTTAAATCTGTTTGTCTCCAATCAACCTGAAATTAAACTCATGGCTTCAGAACAACCTGTTTTCTTACACATAATGAATGTCAGAGCATTATGTGCACTCAATGAGTCTAAAGGCACTTTTTAAATTTGTTTGTCTCCAATCAACTACTGGCTTCAGAACAACCTGTTTTCCGATACATAATAAGACTAAGAGCTTTCTGAGCACTCATCGAGTCACAGGGCACTTTTTAAATCTGTTTGTCTCCAATCAACCTGAAATTAAAAACTCATGGCTTCAGAACAACCTGTTTTCTTACACATAATGAATGTCAGAGCATTATGTGCACTCAATGAGTCTAAAGGCACTTTTTAAATTTGTTTGTCTCCAATCAAGATGAGATTCAATTAAATTCTTCAGAACAACCTGTTTTCTTATTCAAAATATGTCTAAGAGCATTCTGAGCACTCATTGAGTCACAAGACACCTTTTAAATTGTTTTGTCTCCAATCAATCTGAGATTCAACTCATATCGTCAGAACAACCTGTTTTCTTATACAAAATGAGTCTCTGAGCACTCATAGAGTCACAGGGCACTTTTTAAATTTGTTTGTCTCCAATCAACATGAGATTCAATTAAATTCTTCAGAACAACCTGTTTTCTTATTCAAAATATGTCTAAGAGCATTCTGAGCACTCATTGAGTCACAAGACACCTTTTAAATTGTTTTGTCTCCAATCAAACTGAGATTCAACTCATATCTTCAGAAAACCTGTTTTCTTATACAAAATGAGTCTCTGAGCACTCATAGAGTCACAGGGCACTTTTTAAATGTGTTTGCCTACAAATCAACTACTGGCTTCAGAACAACCTGTTTTCTGATACATACTAAGTCTTAGAGAATTCTGAGCAATCAGTGAGTCTCAGGGCATTTTTAAAATTTGTTTGTATCTAATCGTCATGAAATTCAACTAATGGTTTCAAAACAACCCGTTTTTTATACAAAATAGGTCTAAGAGCATTCTGAGCACAAATCAGTCCAGGCACTATTTAAATTGTTTGTCTCCAATCAACTGAATTAAACTCTGGCTTTCAGAACAACCTGTTTTCTTAACAACATAATGTCAGAGCATCTGTGCATCATGAGTCCAGGGCACCTTTTAATTTGTTTGTCTCCAATCAAGCTGAGATTCAACTCGTATCTTCAGAACAAATCTGTTTTCTGATACAAATAAGTCTAAGAGCATTCTGAGCATCAATGAGTCCAGGGCACTTTTTAATTTCGTTTGTCTCAAATCAAGCTGAAATTAAATAATGGTTTAGAACAACCTGTAATTGTTTGTCTCAAAAAGCTAAATTAAATATGCTTAGACAAATCATCGAGTCACAGGGCACTTTTTTAATCTGTTTGTTCAATCAACCTGAAATTAAACTATGGCTTCAGAACAACCTTTTTTTTACACAAATGAATGTCAGAGCATTCTGTGCACTCAATGAGTCTAAAGGCACTTTTAAATTTGTTTATCTCCAATCAAGCTGAGATTAACTCGTATGCTTCGAACAACCTGTTTTCTTATACAAAATGAGTTTGAGCAACAGAAGTTCCTGGGCACTTTTTAAGATGTTTTGGTTTCTTCAAATCAACTATGGCTTTGAACAACTGTTTTCTCATACACTAATGAATGTTCAGAGCATTCTGTTCATCAATAGTCTTAGGCACTTTTAAATTTGTTTGTCTCAATTCAAGCATCAGTTTCAACTCGTATTTCAAACCTTTTTTCATAATAACAAATGAGTTCTGAGCACTCATACAGTCACAGGGCACTTTTTAAATGTGTTTGTCTCCAATCAACCTGAATTCAAATATAGGCTTCAAACAACCTATTTTCTGATACAAAATGAGTCAAGCATTCTAGACACTCATATAGTCTCAGGGCACTTTTTAATTTGTTTTGTCTAATCAAGCTGAGATTCATACTGATGCTTCGAACAACCTGTTTTCTATACAAATGAGTCTCAAATTTCTGTGCACTCATAGAGTCACAGCACTTTTAAATTGTTTGTCTCCAATCAAATAATCAATGTAATTCTTCAGAACAACTGTTTTCTTATTAATAATAGTCTAGAGCATTCTGAGCAATCATGAGTCACAAGACACCTTTTAAATTGTTTTGTCTCCAATCAACTGAGATTCAACTCATATCGTCAGAACAACTGTTTTCTTATACAAAATGAGTCCTGAGCACTCATAGAGTCCAGCACTTTAATTTGTTTGTCTCCAATCAAGATGAGATTCAATTAATCTAACACCTGTTTTCTGATTCAAAATATGTCTTAGAGCATTCTGAGCAATCATTGAGTCACAAGGACACTTTTAATTTGTTTTGTCTCAATCAACTGAGATTCAACTCATGTTCTAAAGAACAACCTGTTTTTCTATACAAAATGGGTCTAAGAGCATCATAGGAGTCACAGGGCACTTTTTAATTTGTTTTGTCTCCAATCATAGATGAATTCAATTAAATTTTCAGAACAACCTTTTTCTTATTCAAATATGTCTAAGAGCATTCTGAGCACTCATTGAGTCACAGGCACCTTTTAAATTGTTTTGTCTAATCAAACTGAGATTCAACTATATCTTCAGAACAACCTGTTTTCTTATACAAAAATGAGTCTCTGAGCACTCAATGAGTCACAGGGCACTTTTTAAATTTTTTGCTACAATCAACTACTGGATTAAACTCTGTTTCTGATACATACTAGTTCTTAGAGAATTAGCAACAGTGAGTCTCAGGCATTTTAAATTGTTTGTATCTAACGTATGAAATAAACGTAATGTTCAACACGTTTTTCTTATACAAAATAGGTCTAATGAGCATTATGAGCCACAATCAGTCTCAGGCATTTTTAAATTTGTTTGTCTCCAATCAACCTGAAATTAAATCTTGGCTTCAGAACAACCTGTTTTCTTATACAACATGAATGTCAGAGCATTCTGTGCAATCAATGAGTCTCAGGGCACCTTTTAATTTGTTTTGTCTCCAATCAAGCTGAGATTCAACTCGTATCTTCAGAACAACCTGTTTTCTGATACAAAATAAGTCTAAGAGCATTCTGAGCACTCAATGAGTCTCAGGGCACTTTTTAAATTCGTTTGTCTCAAATCAAGCTGAAATTAAACTAATGGCTTTAGAACAACCTGTTAAATTCGTTTGTCTCAAATCAAGCTGAAATTAAACTAATGGCTTCAGAACAACCTGTTTTCTTATACAATATGAGTCTCTGAGCACTCATAGAGTCAGGGGCACTTTTTAAATTTGTTTGTCTCCAATCAACTACTGGCTTCAGAACAACCTGTTTTCCGATACATAATAAGACTAAGAGCATTCTGAGCACTCATCGAGTCACAGGGCACTTTTTAAATCTGTTTGTCTCCAATCAACCTGCAATTAAACTCATGGCTTCAGAACAACCTGTTTTCTTACACATAATGAATGTCAGAGCATTATGTGCACTCAATGAGTCTAAAGGCACTTTTTAAATTTGTTTGTCTCCAATCAACTACTGGCTTCAGAACAACTGTTTTCTTACACATAATGAATGTCAGAGCATTCTGTGCACTCAATGAGTCTAAAGGCACTTTTTTAATTTGTTTGTCTCCAATCAACTACTGGCTTCAGAACAACCTGTTTTTTACACATAATGAATGTCAGGCATTCTGTGCACTCAATGATTCTAAAAGCACTTTTTAAATTTGTTTGTCTCCAATCAACTACTGGCTTCAGAACAACCTGTTTTCTTACACATAATGAATGTCAGAGCATTCTGTGCACTCAATGAGTCTAAAAGCACTTTTTAAATTTGTTTGTCTCAAATCAAGCTGAGATTCAACTCGTATCTTCAGAACAACCTGTTTTCTTAATACAAAATGAGTCTCTGAGCACTCATAGAGTCACAGGGCACTTTTTAAATGCGTTTGTCCCAATAACTACTGGCTTCAGAACAACCTGTTTTCTGAAACATAATAAGTCTAAGAGCATTCTGAGCAATCAGTGAGTCTCAGGGCAGTTTTTAAATTTGTTTATGTCTAATTGTCATGAAATTCAACTAATAGCTTCAAAACAACCCGTTTTTTATACAAAATAGGTCTAAGAGCATTCTGTGCACTCATTGAGTCACATGGCACTTTTGAAATTTGTTTGTCTCCAATCAAGATGAGATTCAATTAAATTCTTCAGAAACAACCTGTTTTCTTATACAAAATGAGTCCTAGAGCATTCTGAGCACTCATAGAGTCATAGGGCACTTTTTAAATTTGTTTGTCTCCAATCAAACTTAGATACAACTAATGGCGTAAAAACAACCTGTTTTCTGATACAAAATGAGTCTCAAAGCATTCTAAACACTCATATAGTCACAGGGCACTTTTTAAATTGTTTGTGTCAATCAACCTGAGATTCAAACTAATGGCTTCAGAACAACCTGTTTTCTCATACTGTTTTCTTATACAAAATGAGTCTCTGAGCACTCATAGAGTCACAGGGCACTTTTTAAATGTGTGCGTCTCCAATCAACTACTGGCTTCAGAACAAGCTGTTTTCTGATACATAATAAGTCTAAGAGCATTCTGAGCACACAATGAGTCTCAGGGCACTTTTTAAATTATTTTGTCTCCAATCAAAACTGAGATTCAACTCATGGCTTCCGAACAACTGTTTTTTATACAAAATGAGTCATAGAGCATTCTGTGATCAACGAGTCTCAGGGCACATTTTAAATTATTTTGTCTCCAATCAAGCTGAGATTCAACTCATGGCTTCCAAACAACCTGTTTTCCTGATACAAAATGAGTCTCCGAGCATTCTGAGCACTCAATGAGTCTCAGAGCACTATTTAAATTTGTTTGTCTCGATCAACTGAGATTCAACCTATGGCTTCAGAACAAGCATCATTGAGTTCAGAGGGCACTTTTAAATCTGTTTGTCTCCAATCAAGCTGAGATTCAATTCGTATCTTCAGAACAACCTGTTTTCTTATACAAAATGAGTCTCTGAGCACTCATAGAGTCACAGGGCACTTTTTAAATTTGTTTGTCTCCAATTAAGATGAGATTCAACTGATGGCTTCAAACAACTTGTTTTATTATTCAAAATGAGTGTCAGAGGATTCTGTGCACTCAGTTAGTCTCAGGGCACTTTTTAAATTTGTTTGTCTCCAATCAACTGAGATTCAACTATGGCTTCAGAACAACCTGTTTTCCGATACATAATAAGACTTAGAGCATTCTGAGCACTCATCGAGTCACAGGGCACTTTTGAAATCTGTTTGTCTCCAATCAACCTGAAATTAAACTCATGGCTTCAGAACAACCTGTTTTCTTACACATAATGAAAATTTGTTTGTCTCAAATCAAGCTGATATTCAATCGTATCTCGAACAACCTGTTTTCTTAATACAAAATGAGTCTCTGAGCACTCATAGAGTCACAGGGCACTTTTTAAATGTGTTTGGCCCCAATAACTACTGGCTTCAGAACAACCTGTTTTCTGAAACATAATCAGTCTAAGAGCATTCTGAGCAATCAGTGAGTGTCAGGGCAGTTTTTAAATTTGTTTGTGCCTAATTGTCATGAAATTCAACTAATAGCTTCAAAACAACCGTTTTTTATACAAAATAGGTCTAAGAGCATTCTGTGCACTCATTGAGACACATGGCACTTTTGAAATTTGTTTGTCTCAATCAACTGAGATTCAAATTAAGGCTTCAAAACAACCTATTTTCTGATACAAAATGAGTCTCAAAGCATTCTAAACACTCATATAGTCACAGGGCACTTTTTAAATTTGTTTGTCTCCAATCAAGATGAGATTCAATTTAATTCTTCAGAAAACCTGTTTTCTTATTCAAAATATGTCTAAGAGCATTCTGATCACTCATTGAGTCACAAGACACTTTTTAAATTGTTTTGTCTCCAATCAAACTGAGATTCAAACTCATATTCTTTAGAACAACCTGTTTTCTTATACAAAATGAGTCTAAGAGCATTCTGAGAAATCAGTGAGTCTCAGGGCACTTTTAAAATTTGTTTGTCTCCAATCAACTACTGGCTTCAGAACAACCTGTTTTCTGATACATAATAAGTCTAAGAGCATTCTGAGCAATCAGTGAGTCTCAGGGCACTTTTTAAATTTGTTTGTCTACATCATGTTGAGATTCAACTAATGGCTTCAGAACAAGCACTCATCGAGTCACAGGGCACTTTTTAAATTTGTTTGTCTCCAATCAACTACTGGCTTCAGAACAACCTGTTTTTGATACATAATAAATAAGTCTAAGAGCACTATTTAAATTTGATTGTCTCCAATCAACCTGAGATTCAACCTATGGCTTCAGAACAAGCACTCATCGAGTCACAGGGCACTTTTTAAATCTGTTTGTCTCCAATCAACCTGAAATTAAACTCATGGCTTCCGAACAACCTGTTTTCTTATACAAATGAATGTCAGCACTTTTTAAATTGTTTGTGTCTAATCAACCTGAGATTCAAACTAATGGCTAGAGAACAACCTGTTTTCTCATACAAAATGAGTCTCAAAGCATTCTGTGCACTCATTGAGTCACAGGGCACTTTTTAAATTTGTTTGTCTCCAATCAAGATGAGATTCAATTTAATTCTTCAGAAAAACCTGTTTTCTTATTCAAAATATGTCTAAGAGCATTCTGATCACTCATTGAGTCACAAGACACCTTTTTAAATTGTTTTGTCTCCAATCAAACTGAGATTCAACTCATATCTTTAGAACAACCTGTTTTCTTATACAAAATGAGTCTAAGAGCATTCTGAGCAATCAGTGAGTCTCAGGGCACTTTTAAAATTTGTTTGTCTCCAACCAACTACTGGCTTCAGAACAACCTGTTTTCTGATACATAATAAGTCTAAGAGCATTCTGAGCAATCAGTGAGTCTCAGGGCACTTTTTAAATTTGTTTGTCTACATCATGTTGAGATTCAACTAATGGCGTCAGAACAAGCACTCATCGAGTCACAGGGCACTTTTTAAATTTGTTTGTCTCCAATCAACTACTGGCTTCAGAACAACCTGTTTTCTGATACATAATAAATAAGTCTAAGAGCACTATTTAAATTTGATTGTCTCCAATCAACCTGAGATTCAACCTATGGCTTCAGAACAAGCACTCATCGAGTCACAGGGCACTTTTTAAATCTGTTTGTCTCCAATCAACCTGAAATTAAACTCATGGCTTCCGAACAACCTGTTTTCTTATACAAAATGAATGTCAGAGCATGCTGTGCACTCAATGAGTCTCAGGGCACCTTTTAATTTGTTTTGTCTCCAATCAAGCTGAGATTCAACTCATATCTTCAGAACAACCTGTTTTCTTATACAAAATGAGTCTCTGAGCACTCATAGAGTCACAGGGCACTTTTTAAATGTGTTTGTCTCCAATCAACTACTGGCTTCAGAACAAGCTGTTTTCTGATACATAATAAGTCTAAGAGCATTCTGAGCACTCAATGAGTCTCAGGGCACTTTTTAAATTATTTTGTCTCCAATCAACTACTGGCTTCAGAATAAGCTGTTTTCTGATACATAATAAGTCTAAAAGCATTCTGAGCACTCAATGAGTCTCAGGGCACTTTTTAAATTATTTTGTCTCCAATCAACTACTGGCTTCAGAATAAGCTGTTTTCTGATACATAATAAGTCTAAGAGCATTCTGAGCACACAATGAGTCTCAGGGCACTTTTTAAATTATTTTGTCTCCAATCAAGCTGAGATTCAACTCATGGCTTCCGAACAACCTGTTTTCTTATACAAAATGAGTCATAGAGCATTCTGTGATCAATGAGTCTCAGGGCACATTTTAAATTATTTTGTCTCAAATCAAGCTGAAATTCAACTCATGGCTTCCGAACAACCTGTTTTCTTTATACAAAATGAGTCATAGAGCATTCTGTGATCAATGAGTCTCAGGGCACATTTTAAATTATTTTGTCTCAAATCAAGCTGAGATTCAACTCATGGCTTCCGAACAACCTGTTTTCTTATACAAAATGAGTCATAGAGCATTCATGATCAATGAGTCTCAGGGCACATTTTAAATTATTTTGTCTGAAATCAAGCTGAGATTCAACTCATGGCTTCCGAACAACCTGTTTTCCTGATACAAAATGAGTCTCCGAGCATTCTGAGCACTCAATGAGTCTCAGAGCACTATTTAAATTTGTTTGTCTCGAATCAACCTGAGATTCAACCTATGGCTTCAGAACAAGCACTCATCGAGTCACAGGGCACTTTTTAAATCTGTTTGTCTCCAATCAACCTGAAATTAAACTCATGGTTTCAGAACAACCTGTTCTCTTATACAAAATGAATGTAAGAGCATTCTGTGCACTCAATGAGTCTCAGGGCACCTTTTAATTTGTTTTGTCTCCAATCAAGCTGAGATTCAACTCGTATCTTCGGAACAAGCTGTTTTCTTATACAAAATGAGTCTCTGAGCACTCATAGAGTCACAATTTGTTTTGTCTCCAATCAACTACTGGCTTCAGAACAAGCTGTTTTCTGATACATAATAAGTCATAGAGCATTCTGAGCAATCAGTGAGTCTCAGGGCACCTTTTAATTAGTTTTGTCTCCAATCAAGCTGAGATTCAACTCGTATCTTCAGAACAAGCTGTTTTCTTATACAAAATGAGTCTCTGAGCACTCATAGAGTCACAATTTGTTTGTCTCCAATCAACTACTGGCTTCAGAACAACCTGTTTTCTGATACATAATAAGTCTAAGAGCATTCTGAGCAATCAGTGAGTCACAGGGCACTTTCTAATTTTGTTTGTGTCTAATCATCCTGAAATTCAAGTAATGGTTTCAGAACAACCTTTTTTCTGATACAAACTAGGTCTAAGAGTATTCTGAGCAATCAGTGAGTCACAGGGCACTTTTTTAATTTGTTTGTGTCTAATCAACCTGAAATTCAACTAATGGCTTCAGAACAACCTATTTTCTTATACAAAATGAGTCACTGAGCATTCTGAGCACTCAATGAGTCTCAGGGCACTTTTTAAATTATTTTGTCTCCAATCAAGCTGAGATTAAACTCATGGCTTCCGAACAACCTGTTTTCTTATACAAAACTAGACATTAAGTGTTTGTGAACAAACACGAAGCTGTTCCTGTTTGTTGCACTTTGATTGAACGATTTTTGAGCATTTTGAGCACTTAATGAGTCACAGGGCATTTTTTAAATATGTTTGTCTCCAATCAACCTGAGATTCAAATCTTGGCTTCAGAACAACCTGTTTTCTTATACAACATGAATGTCAGAGCATTCTGTGCAATCAATGAGTCTCAGGGCACCTTTTAATTTGTTTTGTCTCCAATCAAGCTGAGATTCAACTCGTATCTTCAGAACAACCTGTTTTCTGATACAAAATAAGTCTAAGAGCATTCTGAGCACTCAATGAGTCTCAGGGCACTTTTTAAATTCGTTTGTCTCAAATCAAGCTGAAATTAAACTAATGGCTTTAGAACAACCTGTTAAATTCGTTTGTCTCAAATCAAGCTGAAATTAAACTAATGGCTTCAGAACAACCTGTTTTCTTATACAATATGAGTCTCTGAGCACTCATAGAGTCAGAGGGCACTTTTTAAATTTGTTTGTCTCCAATCAACTACTGGCTTCAGAACAACCTGTTTTCCGATACATAATAAGACTAAGAGCATTCTGAGCACTCATCGAGTCACAGGGCACTTTTTAAATCTGTTTGTCTCCAATCAACCTGCAATTAAACTCATGGCTTCAGAACAACCTGTTTTCTTACACATAATGAATGTCAGAGCATTATGTGCACTCAATGAGTCTAAAGGCACTTTTTAAATTTGTTTGTCTCCAATCAACTACTGGCTTCAGAACAACCTGTTTTCTTACACATAATGAATGTCAGAGCATTCTGTGCACTCAATGAGTCTAAAGGCACTTTTTAAATTTGTTTGTCTCCAATCAACTACTGGCTTCAGAACAACCTGTTTTCTTACACATAATGAATGTCAGAGCATTCTGTGCACTCAATGAGTCTAAAGGCACTTTTTAAATTTGTTTGTCTCAAATCAAGCTGAGATTCAACTCGTATCTTCAGAACAACCTGTTTTCTTAATACAAAATGAGTCTCTGAGCACTCATAGAGTCACAGGGCACTTTTTAAATGCGTTTGTCCCCAATAACTACTGGCTTCAGAACAACCTGTTTTCTGAAACATAATAAGTCTAAGAGCATTCTGAGCAATCAGTGAGTCTCAGGGCAGTTTTTAAATTTGTTTATGTCTAATTGTCATGAAATTCAACTAATAGCTTCAAAACAACCCGTTTTTTATACAAAATAGGTCTAAGAGCATTCTGTGCACTCATTGAGTCACATGGCACTTTTGAAATTTGTTTGTCTCCAATCAAGATGAGATTCAATTAAATTCTTCAGAACAACCTGTTTTCTTATACAAAATGAGTCCTAGAGCATTCTGAGCACTCATAGAGTCATAGGGCACTTTTTAAATTTGTTTGTCTCCAATCAAACTTAGATACAACTAATTGCGTAAAAACAACCTGTTTTCTTATTCAAAATATGTCTAAGAGCATTCTGAGCACTCATTGAGTCACAAGACACCTTTTTAAATTGTTTTGTCTCCAATCAACCTGAGATTCAAATTAAGGGCTTCAAAACAACCTATTTTCTGATACAAAATGAGTCTCAAAGCATTCTAAACACTCATATAGTCACAGGGCACTTTTTAAATTGTTTGTGTCAAATCAACCTGAGATTCAAACTAATGGCTTCAGAACAACCTGTTTTCTCATACCTGTTTTCTTATACAAAATGAGTCTCTGAGCACTCATAGAGTCACAGGGCACTTTTTAAATGTGTGCGTCTCCAATCAACTACTGGCTTCAGAACAAGCTGTTTTCTGATACATAATAAGTCTAAGAGCATTCTGAGCACACAATGAGTCTCAGGGCACTTTTTAAATTATTTTGTCTCCAATCAAACTGAGATTCAACTCATGGCTTCCGAACAACCTGTTTTCTTATACAAAATGAGTCATAGAGCATTCTGTGATCAACGAGTCTCAGGGCACATTTTAAATTATTTTGTCTCCAATCAAACTGAGATTCAACTCATGGCTTCCGAACAACCTGTTTTCTTATACAAAATGAGTCATAGAGCATTCTGTGATCAACGAGTCTCAGGGCACATTTTAAATTATTTTGTCTCCAATCAAGCTGAGATTCAACTCATGGCTTCCAAACAACCTGTTTTCCTGATACAAAATGAGTCTCCGAGCATTCTGAGCACTCAATGAGTCTCAGAGCACTATTTAAATTTGTTTGTCTCGAATCAACCTGAGATTCAACCTATGGCTTCAGAACAAGCACTCATTGAGTCAGAGGGCACTTTTTAAATCTGTTTGTCTCCAATCAAGCTGAGATTCAACTCGTATCTTCAGAACAACCTGTTTTCTTATACAAAATGAGTCTCTGAGCACTCATAGAGTCACAGGGCACTTTTTAAATTTGTTTGTCTCCAATCAACTACTGGCTTCAGAACAACCTGTTTTCTGATACATAATAAGTCTAAGAGCATTTCTCAGCACTCAATGAGTCTCAGGGCACTTTTAAATTCGTTTGTCTCGAATCAACCTGAGATTCAACCTATGGCTTCAGAACAAGCACTCATCGAGTCACAGGGCACTTTTTAAATCTGTTTGCCTCCAATCAAGCTAAGATTCAACTCGTATCTTCAGAACAACCTGTTTTCTGATACATAATAAGTCTAAGAGCATTCTGAGCAATCAGTGAGTCTCAGGGCATTTTTAAAATTTGTTTGTGTCTAATCGTCATGAAATTCAACTAATGGCTTCAAAACAACCCGTTTTTTTATACAAGATAGGTCTAAGAGCATTTTGAGCACTTAATGAGTCACAGGGCACTTTTTAAATCTGTTTGTCTCCAATCAAGCTGAGATTCAACTCATATCTTCAGAACAACCTGTTTTCTTAGACAAAATGAGTCTCTGAGCACTCATAGAGTCACAGGGCACTTTTTAAATTTGTTTGTCTCGAATCAACCTGAGATTCAACCTATGGCTTCAGAACAAGCACTCATTGAGTCAGAGGGCACTTTTTAAATCTGTTTGTCTCCAATCAAGCTGAGATTCAACTCGTATCTTCAGAACAACCTGTTTTCTTATACAAAATGAGTCTCTGAGCACTCATAGAGTCACAGGGCACTTTTTAAATTTGTTTGTCTCCAATCAACTACTGGCTTCAGAACAACCTGTTTTCTGATACATAATAAGTCTAAGAGCATTTCTCAGCACTCAATGAGTCTCAGGGCACTTTTTAAATTCGTTTGTCTCAAATCAAGCTGAAATTAAACTAATGGCTTCAGAACAACCTGTTTTCTTATACAATATGAGTCTCTGAGCACTCATAGAGTCACAGGGCACTTTTTAAATTTGTTTGTCTCCAATTAAGATGAGATTCAACTGATGGCTTCAAACAACTTGTTTTATTATTCAAAATGAGTGTCAGAGCATTCTGTGCACTCAGTTAGTCTCAGGGCACTTTTTAAATTTGTTTGTCTCCAATCAACCTGAGATTCAACTAATGGCTTCAGAACAACCTGTTTTCCGATACATAATAAGACTTAGAGCATTCTGAGCACTCATCGAGTCACAGGGCACTTTTGAAATCTGTTTGTCTCCAATCAACCTGAAATTAAACTCATGGCTTCAGAACAACCTGTTTTCTTACACATAATGAAAATTTGTTTGTCTCAAATCAAGCTGATATTCAACTCGTATCTTCAGAACAACCTGTTTTCTTAATACAAAATGAGTCTCTGAGCACTCATAGAGTCACAGGGCACTTTTTAAATGTGTTTGGCCCCAATAACTACTGGCTTCAGAACAACCTGTTTTCTGAAACATAATAAGTCTAAGAGCATTCTGAGCAATCAGTGAGTGTCAGGGCAGTTTTTAAATTTGTTTGTGCCTAATTGTCATGAAATTCAACTAATAGCTTCAAAACAACCCGTTTTTTATACAAAATAGGTCTAAGAGCATTCTGTGCACTCATTGAGACACATGGCACTTTTGAAATTTGTTTGTCTCCAATCAACCTGAGATTCAAATTAAGGGCTTCAAAACAACCTATTTTCTGATACAAAATGAGTCTCAAAGCATTCTAAACACTCATATAGTCACAGGGCACTTTTTAAATTGTTTGTGTCTAATCAACCTGAGATTCAAACTAATGGCTAGAGAACAACCTGTTTTCTCATACAAAATGAGTCTCAAAGCATTCTGTGCACTCATTGAGTCACAGGGCACCTTTTTAAATTGTTTTGTCTCCAATCAAACTGAGATTCAACTCATATCTTTAGAACAACCTGTTTTCTTATACAAAATGAGTCTCCGAGCATTCTGAGCACTCAATGAGTCTCAGAGCACTATTTAAATTTGTTTGTCTCGAATCAACCTGAGATTCAACTCATATCTTTAGAACAACCTGTTTTCTTATACAAAATGAGTCTCCGAGCATTCTGAGCACTCAATGAGTCTCAGGGCACTTTTTAAATCTGTTTGTCTCCAATCAAGCTGAGATTCAACTCATATCTTCAGAACAACCTGTTTTCTGAGACAAAATGAGTCTCTGAGCACTCATAGAGTCACAGGGCACTTTTTAAATTTGTTTGTCTCCAAATCAACCTGAGATTCAACTACTGGCTTCAGAACAACCTGTTTTCTGATACATAATAAGTCTAAGAGCATTCTGAGCAATCAGTGAGTCACAGGGCACTTTCTAATTTTGTTTGTGTCTAATCATCCTGAAATTCAACTTATGGTTTCAGAACAACCTTTTTTCCTATACAAACTAGGTCTAAGAGCATTCTGAGCGATCAGTGAGTCACCAGGGCACTTTTTAATTTGTTTGTGTCTAATCATCCTGAAATTCAAGTAATGGTTTCAGAACAACATTTTTTTCTGATACAAACTAGGTCTAAGAGCATTCTGAGCAATCAGTGAGTCACAGGGCACTTTTTAATTTGTTTGTGTCTAATCAACCTGAAATTCAACTAATGGCTTCAGAACAACCTGTTTTCTTATACAAAATGAGTCACTGAGCATTCTGAGCACTCAATGAGTCTCAGGGCACTTTTTAAATTATTTTGTCTCCAATCAAGCTGAGATTAAACTCATGGCTTCCGAACAACCTGTTTTCTTATACAAAACTAGACATTAAGTGTTTGTGAACAAACACGAAGCTGTTCCTGTTTGTTGCACTTTGATTGAACGATTCAGACATTTCTTTTTAAAAACATTAAACCTAATTTTGTGTGTCTTTGTCTTACTGAGTACATGTATGTTTTTGGGCCAGTATAGTAAATAATTTATGGGGTATGAGTTATTGTTTATTTTGGCTATTGGAGGCTATTGACCCCATATCCAACACTGACCCTATTACAAGATGGTATGTTACCCCAAAGTAATGCTTTTCAAGAAAAACCCTAAACGAATGTTGGAATTTCATCTGTTGTTCATGCACAAAATCCAATGAGCTAATTTTATTTCCTTAAAATTAATCGGAAATATTAGAAAAAAGAAGACAGTTTTAAATATCCATTAATTATGGAAAGCAATGTACATTAGTTCAAAGAACAGTAATCTTAATTTTGGCAATGAAAAAAAAGAAAGTTGGCAGCCCAAGTTCCGAACTGGGGTCCCTACAGAATCAAGTGAACAGCAGTAGCCACCAAACCACGATGAATAATCAACACGATACGGTATTTGACACTATATAAAATTGTAATTATTCGCGTTTGCGTTATAGACACTTTTGTCCGGGAGTATATAGAATATTATTGAGTTCTAATTGGCATACAATTATTTCGGGTTAATTTGGTAAGCGTGCTATTGCATCAAACACGTATAGGTCTCTACACAAAACCATCCGGCGTTGCAATCCCGGTCAGCTAAGCGTGTGCATTCAGCGTGCATTTCCAACCAAGCGGAGTTTCGCGAGCAAGAACAATTCTTTTTTTTAAATGTGTTTTTCATACTAACACATTTTATAAGGTACAAGATGGTATATAACTCATCCCCTTTTAATGCCTTTTAACGAAAACCCTATAGAACCTACGTAGAAATTGCAAATACTGGTCATGCAGAATCGAATAGTCTATACACTAACCATGTGGTTTGAAACCTGAATAAGGAATTGAGCGCTGAAACACACGAAAGGTTAGTCTCCGACGCCTTGCCATGATATTGCGATCAGCCATGATGTCCGATTTTGTCACTTAATCGCTTATTATCGTGGAAACACATAGTGCTTTGATTAGTTTTATTGGCCTGGTAAACTCTTAGTAAAAGCACTTGTGTTTTAAACATGATTTGTGTATTATAAGTAACTAAAATGAAACTTATTTAGAAAAGTTTTTAACTATTACTTTTGAGACCCATTGATTTTGTGCATAGATACAAAACGCGCCATAAATGACGTCATTGTGACGTCGTTCGTAATTTTAGGCCATGATGCACATAAACAGTATTCCAGAAGTATAAAACTGAAAAAAGTATGACAATTGGGGGTATACTTTAAGAGATATGGTGCTCAATTTGGCTAATTAAATATTCACCTCGCTATAAAGTACCTAATTAATTTAGAAATTTAACATTTATTATATTTAGAGTTAAGTTTATGTTTTAAGCTTCAAATTGATATAGGATCTAAAATCTTAAGACTGGGTTGCTCTAAAAATCAAAGAAGTGGTGGCAGATTTTTAAAAATGGATTTCGTTTATACTTTGCACATGTGAAGGCCTTCAACCAAAGTGTAAAAAGAAAGCATTATTTTTGGATTCACACTTACGTTGCCATGGCAACGGTTAAAAATAGAAAATTACCATATTTCACCTAATTTAGCTCTTTTCATAAGTTAAAATGACCTAAGGTTGTGAGCTGCACTGTGTAAAGACCAAATAGTTGACCTACCTCTCAGCTGGCTATGGTGAATATACATCCTTAACCTTTCCAAAAATGTACTTGACACAAGTACAGTTAGTTGTGAATGGAAGATTCCATTATTTCATAAAGGGGTGTTTTGAGCAAAAGTCAATTTGGGAAATAGAGGTGGTCACTAAAATTGTCAGAAGTCCGAAAGTAGCATATTGAGGAAAGTTATGCTTCCAGGATTGAAAGATAAGGTGCTGGTCTGTAAGAATTTAAATACAAAAGTTTTGGTATTTTTGGTACCGGGGAGCAGTGTTGCCAGAAACTTCATCCTTTTTTTGAAAAAAATGTATATTTTCAAATTTCATATGGGAAAATAATGCTCTTTAATGACTTTCTACATGCTGAACAATGATGTTGATTGACAAAATACCAGGACAAAATATAGTAAAGCAACCTACAAGTATAAAAACATGACTCTCATTTGTATAAACATGCACCACAGCAAGTTTTAGGGAATATAGAATCATTATGCCCATGGAAAACCTGCATAGAAAATTATGTCGTATGTTTGTGGTCATATTTACATTTGGCTATAGCAGCTATATGCAATCTTCAACAAAACGTTCAATTTTCTTGACAAATGGACGTTTACGGCCCTTCGTTGGAATATCCGAAATGTCTATGTTGAGGTATGTACACGTACATAAAGGTACACGTTGCCTTGGATCGGGCGAGTTGGTCTATACAAAGCATTTGAAACCCTTTGTTATATAATGCATGTGGTTAGAAAGATGTTTTAAAAATAAAATACAATTATCCACACAAATATGCCTCGAAATTGCATGTGTTGAGGACAATGAGGAATGATCACTAATAGCCCAAAGGGCAAGCCTAATTAGTGGGGATCTATTATAAACAGATGTCTGGGCCCAGGGATAAAATGTAAACAAATGTCTGGCCAGGGGATAATAATGTAAACATACTCTCTTCTGAGTCAGTGGTCAGCTTCTTTGAGCAGATGGTCAATTCATTCAGCAATTGTATTTAGTTCAAAGAACAAAAACTACTACATTTGAACCCCTAGCCCTGTGTAAGGATTGTTAAACAATGTAAACAATAAAATATGACATACATTAAAAAAAAAAGGTTTCATTCCTGAAATTTGAATGTTTCACAATACATTATTGTGGATTACACTGGATGTTACCACCAAACTAGGCTTAAAAAGACAGGTTACAGGCAATTGTGTTGCAACTCTGTTTTATTTTGTATCCATTTTTACTGTTAAATACTGTACAGTGTAGTCAAGGTCCTAAGAAAAATGATGAAAAAAAAAACTTAGCAATTCCATGTAAATTTAACTATTCTAGGCGTACATATCAAGGTTCACATTTAAAAATCATGTCTCTGGCAACACTGACTGCCTTTAATGCCATTTAAGAATTTGTTTTCTCTTCATATCAACATTCATTTACATGTTCAATCCCAATGTGACCAATTTGTTGTAAATTTTGTCAATTAAGACTTCCTTTAATGTATAAGTTTTGGCCATTCATTGCGTTTTTTTCCCCGCCAAAGTGCTAACTTTCCGGCAACACTGTTTTCGCCCACTTGAAATACCAAAACATTTTATTGCATTTTTATGTAGGTTGGTATCTAAACCTTCCAACTATCAAAGTGGTATTATCAACAAAGTGCCACTTTCGGATTTATGGCCCAATTCAATACCCCCATTTTTCGCTATGAGAAAATCTGACAAAACACCCCTATTTGAAATAATGGTTTGGTCCAAAGTGGATCCCACACTTAATTTCAAAAAAACATTTTCTGAAAGAGTAAACATGGTTGTGCAAAATGTGTGAAAGAAAAACTTCTAACTATTCCCCTTTAGATGTACCAGTGCTTCCAGTTTACCCATATTTCATTACTTAAATTAGGTAAAAAATTGGAAAATTGGTTGGAAATCTTATTTTGGCCGTTACCATGGCAACCAACATCTGATATCATTTTTTTTCGATTTTTGTGTTACATGTACCCATACCAACTCATACATGGAGTATTGCCAAAATCTATTTTTTGAAGTCTGCTACCTTTTTAAAAATATCTTTGATTTTTACAGCAACCCAGTCTTAAATATTTAAACATTAGGAGATTAGGCGTATAAAAAATATGTGTACAAATGCTATGGGGGTTTAGGCGGAAACAAAGAATAATAATAATAAATAATAATAAATAATAATAATAATAAAAACAATAAAAATCTCGACGAAAACAAAACCTTTTCCGACTTCTAAGTCGGAACAGCTAATGAGTCTAAGAGCATTCTGAGCACTCATAGAGTCACCGGGCACTTTTTAAATTTGTTTGTCTCCTGAGATTCAATTATAACGGCTTCGGAACAACCTGTTTTCTCATACAAAATGAATCTCAGAGCATTCTGTGCACACAATGAGTCTCAGAGCACTATTTAAATTTGTTTGTCTCCAATCAACTCATGGCTTCAGAACAAGCTGTTTTCTGATACATAATAAGTCTAAGAGCATTCTGAGCACTCAATGAGTCTCAGGGCACTTTTTAAATTATTTTGTCTCCAATCAACTACTGGCTTCAGAATAAGCTGTTTTCTGATACATAATAAGTCTAAAAGCATTCTGAGCACTCAATGAGTCTCAGGGCACTTTTTAAATTATTTTGTCTCCAATCAACTACTGGCTTCAGAATAAGCTGTTTTCTGATACATAATAAGTCTAAGAGCATTCTGAGCACACAATGAGTCTCAGGGCACTTTTTAAATTATTTTGTCTCCAATCAAGCTGAGATTCAACTCATGGCTTCCGAACAACCTGTTTTCTTATACAAAATGAGTCATAGAGCATTCTGTGATCAATGAGTCTCAGGGCACATTTTAAATTATTTTGTCTCAAATCAAGCTGAGATTCAACTCATGGCTTCGAACAACCTGTTTTCTTATACAAAATGAGTCATAGAGCATTCTGTGATCAATGAGTCTCAGGGCACATTTTAAATTATTTTGTCTCAAATCAAGCTGAGATTCAACTCATGGCTTCCGAACAACCTGTTTTCTTATACAAAATGAGTCATAGAGCATTCATGATCAATGAGTCTCAGGGCACATTTTAAATTATTTTGTCTGAAATCAAGCTGAGATTCAACTCATGGCTTCCGAACAACCTGTTTTCCTGATACAAAATGAGTCTCCGAGCATTCTGAGCACTCAATGAGTCTCAGAGCACTATTTAAATTTGTTTGTCTCGAATCAACCTGAGATTCAACCTATGGCTTCAGAACAAGCACTCATCGAGTCACAGGGCACTTTTTAAATCTGTTTGCCTCCAATCAAGCTAAGATTCAACTCGTATCTTCAGAACAACCTGTTTTCTGATACATAATAAGTCTAAGAGCATTCTGAGCAATCAGTGAGTCTCAGGGCATTTTTAAAATTTGTTTGTGTCTAATCGTCATGAAATTCAACTAATGGCTTCAAAACAACCCGTTTTTTATACAAGATAGGTCTAAGAGCATTTTGAGCACTTAATGAGTCACAGGGCACTTTTTAAATCTGTTTGTCTCCAATCAAGCTGAGATTCAACTCATATCTTCAGAACAACCTGTTTTCTTAGACAAAATGAGTCTCTGAGCACTCATAGAGTCACAGGGCACTTTTTAAATTTGTTTGTCTCCAAATCAACTGAGATTCAACTACTGGCTTCAGAACAAATTGTTTTCTGATACATAATAAGTCTAAGAGCATTCTGAGCAATCAGTGAGTCACAGGGCACTTTCTAATTTTGTTTGTGTCTAATCATCCTGAAATTCAACTTATGGTTTCAGAACAACCTTTTTTCCTATACAAACTAGGTCTAAGAGCATTCTGAGCAATCAGTGAGTCACAGGGCACTTTTTAATTTGTTTGTGTCTAATCAACCTGAAATTCAACTAATGGCTTCAGAACAACCTATTTTCTTATACAAAATGAGTCACTGAGCATTCTGAGCACTCAATGAGTCTCAGGGCACTTTTAAATTATTTTGTCTCCAATCAAGCTGAGATTAAACTCATGGCTTCCGAACAACCTGTTTTCTTATACAAAACTAGACATTAAGTGTTTGTGAACAAACACGAAGCTGTTCCTGTTTGTTGCACTTTGATTGAACGATTTTTGAGCATTTTGAGCACTTAATGAGTCACAGGGCATTTTTTAAATATGTTTGTCTCCAATCAACCTGAGATTCAAATCTTGGCTTCAGAACAACCTGTTTTCTGATACAAAATAGGTCTTAGAGCATTCTACAAAATGAGTCCCGAGCATTCTGAGCACACAATCAGTCTCAGAGCACTATTTAAATTTGTTTGTCTCCAATCCAATCCAATCAACCTGAGATTCAACCAAGGCACTCATCGAGTCACAGGGCACTTTTTAAATCTGTTTGTCTCCAATCAACCTGAAATTAAACTCATGGTTTCAGAACAAACTGTTCTCTTATACAAAATGAATGTCAGAGCATTCTGTGCACTCAATGAGTCTCAGGGCACCTTTTAATTTGTTTTGTCTCCAATCAAGCTGAGATTCAACTCGTATCTTCGGAACAAGCTGTTTTCTTATACAAAATGAGTCTCTGAGCACTCATAGAGTCACAATTTGTTTGTCTCCAATCAACTACTGGCTTCAGAACAAGCTGTTTTCTGATACATAATAAGTCATAGAGCATTCTGAGCAATCAGTGAGTCTCAGGGCACCTTTTAATTAGTTTTGTCTCCAATCAAGCTGAGATTCAACTCGTATCTTCAGAACAAGCTGTTTTCTTATACAAAATGAGTCTCTGAGCACTCATAGAGTCACAATTGTTTGTCTCCAATCAACTACTGGCTTCAGAACAAGCTGTTTTCTGATACATAATAAGTCATAGAGCATTCTGAGCAATCAGTGAGTCTCAGGGCACCTTTTAATTAGTTTTGTCTCCAATCAAGCTGAGATTCAACTCGTATCTTCAGAACAAGCTGTTTTCTTATACAAAATGAGTCTCTGAGCACTCATAGAGTCACAATTTGTTTGTCTCCAATCAACTACTGGCTTCAGAACAACCTGTTTTCTGATACATAATAAGTCTAAGAGCATTCTGAGCAATCAGTGAGTCACAGGGCACTTTCTAATTTTGTTTGTGTCTAATCATCCTGAAATTCAAGTAATGGTTTCAGAACAACCTTTTTTTGATACAAACTAGGTCTAAGATTATTCTGAGCAATCAGTGAGTCACAGGGCACTTTTTAATTTGTTTGTGTCTAATCAACCTGAAATTCAACTAATGGCTTCAGAACAACCTATTTTCTTATACAAAATGAGTCACTGAGCATTCTGAGCACTCAATGAGTCTCAGGGCACTTTTTAAATTATTTTGTCTCCAATCAAGCTGAGATTAAACTCATGGCTTCCGAACAACCTGTTTTCTTATACAAAACTAGACATTAAGTGTTTGTGAACAAACACGAAGCTGTTCCTGTTTGTTGCACTTTGATTGAACGATTTTTGAGCATTTTGAGCACTTAATGAGTCACAGGGCATTTTTTAAATATGTTTGTCTCCAATCAACCTGAGATTCAAATCTTGGCTTCAGAACAACCTGTTTTCTTATACAACATGAATGTCAGAGCATTCTGTGCAATCAATGAGTCTCAGGGCACCTTTTAATTTGTTTTGTCTCCAATCAAGCTGAGATTCAACTCGTATCTTCAGAACAACCTGTTTTCTGATACAAAATAAGTCTAAGAGCATTCTGAGCACTCAATGAGTCTCAGGGCACTTTTTAAATTCGTTTGTCTCAAATCAAGCTGAAATTAAACTAATGGCTTTAGAACAACCTGTTAAATTCGTTTGTCTCAAATCAAGCTGAAATTAAACTAATGGCTTCAGAACAACCTGTTTTCTTATACAATATGAGTCTCTGAGCACTCATAGAGTCAGAGGGCACTTTTTAAATTTGTTTGTCTCCAATCAACTACTGGCTTCAGAACAACCTGTTTTCCGATACATAATAAGACTAAGAGCATTCTGAGCACTCATCGAGTCAAGGGCACTTTTTAAATCTGTTTGTCTCCAATCAACCTGCAATTAAACTCATGGCTTCAGAACAACCTGTTTTCTTACACATAATGAATGTCAGAGCATTATGTGCACTCAATGAGTCTAAAGGCACTTTTTAAATTTGTTTGTCTCCAATCAACTACTGGCTTCAGAACAACCTGTTTTCTTACACATAATGAATGTCAGAGCATTCTGTGCACTCAATGAGTCTAAAGGCACTTTTTAAATTTGTTTGTCTCCAATCAACTACTGGCTTCAGAACAACCTGTTTTCTTACACATAATGAATGTCAGAGCATTCTGTGCACTCAATGAGTCTAAAGGCACTTTTTAAATTTGTTTGTCTCAAATCAAGCTGAGATTCAACTCGTATCTTCAGAACAACCTGTTTTCTTAATACAAAATGAGTCTCTGAGCACTCATAGAGTCACAGGGCACTTTTTAAATGTGTTTGGCCCCAATAACTACTGGCTTCAGAACAACCTGTTTTCTGAAACATAATAAGTCTAAGAGCATTCTGAGCAATCAGTGAGTGTCAGGGCAGTTTTTAAATTTGTTTGTGCCTAATTGTCATGAAATTCAACTAATAGCTTCAAAACAACCGTTTTTTATACAAAATAGGTCTAAGAGCATTCTGTGCACTCATTGAGACACATGGCACTTTTGAAATTTGTTTGTCTCCAATCAACCTGAGATTCAAATTAAGGGCTTCAAAACAACCTATTTTCTGATACAAAATGAGTCTCAAAGCATTCTAAACACTCATATAGTCACAGGGCACTTTTTAAATTGTTTGTGTCTAATCAACCTGAGATTCAAACTAATGGCTAGAGAACAACCTGTTTTCTCATACAAATGAGTCTCAAAGCATTCTGTGCACTCATTGAGTCACAGGGCACCTTTTTAAATTGTTTTGTCTCCAATCAAACTGAGATTCAACTCATATCTTTAGAACAACCTGTTTTCTTATACAAAATGAGTCTCCGAGCATTCTGAGCACTCAATGAGTCTCAGAGCACTATTTAAATTTGTTTGTCTCGAATCAACCTGAGATTCAACTCATATCTTTAGAACAACCTGTTTTCTTATACAAAATGAGTCTCCGAGCATTCTGAGCACTCAATGAGTCTCAGGGCACTTTTTAAATCTGTTTGTCTCCAATCAAGCTGAGATTCAACTCATATCTTCAGAACAACCTGTTTTCTGAGACAAAATGAGTCTCTGAGCACTCATAGAGTCACAGGGCACTTTTTAAATTTGTTTGTCTCCAAATCAACCTGAGATTCAACTACTGGCTTCAGAACAACCTGTTTTCTGATACATAATAAGTCTAAGAGCATTCTGAGCAATCAGTGAGTCACAGGGCACTTTCTAATTTTGTTTGTGTCTAATCATCCTGAAATTCAACTTATGGTTTCAGAACAACCTTTTTTCCTATACAAACTAGGTCTAAGAGCATTCTGAGCGATCAGTGAGTCACCAGGGCACTTTTTAATTTGTTTGTGTCTAATCATCCTGAAATTCAAGTAATGGTTTCAGAACAACATTTTTTTCTGATACAAACTAGGTCTAAGAGCATTCTGAGCAATCAGTGAGTCACAGGGCACTTTTTAATTTGTTTGTGTCTAATCAACCTGAAATTCAACTAATGGCTTCAGAACAACCTGTTTTCTTATACAAAATGAGTCACTGAGCATTCTGAGCACTCAATGAGTCTCAGGGCACTTTTTAAATTATTTTGTCTCCAATCAAGCTGAGATTAAACTCATGGCTTCCGAACAACCTGTTTTCTTATACAAAACTAGACATTAAGTGTTTGTGAACAAACACGAAGCTGTTCCTGTTTGTTGCACTTTGATTGAACGATTCAGACATTTCTTTTTAAAAACATTAAACCTAATTTTGTGTGTCTTTGTCTTACTGAGTACATGTATGTTTTTGGGCCAGTATAGTAAATAATTTATGGGGTATGAGTTATTGTTTATTTTGGCTATTGGAGGCTATTGACCCCATATCCAACACTGACCCTATTACAAGATGGTATGTTACCCCAAAGTAATGCTTTTCAAGAAAAACCCTAAACGAATGTTGGAATTTCATCTGTTGTTCATGCACAAAATCCAATGAGCTAATTTTATTTCCTTAAAATTAATCGGAAATATTAGAAAAAAGAAGACAGTTTTAAATATCCATTAATTATGGAAAGCAATGTACATTAGTTCAAAGAACAGTAATCTTAATTTTGGCAATGAAAAAAAAGAAAGTTGGCAGCCCAAGTTCCGAACTGGGGTCCCTACAGAATCAAGTGAACAGCAGTAGCCACCAAACCACGATGAATAATCAACACGATACGGTATTTGACACTATATAAAATTGTAATTATTCGCGTTTGCGTTATAGACACTTTTGTCCGGGAGTATATAGAATATTATTGAGTTCTAATTGGCATACAATTATTTCGGGTTAATTTGGTAAGCGTGCTATTGCATCAAACACGTATAGGTCTCTACACAAAACCATCCGGCGTTGCAATCCCGGTCAGCTAAGCGTGTGCATTCAGCGTGCATTTCCAACCAAGCGGAGTTTCGCGAGCAAGAACAATTCTTTTTTTTAAATGTGTTTTTCATACTAACACATTTTATAAGGTACAAGATGGTATATAACTCATCCCCTTTTAATGCCTTTTAACGAAAACCTATAGAACCTACGTAGAAATTGCAAATACTGGTCATGCAGAATCGAATAGTCTATACACTAACCATGTGGTTTGAAACCTGAATAAGGAATTGAGCGCTGAAACACACGAAAGGTTAGTCTCCGACGCCTTGCCATGATATTGCGATCAGCCATGATGTCCGATTTTGTCACTTAATCGCTTATTATCGTGGAAACACATAGTGCTTTGATTAGTTTTATTGGCCTGGTAAACTCTTAGTAAAAGCACTTGTGTTTTAAACATGATTTGTGTATTATAAGTAACTAAAATGAAACTTATTTAGAAAAGTTTTTAACTATTACTTTTGAGACCCATTGATTTTGTGCATAGATACAAAACGCGCCATAAATGACGTCATTGTGACGTCGTTCGTAATTTTAGGCCATGATGCACATAAACAGTATTCCAGAAGTATAAAACTGAAAAAAGTATGACAATTGGGGGTATACTTTAAGAGATATGGTGCTCAATTTGGCTAATTAAATATTCACCTCGCTATAAAGTACCTAATTAATTTAGAAATTTAACATTTATTATATTTAGAGTTAAGTTTATGTTTTAAGCTTCAAATTGATATAGGATCTAAAATCTTAAGACTGGGTTGCTCTAAAAATCAAAGAAGTGGTGGCAGATTTTTAAAAATGGATTTCGTTTATACTTTGCACATGTGAAGGCCTTCAACCAAAGTGTAAAAAGAAAGCATTATTTTTGGATTCACACTTACGTTGCCATGGCAACGGTTAAAAATAGAAAATTACCATATTTCACCTAATTTAGCTCTTTTCATAAGTTAAAATGACCTAAGGTTGTGAGCTGCACTGTGTAAAGACCAAATAGTTGACCTACCTCTCAGCTGGCTATGGTGAATATACATCCTTAACCTTTCCAAAAATGTACTTGACACAAGTACAGTTAGTTGTGAATGGAAGATTCCATTATTTCATAAAGGGGTGTTTTGAGCAAAAGTCAATTTGGGAAATAGAGGTGGTCACTAAAATTGTCAGAAGTCCGAAAGTAGCATATTGAGGAAAGTTATGCTTCCAGGATTGAAAGATAAGGTGCTGGTCTGTAAGAATTTAAATACAAAAGTTTTGGTATTTTTGGTACCGGGGAGCAGTGTTGCCAGAAACTTCATCCTTTTTTTGAAAAAAATGTATATTTTCAAATTTCATATGGGAAAATAATGCTCTTTAATGACTTTCTACATGCTGAACAATGATGTTGATTGACAAAATACCAGGACAAAATATAGTAAAGCAACCTACAAGTATAAAAACATGACTCTCATTTGTATAAACATGCACCACAGCAAGTTTTAGGGAATATAGAATCATTATGCCCATGGAAAACCTGCATAGAAAATTATGTCGTATGTTTGTGGTCATATTTACATTTGGCTATAGCAGCTATATGCAATCTTCAACAAAACGTTCAATTTTCTTGACAAATGGACGTTTACGGCCCTTCGTTGGAATATCCGAAATGTCTATGTTGAGGTATGTACACGTACATAAAGGTACACGTTGCCTTGGATCGGGCGAGTTGGTCTATACAAAGCGTTTGAAACCCTTTGTTATATAATGCATGTGGTTAGAAAGATGTTTTAAAAATAAAATACAATTATCCACACAAATATGCCTCGAAATTGCATGTGTTGAGGACAATGAGGAATGATCACTAATAGCCCAAAGGGCAAGCCTAATTAGTGGGGATCTATTATAAACAGATGTCTGGGCCCAGGGATAAAATGTAAACAAATGTCTGGCCAGGGGATAATAATGTAAACATACTCTCTTCTGAGTCAGTGGTCAGCTTCTTTGAGCAGATGGTCAATTCATTCAGCAATTGTATTTAGTTCAAAGAACAAAAACTACTACATTTGAACCCCCTAGCCCTGTGTAAGGATTGTTAAACAATGTAAACAATAAAATATGACATACATTAAAAAAAAAAGGTTTCATTCCTGAAATTTGAATGTTTCACAATACATTATTGATATAATGCCAACTTTTGATGGATAAGGGTATAATGTGATTACACTGGATGTTACCACCAAACTAGGCTTAAAAAGACAGGTTACAGGCAATTGTGTTGCAACTCTGTTTTATTTTGTATCCATTTTTACTGTTAAATACTGTACAGTGTAGTCAAGGTCCTAAGAAAAATGATGAAAAAAAAAACTTAGCAATTCCATGTAAATTTAACTATTCTAGGCGTACATATCAAGGTTCACATTTAAAAATCATGTCTCTGGCAACACTGACTGCCTTTAATGCCATTTAAGAATTTGTTTTCTCTTCATATCAACATTCATTTACATGTTCAATCCCAATGTGACCAATTTGTTGTAAATTTTGTCAATTAAGACTTCCTTTAATGTATAAGTTTTGGCCATTCATTGCGTTTTTTCCCCGCCAAAGTGCTAACTTTCCGGCAACACTGTTTTCGCCCACTTGAAATACCAAAACATTTTATTGCATTTTTATGTAGGTTGGTATCTAAACCTTCCAACTATCAAAGTGGTATTATCAACAAAGTGCCACTTTCGGATTTATGGCCCAATTCAATACCCCCATTTTTCGCTATGAGAAAATCTGACAAAACACCCCTATTTGAAATAATGGTTTGGTCCAAAGTGGATCCCACACTTAATTTCAAAAAAACATTTTCTGAAAGAGTAAACATGGTTGTGCAAAATGTGTGAAAGAAAAACTTCTAACTATTCCCCTTTAGATGTACCAGTGCTTCCAGTTTACCCATATTTCATTACTTAAATTAGGTAAAAAATTGGAAAATTGGTTGGAAATCTTATTTTGGCCGTTACCATGGCAACCAACATCTGATATCATTTTTTTTCGATTTTTGTGTTACATGTACCCATACCAACTCATACATGGAGTATTGCCAAAATCTATTTTTTGAAGTCTGCTACCTTTTTAAAAATATCTTTGATTTTTACAGCAACCCAGTCTTAAATATTTAAACATTAGGAGATTAGGCGTATAAAAAATATGTGTACAAATGCTATGGGGGTTTAGGCGGAAACAAAGAATAATAATAATAAATAATAATAAATAATAATAATAATAAAAACAATAAAAATCTCGACGAAAACAAAACCTTTTCCGACTTCTAAGTCGGAACAGCTAATGAGTCTAAGAGCATTCTGAGCACTCATAGAGTCACCGGGCACTTTTTAAATTTGTTTGTCTCCTGAGATTCAATTATAACGGCTTCGGAACAACCTGTTTTCTCATACAAAATGAATCTCAGAGCATTCTGTGCACACAATGAGTCTCAGAGCACTATTTAAATTTGTTTGTCTCCAATCAACTCATGGCTTCAGAACAGCCTGTTTTCTTATACAAAATGAGTGTCCGAGCATTCTGTGCACTCAAGGCACTTTTTAAATTTGTTTGTCTCCCAATCAACCTGAGATTCAACTAATGGCTTGAGAACAACCTTTTTTCTGATTCAAAATAAGTCTAAGAGCATTCTGAGCACTCAATGAGTCACAGGACACTTTTTAAATTATTTTGTCTCCAATCAACATGAGATTCAACTACTGGCCAAGTTTTCTCATACAAAATGAGTCGCAGAGCATTCTGTGCACTCAATGAGTCACAGGACACTTTTTAAATTGCTTGTGTCTAATCATCCTGAAATTCAACTAATGGCTTCAGAACAACCTGTTTTCTTATTCAAAATAAGTCTAAGAGCATTCTGAGCACTCAAATGAGTCTCAGGGCACCTTTTAAATTGTTTTGTCTCCAACCAAGCTGAGATTCAACTCATATCTTCAGAACAACCTGTTTTCTTATACAAAATAAGTCTAAGAGCATTCTGAGCACTCAAATGAGTCTCAGGGCACCTTTTAAATTGTTTTGTCTCCAACCAAGCTGAGATTCAACTCATATCTTCAGAACAACCTGTTTTCTTATACAAAATAAGTCTAAGAGCATTCTGAGCACTCAAATGAGTCTCAGGGCACCTTTTAAATTGTTTTGTCTCCAACCAAGCTGAGATTCAATTCATATCTTCAGAACAACTGTTTTCTTATACAAAATGAGTCTCTGAGCACTCATAGAGTCACCAGGGCACTTTTTAAATTTGTTTGTCTCCAATCAACTACTGGCTTCAGAACAACCTGTTTTCTTATACAAAATGAGTTCTGGCACTCATAGAGTCTCCGGGCACTTTTTAAATTATTTTGTCTCCAATCAACCTGAGATTCAACTAATGGCTTCAGAACAACCTGTTTTCTTATACAAAATGAGTCATAGAGCATTCTGTGCACTCAATGAGTCACAGCGCCCTTTTTTAATTTGTTTGTGTCTTATCAACCTGAGATTCAACTAATGGCTTCAGAACAACCTGTTTTCTCATACAAAATGACTCTCAGAGCATTCTGTGCACTCAAATGAGTCACACGGCACTTTTTAATTTTATTTGTCTCGAATCAAGATGAGGTTCAATTAATGGCTTCAGAACAACCTGTTTTCTTATACAAAATTTGAAATTTACCCAGTCATTCTGAGCACTCAAAGAGTCACAGCGCCCTTTTGTAATATGTTTGTGTCTAATCAACCTGAGATTCAACCAAAGGCTTCAGAACAACCTGTTTTCTTTTACAAAATGAGTCTCAGGGCGTCTTTGCACTCAATGAGTCACAAGGCACTTTTTAAATTATTTTGTCTCCAATCAACCTGAGATTCAACTAAATGGCTTCCGAACAACCTGTTTTCTCATACAAAATGAGTCTCAGAGCATTCTGTGCACTAAATGAGTCACAAGGCACTTTTTAAATTATTTTGTCTCCAATCAACCTGAGATTCAACTAAATAGCTTCCGAACAACCTGTTTTCTCATACAAAATGAGTCTCAGAGCATTCTGTGCACTCAATGAGTCACAGGGCACTTTTTAAATTATTTGTCTCAAATCAAGTTGAGATTCAATTAATGGCTCCAGAACAACCTGTTTTCTGATACAAAATGAGTCTCAGAGCTTTCTGTGCACTCAATGAGTCACAGGACAATTTTTAAATTTTAAATTTCGAGGTTGAAGGACAAATATTTGATGATGCTGTTGAATTTCCAGCGGGGTTGGAGGCAGAATGCTCTGAGACTCAGAAAACAGGTTGTTCTGAATCGAAGCCATTAGTTGAATATCAGCTCGATCAGAGCACTTTTTAAATTTGTTAGTCTCCAATTAGTTTGTTTCGAAACTGCACCAGAAACATATCCAAGTAATTTGAAAAAAAAAATTGTCTCCAACTACGCTGGAAATTCAACAGCATCTGCAAAATTTTGCCTCCAAATCTGCTGGAAGTTCAACAGCATCTTCAAAATATTTTGCCTCTCAAAATATTGATTTTTTCTCTCTCCAAACTCGCTGATAATGAACCAGCACCTTCAGAATACCCGTATTTGTATTTGTTAACAATTCATTGAGTAAATTATTGCATCTTCAAAATATTGCCTCCAATGCCGCTGGAAATTCAACAGCATCTTCAAAATATTGCTTCCAACCCCACTGGAAATTCAACAGCATCTTCCAAATTTTACCTTCAAATCCGCTGGAAATTCAACAGCATCTTCAAAATATTTTGCCTCTCAAAATATTGATTTTTTTTCTCTCCAAACTCGCTGATAATGAACCAGCACCTTCAGAATACCCGTATTTGTAATTGGAAAACAATTCATTGAGTAAATATTGCATCTTCAAAATATTGCCTCCAATGCCGCTGGAAATTCAACAGCATCTTCAAAATATTGCCTCCAACTCCGCTGGAAATTTAACAGCATCTTCAGAACACACATGTTTCTTATCGCAAACTTAATCTTGATTTAAAGACCCTGTACACTATTGGTAAGATCGAAAAACAAAATGTTCACAGATTCACACAACTTACATGATTTAAAGAAAGTAATGGTAGAAAGGGTTCCTTAAAATATTTCTGCCTAAAATGCTATCGTTTCTGAGAAACGAGTAAAACAATTAGTATAAATTATCGCGCGCGATAATTTGATAAAACAGAAAACACATAAGATCTCTTTTCACTATTTTCTCGTGACCTCGATGACCAATTGAGCTCAAACTTTCATAGGTTTGTTTGTTCATGCATACGTTTAATCACACAAAATGTGGACACTGATTTTGAGCTGTTACCAAAAGTGTACAATACCTTTAACAAGTTTTGATTTTTTCCCCCCTCTAAACTCGCTGACAAAACCAGCACATTAACACCCGTATTTGTTATAGGAAAACAATTCACTGAGTATTCTGACAGGTTTGAAATTTGTTGGCTCCAAACTCGATGAGAATGAATCCAGCTTCGAAAACACCAACGTTAATTGTTGTCCTAAAACTCATCAGAGACCAATCCAAGTAATTTGAAACTTTTTGTCTCCAACCCGCTGAAAATTCAACAGCATCTTCAAAATATTGTCTCAAACCCCGCTGGAAATTCATCAGCATCTTCAGTACACCCATGTTTCTTATCTCAAAGTGATCTAACAAGTGTGGTGGGGGGGGGGGAGGCGAGATCGGCGTTGCATGTTGTGCAAATTTGTTAAAGTTTGTGTCAGGTTAGTCCTGTGTTACCAGTATAAGCAGTAAGATTAAGTATAAACTTCTGCTTTTTGTGTATAAATCACTCACCAACAATGCCCTGCATGCATATGCATATATTGATGATCTTCTCAAACCATATACATTCCTCCTCGCAAACTCCGGTCTTATCGAGCCCATATATATAATCATTCATGGGGAGACCGATCTTTCTCACATATGCTGCTCCACACCTATGGAACAAATTGCCAGCACTAGTAAAATCATCTGTTTCTTTTGAAACCCAATTTAAAAAAAAAACCTTAAAGGAACATTACAGAATTGGTAAGAAAAAAAACTTGTAAATTATACCTTTCGATCACAGATTTACATAAAACTTACACGGTCTAATGATAATGATAGTAGAAAACATCGCTTGAAATATTTCCGATAAACTACCGATTGGAGTTTATCGCTCAGTGAACGTTTTATTCATTTGTTGAATCTATATGATTTCATTTTCTCGTGACCCAGAAGACTGATCGATCTGAAACTTCTACAGGTTGTCAGAGTTATGGTGGATTACATACGCGGCCAGCAACTGTTTTGTTAGCAAAAACCAATTCTTTACACATCTTTTCAATCAAGAATTTGAGTTGAGTAAATGGATTGATTTTTACCCTTCGATGTTTTCTTAGATATTGCATTTGTATTGTATTTCTCTACCACATGTTCTGGATTTCTTCTTGGTCTATGCTTATACGTTTCAATTTTGGTTATTGTATGTTATTATTGTTTGTATTTAGCGCCATGAGCACTTTGGATTTGTGCGCTATATAAGTTTTCATTATTATTATTATTATTCGGGTGGTGGCTGGGGTTATGTAATAGAAAGCTGTTTTTGAATCAAGGCTGCTACATGAGCCGCATCTGAAGCGAAAACAAAAGCCGTAGTATCAAAGATGGTTTGAGAACACGTAAAGGACAGTGAAAAGTCTAATCGAACGAGGTATAGATCCAAGGTCGAACATGTGTATTCAAATGTGATGTCATGTTGTTGTACGCGTGGCACACGTTGACAATCAGCTGGAGCGGAGGCGGTAGGTTTTTAAAAATCTCAGATAGTGAATGCGCGTAGGGTTAACACTTCAAGACAACTAATTACAGAGAACACAGTTGACGTTTCGGATAGTATTGAAACGAATTCTTCTTAGCAACGCCATGTCGGATGCTGATGACTATGAACATTATAACTACGACCCACCAGTGCCTGGAGGAGCTGGTACAAAGGGCAGAACGAAGCGTGAAACTTCTGATAAACAACAGTCATACGAAAGCAAACAGCATGGGACGAAAGATGCCAGGAAAGCTGAACAACAGATCACCAACGCTGAGACCAAGCAAAAGGAAAGGATGAAAAAACAGAATAGCAAAGAATAACGCGTGGTAATATTAACATGGTAAGCCTAGTATTAGTAAATTAGTAATAACTATAGACAATAAGTGTTTGTGATGAACAAACACAAAGCTGTTCTGTTCTAGTGTAAAACTTTGATGAAACGCTCAAAAACTTTAAAGTAAGCCTGACTTTAAGATAGCAGACCCTTGATCTTTGAAAGGACTTTATTTTGACTTTGACTTTGAGTGGGCCTAAAACCTAAACCTGATCTTCATTCTGATACTGACTCTCAAACTGATTTTAAACCTTTGGAATTAAATGTCAAATGTGTTAATAACACTACATCATCATGATTCACCACAAGACACATACATTGACTGTACCATTTCCATGTTCATTTAATGTGTATGCTGTGTAAACTTCCAGTCTACTTCGCTCATACATTACCTGTAGAGCGAATTACTACATTTGCATATTTCCTAGACCGGCAGGTATAATCGCTAAGAGTTTGCCAATAGCACCCTCCAGAGGCCACCCCATAGAGCCCGCGCATGCGTGACCCGTGAACGTCCTCTTTTCTCTTAGCGGTAGAAGTGGTAAGACGTGTTATTTTGGGCTCCGCCTTTTACACTTAAATTACCTGTATTTTCGCATGTATGACGCTGCCAGACGGAAGAGACTGCCGATATTTACATAGCGTGAAACGAGTGTTTCTATTGGCTGTTGAATTCATACATACCGCGTTACGAATTTTCCCATTGGCCGATTTGGGGTTTTTACAACTACATTGGACTCTTGGGGCTGGCAATGAGCTAGCCAGCGTGGGGAAACTCGACCGTCCGCGCGGCGAAACGTCTTTGGGTCCTTTCTCTTTGGTCCGTGTAATTTCCTCGTAGTTTAAGTTTCAAAAGGGAACCTCCTCAGGTTAAAAAAAAAACACCAAACAATTTCCGGAAATGTTTTTGACTGGTCAGTCGGACCTTTTTTGACAATGTGTTTCAGCTGGCTCGCCGCCGTTTCAACTGCGTTTCGTCAGCGGACTACCGCTATTGCCTAATGGGTGAACCCTGTAGATTCCTAGAAGTGGTTTCACCTAGCGCACACGGACCTTCAAAGGGGGATTGGATGATTGTCTACGGCCTTTTTCAAACCAAGACAGCGTTTAGCGCTAGCCACATGCCGACATCATGGGTGCTACATTTTTTTACATTCTGCCAAGTGTCAAGCGGATGTGTTACTGTTGGAAACCCAGTCAGATATCAACGTTCTCTTTGATAAGAAGGTTTATTGTCTGCTAATCCTTTGGCGATAATGGGTTAATTAGGGGGATTGTGTTTCGGACGGATTAAGACACGCTATTTTACGACCGTGTTTTTCGTGTTCGTGTTTCACGAACACGATGATCGTGTATCGTGCTTTTACTCTGAGCGGTACTGTAATTTGATTAAACATGAAACGTTTGGCGAGAGCTTCAGCTGTCGGAACCGAGGGAATTTGTACCCCCTCGGGACAGCTCGTTGCCCTCGGGGAGGTTGATGCGGGAGACGCTGCGCCGTTTCCCAATTCTTCCCCCAGCCAGCGCTCACAGCCACAGTCGGCTGAGGGCACTGACAGCCCCACCGGTCAGCAGGGGGAGTACCAGGTCCGGTCTTCCCCTCCGGCCATCATCGGTGGGACAGCTAAACGCAAGGGTGGTTCCAGCAAGGGTCGCAAGGCGGACTCCGCTGCCTGAGCCAAGCCCAAGAGGGGGCGGGCGAGGTAATAAAAAGCCAGGGTCAATTGTTACCGACCCGCACGCTTTACCCGCCCTACCCCCGAGCTCGGGGCCGTCTGGTGTGACGAGCCCACGCAGCTCGGCGGCCGTAATGCCCTGTGCCCCCCCCCCCAGCTCACTGGCAGTGAACGCCGCAGAGTCATGGAGTGGGCAGGCGTACGGGCCCCCGGGCATTACAGCCCACTATGAAGGGCTGACCACTGCATCGGATTTTACCCGGTGTTCGGGGGTCCCGGTCCCCCAGGATTCGTCCGATTTCTTATCGGAGGTCTCCCGGGGCTGCTCGAGACACAAGAAGGGGAAGTCGGGCCGGCGTTCACGCCGTTCATCCTCCTCGTCCTGTACCTCGACCGGTGGGTGCTCGAGACTATAGAGCACGGCTATGTGCTCGAGTTCACGAGCACCCCCCCCCCCATCGGACATGGTGGTTTGGCCTACGCCGATCCCGACCGACGCAGCTCGACGCGCGTCCCTCGAGGGGGAGATCTCCTCCCTCCTCGAAAAGGGCGCAGTGCGGGTTCTTCCCACTCAGCGGGTGCAGTCGGGATTCATGTCGATGTTCTTCTTGGTCCCCAAGAAGGGCGCCGGCGTGTGGCGGCCGATACTAAACAAATTTATCCGCCCCAGACACTTCCGGATGGAGACACTCAAGACCATTCTCGAGTCCCTCCAGCCGGGAGCGTGGGTGTGAGCGTGAGCTTTGATCTGAAGGACGCATATCTGCATGTCCCCATCAGACGGCAGCACTGGGAATTTCTGCGGTTCCAATACAATGGGACACGCTACGAATTCACAGTGCTCCCCTTCGGCCTCTCGACCTCCCCTCGGGTATTCACCCGAGTGGTTCGAGCGGTTGGGGCTGCGCTGCGGAAGCAAGGGATCTCGGTCTTTATGTACCTCGACGACTGGCTCGTGGTGGGCCAGTCGCGGCACTCAGCGGCGGGGGCGCTTCAACACACTTGGCGCCTGGCGGCCGAGCTCGGGTTTTTGGTCAATCCTGAGAAGTCGCACCCGCTGCCGACTCAGTCCCCAACCTTCCTAGGTGCGGCCCTCGATCTCCGGTCGAGGCTGGCACGCCCTACGGAGGAACGCCTGCGAAATGTTTAGCAGTGCGTTTCTCTCTTTCTACCGGCCGCGACGGCCTGGCTCAGGCTGTTGGGCCTGATGGCCAGTCTGGTGGATGTAGTAAACTTTTGCAGGCTGCGAATGCGACCAATCCAGTTGCACCTGCTCACTTTTTACTGTCCCAGCCGGCACGACATCAGGCATTCCGTTCCAGTCACGGCCTAGCTGGTTTCCCACCTGCGGTGGTGGCTGGTCCGGGCCAACCTGATGGGAGACAAGGCTTTTCGCAAGCCCCGCCCATCCCTGATGATCACGACGGACGCATCCCTGTGTGGATGGGGTCTACAAGTGAATACTTACCTGTAGAGCGTCCCGCCCTCCTTCCCCACTATATCCTCGATGACTCTGAGTGTTTGTATAACCTTATGGCGCTCAAGAAAAGAGGACGTTTACGGGTCACGCATGCGCGGGCTCTATGGGGTGGCCTCTGGAGGGCGCTATTGGCAAACTCTTAGCGATTATACCTGCCGGTCTAGGAAATATGCAAATGTAGTAATTTGCTCTACAGGTAAGTATTCACTCGTAGACCCCACCCACACTTCTGTGTGTAGGGAAATCTTGGGCAGGTGTATTCGTCCGTGCACGGTCCATTTTTACGTAGACGGAAGATTATGATGCCTAGAATGAAGCCAAATAAATAAGTAAGAAACAGGTGTTTATGTTTCACACAGGTTTGTCTTCTCTGATAAGTTTCAGAAAGAAATTGCTGTCACTTTGTGGTGATTGACAACACACGTGAAGCGAAAAACTGCAAAAAATAGGGCTACTCGAACAAGTTTTTGTCGCCTGTCTGCCTAACTCAGTGTTTTGTAGAATGTACTACCTATGCTGAGGCAGATGAAGCACACACACTGCACTTGATTGAAATGATTCTGAGTATTAAAGCATATTAAATCAGAATAAGCAATGATTGCTAGTAAACAAAATAATTCTGACTTCGTAAGCAAGATGATTTTGTGCGTAGACAAATCGTTTTGTGAAATCGTTCTATTTCAGGCTATTTAGATTATAATCATCGAGGTAGAAAAGACCATGCTATAAATTATAATCAACTCTTGCAAGTGCTCTTTAGTGTTTAACCATACATACATACATGTGTACCACAAAATAATTCTCGTTTTATTTTCCGGGAAAATGAAATTCTTAGGAGCCAAAAATAGGAAAAAGAATATGTGTGGTACTGTTCGTTTTAATGTAGGTACAAGTTTCTCATTGTTAAAAAAATGTAAAATGTATGCTTAATTATATTGAAATCGTCGCGTTCCCGAAGGGTCTCGTACCTGCGATCCTTAGCTTGGTAACAAACGCGGTAGACCGCGGTGCCATCAGACCATCATGACATTACCCCTGATTTGATACCTTATATTATTACTGTATTGAGAAATTAGAATTAGCTGTTGCAAACTGCTTACCAACCAAAAGGACCTGTAGTATAAATGCAAAAAATTAGTTAGTGGCCTGACGTTTCGACCCTAGCAGAGTCTTTCTCATAGGCTAAATGACAAGACAACACACATACATGCATACAAGGGGGACAAAAGCAGTCAAGTGGAGAAACATGAATAGAGAGAGTGGAGAGAGAAAAGCAAGAAGCATTCAGAAAGAGCGGGGGTAAGCAGGGATTATGAAGACAAAGGGGGGGGGGGTTGGAGGGAAGGGGATGGCTAGACCACAAGAAGTTGGAAACACAAAGGACAAAATGGAAGGTTGGAAGAAAAGTAAATAATTAGTTAATAGGGCAGACTAAAAATATGGATATCTGTGGGGGGAAAGGGAGAAGGCAAAGACAAAGGGTTATTAGTCATTTCCTTCTTGGATGTTCAAACCATGGGGTTGAATGGTCTTTATGCGCCTTATCCACAATTTCTCCGTACCAGACGGACAGTCTCTCTGGAGTTACCTAGTGCCTCAATGCCCTGTAAATTCATGTCAAAAATGGAGTGGTTAGGAAGATTGAAGTGGTGTCCTACAGGTGTATCCAGCTTGTGGGTGTTGACTGTGGATCTGTGGCCGTAGAAACGCCTCTTCATTGTAGTTCTTGTTTCACCTATGTATTGAACACCACAAACTCTGCAAGATATTAGATACATGTAGATTAGATTAGTTGTGGTGCAGGTGACATGAGCCCTTGTCTTATGGGTGGTACCACCTGTATGACTGGTAAAGGAGTCAGATTCCCTGATGTGTTGTCTACAAATGATGCATTTTGATGTGTTGGAACACCTAAAAGTACCCTGTGGCAAAGGGGGATTAACATCATCATTAATGGGGAGACTTCTGCCCGGACGATGAGATCCCTGAGACTGGGTGGGCGTCGGAAGGCAACTATGGGTTCTTCCTATTACTGTATTGAATAGACTTGTTCAAAGTCCGCCATCGTTGCAGTCTCATGTCAACAGTACAAAGAATAAGACAGCATCGGGCGCACACGGCCTCAGGACTTAGTACGAGTTTACACTGTTCTTCATTACTTTGTACACGGATACGAAACACGCTACAAATGATGTCACGATGATGTGACATATAAAATCACATCATTGTGCACAACTTCAATACCCAGAGAGTCAACATCTGAAGAAAATTTGAAAATTGGACGTTTAATTTTGGGAGATATGGTGCGAACAAGATTGCCTAATTAAATATTCATGTCATTATAACTCAGCTAATTGATTAAGAAATTAAACAGTATAACCTTTAGTGATTAAGTTATGTACTAAGCTTCGATTCAATGTAGGACTTAAGTCTGTCATTTCTACTGTTTCTAAGATTACGAAGACAGAAAAAATCGTGTGTTAAACCTATGGCGTTTTAACGGAAACAAAAAAAAACGTTTGTAAAATGTTTTGAAAATCTCGACGATTACAATAGCTGTTCCGACTGGAACTATACTGACTACATCCACAAATAATCTTTTGTAACTACACTGACTACATCCACACATAATCCTTTGTAACTACACTGACTACATCCACACATAATCCTTTGTAACTATACTGACTACATCCATACATAATCCTTTGTAACTATACTGACTACATCCACACATAATCCTTTGTAACTATACTGACTACATCCATACATAATCCTTTGTAACTATACTGACTACATTCACACATAATCCCCAATTATCGAACCACATACAAAACTAAAGACCTACATTTACATGTTTCATTACAATAAAATATTTAATAAAACAGCAAATGATACAGCACTTTATAGAATTAGGGGTTTACCTTTGAAGTAGATGGTTCTGCTGTGTTATTCACATTCCCAGACGCACCATCTGAGTTCTCTGCTTCAGAGGCTCTTGCCGTCTGCACTTCCTGGACTCTCCAATCTCCAGAGTGCCTTTCATCCTGGGCTTCTTTTTAGGCACCTCATTCAAGGGGCCTGCATGCACCCGTTCTTATAACCTCTCCGAATTTTGTTTCTGTCCCATTGAGAGCTAGTGCCAATGCATGGTCTCTCAAAGAATGAATCTACACTGCTAATTAGTGTGTTTCCGCAAACCGAATACACAAGATCAACATTGGTTTAATTGTGACCAATATAGTAGACCAGCCAAACTTGAAAAAGTCCTTTGGAAAAAAATTCCACGGCAAAGTTTGTTAATGGCTGGCATCCATGCTAGATCTATTGTTCATTGGATCAGGAAGACGATTAGGGTGGATGCCACCCTCAATTTTGAATTTTAGGGTAATTTTGAGGTCAAAAAGGTCAAAATGGGGATTTTTGGATTTTGCGCCAAATTTGACCCCAAGTGGTAGCTCTATCTATAAAATGTATTTTTATCATCATATTGACATACCAAGCCTGTAAAACTAGAGTTAATCTTTTATCTTGTACACAAATGTATAGTAAAGTGAAAACTAAAAGTGTGATTTTCTCAAAAAGTGCATATCTTGAATATACCGAATAAGTTTGCACTCCCTATCTCAAGGGTGCATATATTTGTTTCAAACAATTTTTTTCTGAAGGTTAATATACCCAGGCAGTTTTTAATCCACAAATTTTTTCAATTTCACACCTTTTTGTATGAAGAAGGCATGTTCTTCACGCAGTACATTTGAATGCATACACTGTAGTGGGTTTATAGTTTTAGTAGGGTCAATATACAGTTTGACCCCAAAAAATTGTAACAAAAGGTTTTCCAACGGTTTCAGGTACTATTGGACATCCAAAATAACATATTAAACATATGCCTAAAAAACAGAGAAATAGACACACTCTTATTGGAAATCAGATCCATATAAATCTTCTAAGTTTACTGGAAAAATTTCTGTAACATCGATGTTGGGGTCCAGGGGGAGAAGCCCCTTGAAGCTCTGAGTTTTTGGCATTTTGAGGGGTGAAAAACCAAGCCTCCACACACTTGTGGCCAATCTTTCAGCAGGCAGATAGTAAAAAAAAAAAAAAAAAAAAAAATTATATAATATATTTTGTTCAAGGCGGCCCTGCATAAATGGAAGAAAAATTCAAAAACAGCAGGGAGGGTGAGTCACTAGGTGTTTGGGAGACGTAGTTGAATAAGGATGGTAAAAGGGGAGGGTTGTAAGGGAGGAAGGGAGGGGGTGTTTGAAAAAATGGAGGGTGAAGGAGGTGTAGGAGGGGTTAATGTCCGGGGTGTTAATGAGGGGGTAGTGTTAGGGGTTAGGATAGGGAGAGGCTAATGTCAGTGGTGTAAATGAGGGCAAGTGTTAGGGGTTAGGAGAGGGAGAGGGATGAAAGAGGTTGAAGGTGGTATAAGGGAGGGTGTAGAGGAGGAGGAGGAAGGTAATATATGGGGTATAAAAAGGGGATATGGGGTAGCGGTGGGTATGGGAAGGGGTTAGGGGTGCTGGGAGAAGGTAAATGTGGGTGGTACAGTGGTAGGGGTGGATATTGGAAGGGGTTAGGGGTTTTGGGAGAAGGTATATGTGGGTGATATATGGGGTAGGGGTGGGTATGATGGAAAGGGGTTAAGGGTGTAGGGAGAAGGCATATGTGGGTGGTAGGGGTAGGGGTTGGTATGAAAAGGGTTAGTGGTGAAGGGAGACGTTATATGTGGGTGGTATACGGGGTAGGGGTGGGTGCGGGTGGTATATGACGTAGGGTGGGTATGGGAATTAGGGGTTAGGGGTGCTGGGAGAAGGTATATGTGGATGATGGGGTAGGGTTATAGGAAGGGATAAGGGTGTGGGGAGAAGGTATATGTGGGTGGTGGGTAAAGAGTGGGTATGGGAAGGGGTTAGGGGTGGGTATGGGAAGGGGTTAGGGGTGTTGGGAGAAGGTATATTTAGGTGTTCAGGCACTCCGCCCGGAACACCTCTTGTTTTTTTTCTGTTTTAAAAAAAATTTTTTTTTTAATACTTCTTCTTCTTATCTCTCGCGATTGTCCGCTAACAAAAGCACACTTCCCACGCTCACACAACCTTCTAACTTTACACATAGTTAGATATTTACTAGGAGTCAAAACCGTTGCAGTGACGTCATTATGACGTCACCAGGTGTCGAGTTACAAGCCATTTAAGTAAAAAAAGTGACCTCGTGCCAATACATGTATGTTTCTGAATAATATAGCTATACAGTATTCATATTTGGACATATGATAGATCAAGACATGTGCAACATTTAACAAGTCTGTGTAATTCTTAAAAAAAACACTTTCCTTGTAAAAACATTAACTTCTGCATATCAGATCAACTTCAAATTAACACCGTGTTAGGACGGTAATACAACCTCCCTTAGGTAGTTGTGACGTCATGATGACTTCATCATGTGTCAAAATACAGTAAATCAAACTTTAATACTATAAAAATTCATAACTCGAGAAGTACTTTAGCTATTAATTCAATCTATACGTCATCGGAGAGGTCTTGAAAAATGTAGCAATTACTACACAAAGCGTTACACCATTTGACCTTGACTTCCTGTTCGAACCGGAAGTTAAAAATTTAAAATTTCATACTCTAAGAAATATTCATACTTTTTACACATACACTACTCACAAATGTTACACCATGTTGTAGGTCCATAAGCGGTCTCAAACTTTGCCACAGAGATGTTACCTATTTGACCTTCACTTCCAGTTGAAATCGGGTATGCATTGACCTGCTGTTAAACCGCGGGAAAATAACAGCACTGAAAACACACACAATACGTGATCTATACCGGTTGCATTGTGAGCGGCTTTCCCCTATTGACCACAAGGATCAACGTCCAAACATGCTTGTACTCTAGTCTCTGTTCAAGGTTCACGCAACCTGATTTTGGCAATAGCTTTGTTAGTCTCTAAAGCAGCCGTCCATGCAAACCTCGCTAACAATCAAATGCTAGGCTTCTTCTCCCCCGCGATTGTCCAGTAACAAAGACACACTTCCCAAGCTTACATGTACATGAACTTGAAACTTCACACATGGCTAGATGTTCATTAGTAGATGAAACCAATGCAGCATCATGATGACGTCATCAGGTGTCAAGTTACAATGTTTTTAATCATGAACAATTTTAATCATTGAAAATCCATATCAAATCAATATGAGGAGACCGTCGGTTGCTTTTTGCAGAAATATATAGAGGTAATATAGGTCTTTATTTGTGTATGTATGCGTGACATGACTTGACCTCTACTTCCGGTCGAAACCGGAAATGCCTTGTAATTTAAAACTGGCACATTTTTGAAGTTTTTTTTAACGGTGTTATAGTCAAGCAAGGGTCTGGTTTAAAAAAATAAGACAAGTGACGTCATAAAAGTTTAGAGCGCCCTCTAGCGACAGGTCAAAAACAGTTAAAAATACACTTTTACTAGATGTCTGTGGCGAAGTTTAGGATAACTGTTTCAGAATTGGTATACATTAACCTTTATGCAGACAACATGTGTGAAGTTTTAGATTGATGACGTCGCGTGGTATTGCCTTAAAGATTTACTTTTGAAGCCGTGTATCTACAAAACCGCAAGTTTGACTGAGTTGAAACTTGGCACGTTGATAGACAGTGATATTGACCACGTAAATCTAAAGAAACAACATGATGACGTTATTCCTTTTTTTGTTACAAATATTTGAAATTTTGACCATTTATTACGGGTATTTATTGACCCGCTGTCAAACCGCTGGAAAATAACTGCGCTGAAAACACATACAATGCGTGATCTATACCAGTTGCATTGTGAGCGGCTTTTAGCTCTATTGTCCACAAGGCTCAAAGTCCAAACATGCTTGTACTCTAGTCTCTGTTCACGCAACCTGATTTTGGCAATAGCTTTGTTAGTCTCTAAAACAGCCGTCCATGCGTCCATGGACCGAACACCATGTTTTTGTTTCAACAAAAATTTAAGTCTAGTTAGGTGGTATATTGGGTGTGGTGGATGTGAGGGAAGGAAGGCTAGGAAAGGGACATGAGAAAATTGGTGGAGAGTGGGAAAAGGGGTTGATGGTAGGAGGAGTTGGGAAATGGTAAGGGGTGAGTGGTGACAGAGGGAAGTGGTATGCTACTAATAGAACTAAAAATGAGGCTCTGAATTACTATTTTTTTAGTAATGTATTATCACTATTTTTGTTAAGGACTTTTTCAGATCGAATTATGACATGCAAAATAATAGGTGTCTGTAACTGAATAAAATTTGCTGACTAACTACATGGAACTGAAGGACATTTCAGAAAAGGGAAATATGAAGTGCGAAATACTAAGAAACTACATGTGACCGAATTTGGTTTGTAGAACCTGACTAATACAATGAACCTGACTAATTACACGGAACCTGGGGTTCTGAAGGACATTTTAGAAAAGGGAAATATACTGCCATTTTGGATGCCATCTGAGATTTGCAGGTTACCTGATAACTCAATGAAACTTTTATTGGTTCTAATGTGTTTCTTGACCCCTAAAACATAAATGTAGACACCTAAATTGAAACTCTAATTTGAATAGTAAAAGACTTCTAGTCTTTTTTAGTGTATTTTAATGTTTTGGCGGCCATTTTGGATGCCATCTTGGATTATTAGGTCACCTGATCACTCAGTGACATTTTTACTGGTCTTAATGGAATTCTTGACCCCCAAAACATGGGTGTAGACACCAAAATGATGACTCTAGGGTAAATAATAAATGACTTAATGCCATTTTATTGTAATGGCGGCCATCTTGGACGCCATCTTGAAAATAACCTTTTTCCTTAGCTCCGAATTTCTTAGATTTTTGGATATGTTATTCTTGATGGTCAATACTACCATAATCTGTTAAAAAACCTTTTGTTACAATTTTTGGGGGTTGAGGGGTATTTTTTCATAAATTGACCCTACTATTTGACATGGCCGGTGCTCAAAAACTGTATGTCTGATATCAAAGTTGTTTGTACTCCCAATCTTTCCAAGTGAACATTTTCAGACTCCTACACAGTCATCAAACTCAAGTGACAATGATGAATTAAGATATTGAACATTTTTGCAATAAACAGTTGCCTTATCCCATGTTATAGCTGTTTCATACACCATGGGGTATTGCGACGACGAGCGTTCGTTAGGCTACTAGACTTGGAAAACACCTAAAGGTAGTGCAAGTGTTCCCAATATGCCTTGGCTTCGCGTCCTGCGGTTGTAGGCCACAATCTCAGAGATCATACTAGACTAAACTTCAGGGTCTGGTAATTATGCGGTCTTAAAGTAGAAGACAAGTCATAAGTAAGAACAACCGTCCAAACGTTAAGTTCCGGTGTCACAAAGAGTTAAAGCTCCATTTATTCTGTCCTTAATTCCCTATTACAGTACCATTAAAATGGTGCCCACAGAGGCCAAATACTATACTCTGTATGGTTTTACATGGAGAATCACAAATGGTGCCCACAGAGGCCAAATACTACTCTGTATGGTTTTACATGGAGAATCACAAATGGTGCCCACAGAGGCCAAATACTATACTCTGTCTGGTTTTACATGGAGAATCACAAATGGTGCCCACAGAGGCCAAATACTATACTCTGTCTGGTTTTACATGGAGAATCACAAATGGTGACCACAGAGGCCAAATACTACTCTGTATGGTTTTACATGGAGAATCACAAATGGTGCCCACAGAGGCCAAATACTATACTCTGTCTGGTTTTACATGGAGAGTCACAAATGGTGCCCACTAAGGTCAAATACTACTCTGTATGGTTTTACATGGAGAATCACAAATGGTGCCCACAGAGGCCAAATACTATACTCTGTCTGGTTTTACATGGAGAATCACAAATGGTGCCCACAAAGGTCAAATACTACTCTGTATGGTTTTACATGGAGAATCACGCTCAATTACTAAGATTAACCCCTTTTATAGAAATGAGGCCCCGTTGCTTATGTACAAATATATGTCATAATGGTGGTGCAACAATACAGAAACTTTCCATTAGGTGAATGCCCAAAATAACCATGACATAACCAGAAGATCAATGTCTTAAATATACAAGTGGTTGTGCAATTGAACAACATGATACCCTTCCCTGGATACAAGGGTAATCTCCTTATTAACATATACCTGGAGGTGTAGTTTACCACCTCAGTGAACCTAATACAAACAACAGCTGGGAACAAGTGTTTATAATTACAGCTAAGGATGGAGCAAAGTAAGTGTTTATAATGGACCAAGAAAATACTATAAGGTGTAATAGAGTTAAGCCCTGGAGTGTCACAGTATCGTGCAGTTAAACATTTTAGGCTTTTAAGCTACATTTTGTAACATAATGTGGCTTGCCATGATTCAATTCCAGCTCAAGAAATAGTGATCAGGCACTCAGAGGCCACTTCTCTTACATAAACCTGGACAGCCTTAGTACTTCTGTTGCCTAGTAACTGCCCAGACCAGTCACCTTTGGGTGTCCGATTAGCACAGACATTAGGGGCCATGCCATGTATAAATCCATTCTTTTGATCAGAGTACTATACTGAACACCCTCTGACAAAATAATGTGCATGGCTAAATCTGAAGACATCAGCTCTCAGTTTCTTTGATGAAAGAATTCCCACATCTGTGAGTAGACTCAAGTTGTTTAATTACATTTTAACTATATATTAACTACGGAGACACTATACAGCAAAAGAAAGGAACTGATATGGGCAAATTTTGAAGTTTGAGAATGTAATTTGTCTCAAGCTAGTGGCCAACACATGGAAATTGCTGGGCTTGATGACCTGTGGACAGTCAGGTGTTTATGCAGCCATAAATATTATAATTAACCTTCAGTATATTAACCTTCAGAAAAAAGTTGTTTGAAACAAATATATGCCTGGCCATAGTTATAATTTGTACAAAACCAGAGCAATAGTCTACTTACAACATTGCGCAATAATGTCATGTAAACTTCACAGTTGCAACGGCTGGAAAAGCGTATACGCTGACCTTTGACCGCTTTGGGGTTTTTAAAAATTTTTGATAATTACGTGATACTTTGATGTTTTATTTTTACAGCACCGCTGCACCTATCTAAAAATAATTGTCTGTGATTCCACATTACTAAATTACGAAAACAGTAAGCCGGTGTGTCCCTTTAAAAGAAGTACGTTGTATACAACAACAAAAAGCTAAATGAATTGCATACCTTGCATAAACATGTGTTTTATTAGCTCTTTTTGCTCTTTCATAGTTTTCAACATTCATGTACATGTAGTACATGCAATTGCTTTTACAAATCTTTTTATAAAGATAATAGGTATGTGTATTCTTGTAAAACTTTTAAAACCCTATATGTTCCCGACCTCCTAATATTTGTCAGGTGACAAAAACTTGAGCTCAAGTTTTAAAGTTTTTCTTCTTCTTGGTGGTTTGTTCGCAAGCAAATGCATAGTTGTGAAGCTTGTACATGTATCAACTTGAAACTTTACATGTAATTAAACTTCATCGTGTAGATGATCAAGAAGTTGTGACATCATGATGACATCTTGATGACATCATCAGTTGTGAAAATACAATAAATCAAAGTTTATTGTTTTAGAAAATCATAACCTCTGACCTACAGAAGTATTTGAACTACATTAAGCTATTTTGACAATCTTCACGTCTTATGCCTCGGCTTAAAGGCAAATTACACCTTTGGTTTTTGGGACCGTTTGATTGTTTTAATCCTATAGAAATGTAGATAAATTCAATAAAACTAACCTTTGAAAATTTAATTTCAAAAGGTGGTCGCGTTTTTGAAATATCGCCAAAATCCGCAGCGAATATGTCCATGGGGGATAAAAAGTGACATATTTTCCCATATCCACATTATTTTTAATTGAAATATTTCTTAAAATGCTGTATACTATCAAAAGTTGCTGCACTTTTATCTAACCAAGTCATTTTTTTTGCCATTAAGTTTTAGAGTGATTACCAATCGTCTACTTTCCTTTTAACCTACATGTACTTCATTAAAGTTGCACAGACATGACCCTATTTGACTTTGTCTTCTAGTCGAAACTGGAAGTTGAAGTGAACAATTTTATTTCTGAGCTGTGTTTTGAGGTCAGCAAACAATATGATGTAGAATCTGGACATGGTCTCTCTGTATGAAATAGAGTTTGACCCAAGGGCCTTCCACAAGGAAGAGTAATGATGTTATTATCTTCATCAGCGCCCTCTCATGACAATTTTTTAAATATACTTTTTTGAAAACCTGTTGCAAGTTCAAAAAAGTTTAAAACTTAGCACATACTTATAAATCTCAATGTCTGGATCAGAAACCATCAAATTTTGCTGTCGAGCATTGAACACCTTGTGGGTTTTTTCAACAAAAACCTATGTGTAGTTGGGTTTTTTGTTTTTTTTGTATAGTGGTGGTTGGATTTGTCTTGCTATTTCAACATTATCACAATATTTGTTTTCTGTACAGATTCAACCTAAACACTTACTATGATGAGTTTTAACTGCGAGTGGAGGGAGAACTGATGTGCTAAACCTGGCTGACATCATCTTTCAATGATTCATCTTCAACTAAATAATTGTCATTTCAGTTCTGACTGAGGCTAAGGAGCATAAGCAGTAATTATTATGTTTAACAAAATCCTAGTTATTGTTATTGTTATTGTTATTGTTACAATGTGTAATTTATGTGTACTTGTAAAGTACAGCATTTGTTATCAGCAGTAATTACTTGAAAACAGAAGTGCCAATATATTGTGCCTTATTGTATTTTTCTCAGCACTGGAAGTATGTAATTTACCAATCATTGGTAACTGAACTGATATAGGTACTTAAATATATTTTCAGGTTGCAACTAAAAACATGTACTAAATGTGGAATTTATACAAAAATTACAAGGTAAAGCTCAGAAAATAGTATGAACTTAATGGAAACTTTGTGAAAATGTAAATTGTTATGCGATATTAAATAAAGAGAACCTTCTAGAGGATCATAGTTTTATTGCTTTAAATAAATACTGAATCTTAAAATTGTTATGGCTGTTGAATACACACGTTATTTAAAAGAGTAAAAATGCTATGTCCTGAAAATACAACCATTGTGCATAATTAGATTAATTGTTAGTGACACAAAGATTCAGGTTGGCGCTCTCTGTTTGGCGGGGAAAAAAATTGATTGATCGCCCTCTCAATTCAAGAAACCACTTAATAGTTACAAATAAATTTAGTGAAATTGGAAAAATATTTGATACTGGTGCTGAAGGCTGGCAGTGCCATGACTGCTTGGCGAATTTTTGAGTCATGCAATGAGACACCATTGGCTGTTGCAGGTGGAGTCACTTGATCTTGGAGCAGAACCAAGGAATGTTTGTCAAGTGGACCTCAAGGAGCCTGTTAGGACCAGGATGGTCGGGCAAATGGTGATGAACCAGACCAGCAGCAGTACATCCCTCAAAAAACCCTCAATCATACTGGATGATGTTGGATATGGTTTTATAGTGGTACTTATCAAGTAGGATGAATGAGTTGAGAGCAAGCAATCACGATCAGTGGTATATAATCAATTACATGTACACTTGTACACAACATTGTAAACCCATCACAATTTACCTTCAATGTAAAATGCAAGATTAAAGCACTATAATTCCTGGTATGATTTGACTCAAGATGTTGAGTTGGGTGAGCATTTTTTTGTAATTCCTTTCTAACATGATTAATTATGTTCAACTATTTCCATATATTATTTGGATTTACCCATACATCCACATGCATATTACTCGGTTGGAATTCGAACCCACAACCTTTGCCATTCAGAGCAGATGTCTAACCACTAGATCACCGATATTGCCCGGTAGCTAGAGGTAATTCAAATCCTCTTTGTTATTTTTGAGCTTTGTTGGTAACTTGTTTACCCCTCAGCCCGAATAGATTGAAGGGGTTTTGTCATTGCCTGCATAGACGTCTGTCCAACTGGGCATTTTCGTTTCAGAACCATTGCCTCCAGTTAGAAGTGGCTGGAAAAAAATGGACTTGTAACTTGCGTGGGGTTTGGAGAGCTCCCTGATTTTGCAGAAAGTTCCTTGAAATTAAACCAATCTTTCTGACAAACAAACTTGGAAAACTTTGTTTCTTATTATGTTGAAAGTAATTCCAAACACCTCCCTGATTGTTGTAGAAAATCTCCCTGCTTTCAAGATGTAAAAGTTGGCAACAGGTTGCCCTTTGGAAAATTAAGGGTAGGATTGTTTGGGGTGACTTTTTTTCTACATAATTTCAACACCAAATTTATAAGAAAAATTAGTATGGAAAAAAATAGACTTAATTGATAATCACCACAAGAGGGTGGCTAATTACACTCCATGCTTTTCTGGAATAAATTGAACCAAACAAGAAATTCTACAACAACCAATAATGTTCTCTTCACATAAATATAAAGCAATGTTTTTATACACATTATTTGGATCAATTAGGATTAATTAGTATGTCAAAATCGAGAGCTCTGCCTTTAATACTAGATAATTACATCTTTCCCCAAAATTACAACCCAAATAGTTGGAACCTAGAGGAAAAATAGCAATATAACTGGAATGCTCTGAGACTATGTTTGCAATAACAAATATGGATGTTTGTGAAGCTGCTGATTCAATCTAAAGGCATTTCGAGACAACAATTTTTGAATCTGCTTAGAATGCTCAAACATTAGTTTTGGAATAAAAAACATGGATGTTTTGAAACTTCTGTTTCAATCTAAGCGAATTTGAAGAGGAACAATTTTCAAGCTACTTCAAATACTCTGAGACTAGTTTTGCGATAAGAAACATGAGTTTTCTGAAGTTTCTGTTTCAATCTCAGCAAGTGCGGACACCATTTTGTTTAAAGGCACATTACAGAATTGGTAAGAAAAAACTTGTAAAATATACTTTTGATCACAGATTTACATAAAACTTACACTGTCTAATGATGATGATAGTAGAAAACATCCCCTGAAATATTTCTGTCTGAAATGCCATATTTGATGAGAAATGAATAAACTAATTAATTGAAACCGATTGGAGTTTATCGCTCAGTGAGCGTTTTATTCATTTGTTGAATCTATATGATTTCATGCAAATGTGTTTCTCGTTACCCAGATGGCCGATCGATCTCAAACTTCTACAGGTTTGTCAGTTTATGTATATGGTGGATAACATAAAGTGCTTACACTGCCAGCAATTGTTTTGTTAGCAAAACCAATTCTGTAATGTTCCTTTAAAGTGCTCTTAGACTAGTTTTGCGATAAGAAACATGGGTGTTCTGAAGATGATGAATTTCCAGCGAGGTTGGAGGCAATATTTTTTTCAATTACTTGGATGGGTCTTTGATAAGTTTTGCGACAACAAACGTTGGTGTTACGAAGCTGCTGATTCATTCTCATCGAGTTTGGAGCCAACAAATTTCAAACCTCAGAATACTCAGTGAATGGTTTTGCGATAACAATACGGGTATTCTGAAGGTGTAATCGACAGCGATCCTTAGTTTCCGTATTGCTGAACACGGGAAACTAAATTTCATG